>WEKX01000957.1:1638821-1755076 GCA_013390025.1 Pitta sordida | reverse complement strand
GAGATCATCAGCTTCGCCGAGACAGGTGGGCGCCGCCCGGCCGCGCGCCCCTGCCGCCCGCTCCCCCCTGCCCTTCCCGCCGCGCTCTCCGCCTGTCCTGCCTCGCCCCGTCTGTCATTCCCCCTGCTCGACCCCTGTCAGTCTCCCTGCCTGACCCCTGTCAGTCCTCCCGCTCGCCTTGCCTGTTCTCCTGCCCACCTTCTCTTTCCGCCTGCCTGACCCCCGGCAGTGCCCCGACCGCCCCGGCCTGTCCCCCTGCGCACCCTGCCAGTCCTCCTGCCTGTTCGAGGCACCTGACTGCCGAGCTCACCCGCCTGCCCTCCGCCTCATCCGCTCTCACCTCTGCCCCGCACCATCCCGCCCTTGCCCAGCCCGTGCCTTCCCATCCTCCCTGCTTGTGCCCCTCTGCCCGGGATTCTCCCCGGCTTGTGCTCTGCACCTCCCTTCGCTTGTCCCTCCATCTCTCCGCAGCCTCCGTGCCCCCGGTTCCCTCCGCCGGTCCTTCCAGCTGCACTAGGGCTTTTCTCGGTCCCTGCCCGTCCCCCCTCCACCTGTCCCGCTCTTATCTCGCGCATCCCTTGCCTCGTCCGTCTGCCCTGCGTGTTCATCTAGTTCACTGCCTGCATCTGTCTGTTGAGGCTTGCATTCGTCCGTCCTCCCTTTCCGTTTGTTTCCCAGTCATTTAGCTTTTATTTGCGGTGTTGGCCTTGTCTGTTTGTCCACCGTGTGCAGTGTCCTACTAAGTGCGTCTGTCTCCTCTCTGTCCGTCAGTCCATTTACTAACTGCGCCCTCCATCCCCCTAGTACTAGCCATCTCAATCCTGTCCAGCCATTGCAGTTATGTGTCACTGAATCCGTTCAAGTGTAGCTTTCCAGTAGTTTAACCACTGTCCCTGTGAACTTTCCACATCTGGCTGTAACAGCATCACTCACAAATTACCTCTCTTCTGACTATCTGCCCATCTCTCCTTTCCTTCATCGCTCTATCGCTCAGTTCGTTTTTCTCTCTCTATCTTTCTGTGGCATCTATTTATCATTTGTCCACAAAATAAATCTCTTTCTATCCTATATGCTACCCACTCATCTTCTTTATCTACCCTCCCACTTACCAAAGGCATATACATTTACAGTATCTATGGGATCTGTTGCATTATACATATGCTTGTTATATTCACATACAAAATTTATGAGCGCACACAATCTCACACAACACAAGTGATGTGGATCGGTGCAGCAACACCATACTGTTCTTTTTCTGTCACTGTCACCACAGTTTATGAAGAGGTTGTGTATTTACTAACGTGCAAAAGGCTTTCTTAGCGTATATTTGAGGGTTTATTATTTTTTAATGGGCTGTTGTTGGGAGATCTAGGGTGGACTCGTACTCCATTTCGTATTCAGTCAATCGCTGTCTTTTGTAACACTCCTGAAACTGACTTTATGTAAAACGTAGACAAACAGCAAAAATTTTTGTCACTGAACTATTACAAGGTACTGAATGGGCTCTGGAGGCACATTTGAAAGGCATCTAGGGTAACAAACGAAGACGCCGACTACGCAAAAAATCCCATTCAGAGATTGACAAAAATGCTAAAGATTCGGAGGAAGAGAAAAGGAAGAATAATCTACATTTGTCTCTGTACAAAAGGAAGCAAAACAGATAAGGGCAGATGAGAAAATGCCTTTCCAGCAGTAATTTTACATAGCGATTGGGGTGCTTTGATTGAGGGACCAAAATTACAGTCTCCGCCATAAAGGCCAGCTTGCACATTTATGACCTACGCAAGATTTAGTTAGGACTTACAGTACAAAACTGCAGGAGGGCCACTGGTATTTCTGAAACGTTTCATGCAGCAGGCTCTTCTGTTTACAAATAAGGGGTTATGTCAGACATTTGGTGACATTTGGGTTTCTGTGACAATTTCTCTCCTTTAATTCTAGTGTTACTGAAAAACGAATTGAGAACAGCCAATAACAGTGTTACAGCCGGAACAACCGCTTCATTGCCTCTCCTCATATGGGAGTTTATCGTTTCGGGGAGAAAAGGCAGAGATTGAAATGATTAATAATAGCAGATATTCTACAAGACTTAAGTGGGGGTTAGCTTGATATGTTGGACAAGCACCCACATTACTGAAATATTTTCCCTTCTGTCTCGTGAATCCTTTCCTTTAAACTGCAAGAAGAATACGTGCAAATTGAAACAAAATCTCGGCTTTGGCACTGGTGTTTCAGTGGTTATTGAAAGAGCTCTCCCCGTGAGAATTGGCAGGTAGCTGAAAGTTAAAACTGTTCTTAAACTGACGAGATGGCAGAGTCCTAGTGCTGGTCTTTTTCAAGGTGCTGCCTTAGCATCTTTAAAGCTGGCTGGCTGGGAAAAAAAGCATATTCTGGAGACCTGTTACTGATGTCTGTGAACCTGACACATCCAACTACAGCCTGATGTTGCAGGTTGCCATGGGAAGTCCCCCTTTCAGTTAATTTTCAGTGCGAATTGGAGATTTCTGATGCAGTGCATGTGTTCTGGCTGGCACAGCCCTGTTGCCATTTGCTTGATCTGCTGTGCTGTAGTGCTGTCCCCAAATCCAGAAAGGCACACAAGTTAACGTTTCCTTTTTGACTTAATCTTGCTGGTCTCTCCTTATCTTGCAGACGATCTGGCCTCATCTAGAGTCCGCCTCTATTTCTTCATCTCGAATGAAGGGAACCAGAACTTGTTTGTCGTTCAAGCCAGCCTGTGGCTTTACTTGAAGCTGCTTCCATATGTCTTAGAGAAAGGCAGCAGGCGAAAAGTAAGAGTCAAAGTCTATTTCCAAGACCCGGACACTAGCAACAAGTGGAATGTGGTTGAAAAGAAAGTTGATCTCAAAAGAAGTGGTTGGCACACTTTTCCCATGACAGAGGCAATCCAGGCTCTGTTTGAGAGAGGAGAAAGGAGACTGAACTTGGATGTTCAATGTGAGGGCTGTGAAGAGTATTCAGTGCTGCCAATTTATGTGGACCCCGGGGAGGAATCCCACCGGCCTTTTTTAGTGGTGCAAGCCCGCCTCGCCGATAACAAACACAGGATCCGGAAAAGAGGCCTGGAGTGTGATGGCAGGACCAATCTATGTTGCAGGCAACAGTTTTACATTGACTTTAGACTCATTGGGTGGAATGACTGGATCATAGCACCATCAGGTTACTATGGGAATTACTGTGAAGGGAGCTGCCCGGCCTACTTGGCTGGTGTCCCGGGGTCGGCTTCCTCCTTTCACACCGCTGTCGTGAATCAGTACCGAATGCGGGGGCTGAACCCGGGCACCGTGAACTCCTGTTGCATTCCAACCAAACTTAGCACAATGTCAATGCTGTACTTTGATGATGAATACAACATTGTGAAAAGGGACGTTCCCAATATGATTGTGGAAGAATGTGGTTGTGCTTGATTTAAGGTGTGTTTTGGGGGGGGAGAGAGAGAGAGAGGGGGAGAGAGAGAGAGAGAGAAACATTCCCGTACAAGATGGTGTTGGAGGAAGTTTCACTGTGTATCCAGGCATCAGTGTTGGGAAGTCACTGTGGAAAAGTTTGAAAAAGAAAAAAATAATCATTTCACTTTGGTGTCAAGACAGTGGCAGTTTGTGGATCATGGACACATATATTCTACCACTTATAAGTTAATGCTATGAAATATCTTAAACACACAAACACACACACACACACGAAATGTGGGCACGCATGCAAGCACGCGCTCATACACTCAGACACACACAGGAGGCAGCTCAGAAAAGAGACATGAGCACAGAAAAGTCAGTGACCAGTGACAACGGACCTAAATGCCTGCCAGTACGAGTGAACAGCTTAGCAGCTGTTTCCCCACCTGCCGGCGAAGCCAGACCGAAATGAGCTCCCTTTGCTCAGGCAAAAGCACGGACTGTGAGAACATAACGTATTCTTGCACGCAGGTGTCGAAATGACCAAACTTAGAAAACTAAAAAAAAGAAAAAAAGAAAAAAAGGACAAAAAAGACAAAAAAGTCGACTGTCACCTCATAGGTCTAACAGGAAGCTGCAGGACACCTGCCTTGGGAGGCAATCACTTCCTCTTAACTTCAATTTATCTAAACATGAACATCACAGATACCCGCATCTTCCTACAGCACTTCCAGCAAGGAATTGTGTGGTTCCATCGGAGAGAGAAAAGGGGACAGACACATAAGCAACTGCTGCATTTCTAACACCTGGCTGTTGCGAAGTCACAGGCTGGGCTGGCGTGATTCAGTGCTTTCACTGCCCACTAGCTACACCTGCAGTGTCTTGGAAAAGGGAATCGATACTGTATCTGAACTGTGTTGACTGTTGACATCTCTCACTGTTTGAAGAACAAAAAGTCAAAGTTGCAATCTATGTTCTTCAATGGGGGACTCAGCAAGGCCACGTCACATGGGGGATGAGCAAACAAGCAATCGCCACCACAGTTAAACCAATGAACCCTAAAGAGGAGTGACAGCGACAGAGTGGAGGCGTTCTGAGAAATGCAGTGCATTTAATAACAGGCAAGGAACATTTTTACAAGTCTTAGAAAGGAGGAGAGAGGAGAGTGCTTTCAATTTCCTTACCAGGAGGTGTCAAGGATGGCCATAAAGATCAGAAAATAATGATACAGCATAGCACTTGCAAACTGCTTGAATGCACGTATAATAGCACTTGCAAATTTCAATGCCTTGAAAAGTGGTACTTGATAGTGCACTTATCTTTGCTCACTATCTAGGTAAACAGGTGCCGCATGAGCTATGCAATTTAAAGTGTTGACCCATACTAGACAAAACTGGACTTATGATATGACTTTTTTATATTTTTTTATACTTGAAATTAAATCTTTTGCTTCTTTTTTAAAGCGAATGATTGCTTTTAATGTTTGCACTGATTTAGTTGCATGATTAGTCAAAAAACTGCCATTTGAAAAAAATGTTATTTTTATAGCAGCAAAAAATGAATACAGTTAAATGTATTATACATAAATTTTGGAACCAAAGAGGCCAACATATTAGTTATAATTTTTATGAGATGGCAAAGCCATCATATATCATGTAGTCATACTGAGCAATCCCTCACGAGGCCTACCAATTGTTTCAGGGTACAAAATGGATTCTGTTTGTTCTATTCAGTGTCTTTTCTATACCATACGCACATGGAATGTAGAGTGAAAAAAAAAAGTGACTATTGTAGAATACATTACAATATGTGCATCCTTTAAATCCAATTTTTATGTTTATTTAATAAAGTTCCTTTTAGGTTCTGTTCCATAATAATTTAAACCAAACAATTTTCACTTAGATTTGCTGTTGAAGTATTTTACATTTGTGTACAGTTTAAATAAATAAAAAAGATTGAAAACTGGATGTGGGTTTTTTTTTTTTTCCCCGGCGTGTAACATCTGGAGGAACTTGCTTACTTTCAGGACTGAATAGGCTGCAGACAGTGAACTGTCGCATTAGACTGTAGTCGTATTAGTCATTGCAGAAAGCCTTGTCTGAGAGCTCAGCTGTGATCCTAAAAATGTTACACTCTAGTTTTATTGCTGTCTGTACTTGTAAGCATCTGCTTCTTTCTATCTGCAACGGTGCAGGGGCTCTGGGCGCAGGAACAGCACTGTTCCGCATACCTGCAGGTCATTTACAGCAAGTTCCTGGTTCACCTGCTGTGTAAGAATGTAACTTCTTCTCTGGGTCACTCCCTAACTGGTTAGAAGAAGTAAAAAAAATAAGGTGGAAGGCACTTCCAGGAATAAAAGCTCAATACTAAGTTTGATTAACTTTTTTTAGAGCTAGCTGGCCCCAAGGAGAGGCTTTTTGTTTGTTTGATTGGGTTTTTTAGTAAAATACCTCCCTTTTACTAACAACCCCCCAAAATGTTGACAAATTCTCATAGAAATTCTTATCAGCTGCACATATATCCACACATTGATTTAATTGATCTTCACAGATAAATTCCGCATCCTGGAGACCTGAGCAAATGCCAGCTGAAGGTGACAGAAGGACCTCTGTTGACTTAGCAAATGTTAGATCTGACCCTGAAATCCAAAAATTGTTAAAGAAGCAAGATCATGCAACTAATGATGGGTTCTAGTTAAAATTCACATTCAGGTGTAGCTCTGCCCAGCACTTCCCGAAGCCAGGCGCCAGGGTTAAACAGGAGATCTGGAAGAGCAATTTGCTGTGACTGTGTCAACAATCTGTTTCTCAGAACTTTGTCCTCCAGATCAATTTTTAAAAATACTTCATCGCTTTCTCACCACCTTGAACTGCACATTGACTGTCAAACCCACCACTCACTGTTCCTTCTCCATCTCTCAGAAGTTTTCTCCCTGGTCTTTTTTCCCTGGGTCAACCATGTTACTGATGAGTACAATAAATTTCCCTTGAAATCGGTGGCAAATGTCCATCCTTTCAGTCTCAAGGCATGTTTGACCTAATATGACACCATCATTATGAATTAGTCTGGACTGCACTTTAAAAAATGGGATATATTAAGAAATCTGGTCCATTGAAATGCAAGGCCCTGGAGGCTGAGTGTGGTTAGGTTTCATTTTTAATTGACAGTGTTGGATTTCTGGGGTCAAAGCCAAGTCCTTCATTGGACACTGTGGCTCATGTGCTCCTCCAGGAGGAGAGGAGGGTGTTTTGGTGTGCGATTTGGACCTGCAGGGATCAGGGAACTGCTGGCAGCCAGGATGCCTTGAACTTGGAGTGAGGTGCAGGAATGGGCTGTGCTCTGTACCCCACTGAAATCCACAAGCAAGCTTGGAATCCTGAACTCTTTCACAAAGACCATCAAAGAGCACCCTTTTTCTTGGTTAAAGACTTTCATAGCCTGTTTCCCCTGCACCTGCCTTCTCTGTCTCTGCTCTTCTGTTTTGTGTGCAAGAGTCTCTGGAAATCGATCTGAACTGAACATGACTGGAGTTTTCTGCAGCATGAAGTCAATCACTGCTCTGGGCATTCTGCAGACAGTGAGGTGTTCTCAAATCCTGGTGCTGACAGCAGCCTGTCACACAGAATTCTAAGGCTAAACTGAAATAAAATCAAAAATGTTTTTAATTTTGTGGGACCAACCTGAAACAGTTTGGTCTTGAATTTTCAGAGATATGACAAAGGTACTGCTCTTGCCATCTTTTTACAGGGGAGTTCAAGAAGTCCACTTTTTGCAGCTTCCACCTCCTCCATTTTTGAAATCAGGCAAAATGAAAAATGAGATGCTCAAGCTTGATAGCTGCTTTTCAAAAATTTTGGGGTTTATTTTCCCATCTGTCATTCCCATTCTTAAAAAACTGAACATCCAGTTTCATTGCCTTATACGTACCACGTCAGTTACTGTACCTCAAAAAACAGCTGGGTCAGGTCAATACCCCACCCCACAAAGGTGACTAGGTGACTCTCTCTTGTCTCTGATAGGCTTTGAACTTGGCTCTGGCAATGTTAAATTAGTGTCTTCTACTATGCGACAGAATCAATCTCTAGATCTGGAAAATCTTCATCCTTTCAAATATTCTCACACAGGCAAAACCCTGGTCCTGGTGCCTGGACCTCCTACTGGTATTAATGAGGATGGTGTGAACAGGGTGACTGTCACAATGTGGTGCAACAGAGCACTTGTTGGATTAACTCTGCATACATCATGTATTTCCACACATAATAGACACCTGCTTCAAAATTGCCATCCTCACCTTCTTTGCCTTGTTACTTGTGAGAGATGAAGTCAGCAGCTGAAATTAACTGCTGCACTCTCCCTGCCACAGGAGAAGAAGGAACCTCCTCACTTTAGAATCCTTTATAAGTATAATTTTTACGTGGAGTAGTTTCTACTGTGAAGTGTAGAAGAACATTTTGCAAAAGGGATCAGAAATACAAATTTCTGGTTAAGAGGAAATCTGCAGTAGCTCCCCTAAAGTCTGCAGATGTAATTCAGGCTAGTACCAATATGTATAACTAAAGACACACCTGAATCTGGTTTTCTGGAATTCCTGATAGGGCCCAGCTCATTCTCAATTCTCAGTATTTCTAAAAGAAATTTTTTTTCCCTTAGAATCAGCAGCTGAAAGATTTAGCAAAACTCATATATGCTGGATGACAGATCAGAACAAGAGTAGAAGATATCTAACCTTGTCATGAACACAGGGAGAATCTCCCTGAATACTCTGGAATTTGGCCAAGAATTAGCAATTCCCACCAGTACAAAATACCCCAGTAGCTTTTATTTGCTTGCCCAGTCAGTACCCCTGAACCAAAAGCTGGATTTACATTGCCTGCTTGTAATGGTAGGGGCCAGTTTTATTTGTGTAACTTCATTGATTTCAGGGGAATTATTTCTGATTTGTACTAGAATAAGTGGGAGCAGATTTAGGTTCTTTAATGTTCTTCCAGTTTAGCTCTTGGAATAACTTATATTTCATTACTATGTGTTTATGTAATTAGTGCAATTATATCAAATTATATAATTGGTACAATTACTTGGACTCATGTAACCACTGCATATAACATTCCATGCTGTAAAACCTTTTATTCTGAAAAAAAACCCCAACCAAAAACCAGTCAATATTACATGGGAATCT
The DNA here is from genome assembly GCA_013390025.1 of Pitta sordida. NCBI lineage: Eukaryota > Metazoa > Chordata > Aves > Passeriformes > Pittidae > Pitta > Pitta sordida. Next base: position 1,746,487 of record WEKX01000957.1, on the reverse strand, counting down.
TAATTTGTTTTTAAATTCCAGTATCAAATTTAGGGCCTGACCACATGCAAGGAACTTCTGGTTCACATCAGTGGAACCTCTCTAAGCAGGCAGCTTGCAGCCTTCATCATAGATATTGTGTTTTTAATCTGATTTGGCCAATTCTGTTCAACAGAGGCCCTTCTGAAATGTGTGCCGCTCTAACCAGTCTTCCTTGTACAAAGCAGAGATGTCAAGTTTTTACACACACACCATATAACCTGAGAGGTCCCTGAAGCCATCAGATATTTGAGTTATGCGTTGTCGTGAAAACTTGGAAATAGAGGGGTTGTGCTGAACCTGTTGTGAGCAAAGTGAGAGAGGTGCTTCTACCTCTGTACTCTGGTCTCGTGAGACCCCACCTGGAGTGCTGCATCGAGCTCTGGCGCCCACCAGCGTAAGAAGGACATGAACCTGTTGGAGAGGGTCCAGAGGAGGGCCATGAAAACGATCAGAGTGCTAGAGCACCTCTCCTCTGAAGACAGACTGAGAGATTTGAGGCTATTCAGGCTGGAGAAGAGAAGGCTTACAGTACCTAAAAGGGCCTACAAGAGAGCTGGAGAGGGACTATTTACAAGGACATGCGGTAAAGCCAAGAAGTCATGGCTTTAAACCGCCTACGGATAGGTTTAGATTAGCTACAAGGCAGAAATTCTTTACTGTGAGAGCGGTGAGATGCTGGAACAGATTACCCAAAGAAGTTGTAGGTGCTCTATCCCTGAAAGTGTTTAAGGCTAGGTTGGATGGGGCTTTGAGCAGCCTGGTCTAAGGGAAGATGCCACTACTCACAGCAGGGGTAGTGACATTTGCCCTGGCCCAAATGAAATCATTCAACACAGCTGCACAGTGCACAGACCCCAGGTGAGGCAATGCTCTACCTAATGACAGCTCCCCAGAGCTCACCTGCTGCTGCTCCTTCTCAGATGAGACCTGCTTTTGGGCAGAGTTCACCTCTCTGCTTACTCTCCCTGCAGTCTGGCCTTTGAAATCAGGCTGGGAGAGGCAGCTGTAGCCTACTACAGTACAGCCATTTTAGGGCTGCAGCTCGTGCTGCCTCACTGCCTTCCTCCAGCTGGTAAGTGTGCTCAGTGCCTGTTATTTTTATCTTGAGCTTTTGCTTTGTTTTTGAGGATAATTACACATTATTGCTGCAATATGTTATAATAAGTGCTATGAAGATGACTATTGTATCTAAGGGGAAAGAAGATGTGGCTGGGGAGCAAACTTAAACCTACATGTCAGCAAAATAAACAAACTGTGTTTGGGCTGTGTCAGTCAAGTGGTACTGAAGTGGCATTTAGGTTTTGCCCAAGCAGAGGTTAGTGGACCCATCTTGTCCTTCTTCACTTCGTTGAATGGGGCAGCTTGTATCTGTTTCCATAGGAGAGTGTGTGAGAAGCCATGGAAGAGCTGCAGTGGCTGCACTTTCCTGCTCCTGGAGCTCAGCTCCTCACTTGGTGATGGGGTAGCCAGTCTTGGGCACTGTATGCAGCAGGGGCAAGGTAGGAATATCAGAATGTGAAGGCATTTGAGGCTAAAGGGTTATAAATACCACTGAATCTGGATCCTGTGAGCCAGAGCAGACTGGGCTTTTGGACTTTTGGGCCCCCGTGTCCCAACTCCTGTTTACTATATTCTTTGTAGTCACATCTGGCCTGGTTTTGGAATGGATCCACAGCTGCGGGACTCCAAGGTGAAAAAAATAATTCAGGACCTTGTAAATTAAGGCCTTGGGCTCTTGTGAAGGGAAACAAACAATGCTTATCTATCTTAATGAGAGTCATGTACGTGTATTTTGTATCCAATTGTGTGAATTGTCTTTCACAGTGATACTTCATAAGACCATGTAATTTATGAGGTGTTTATCGGTGACTCATAAGTATTTATTTATGTCTTATATGCATTGTGTATGTTTGGCTTGATCAGGGTGGCATGTTTGCATGGGTGAGCACCATTTCACATGTAAACACGCAGACAAGAAACACAAGGCTTTATCAAAGTAAATTGACTTCTGCTGTCTTAATGCCCCTGTAATAAAATTTATTGGGGGGAATCTTGATGATAGATTGGAGATAATGTAGTGTAGCTACCTGCTGTTTTGAGTAGATTTCTTGTCTCTTATATATCGCACCCTTGTGCATTAAGCCTGTAGTACATAGGTGCCCTGCCATGGCTGAAGAGAGGCAGCCTGTTCTCAAATGTGGCTCTGCTCCAGCCAGCCCTACATCCAAGAGAGTGCAGCAAACCACTTTTGCTCAACTCATGTTTTGAAATTGTTCAAAAGCTGGTTTGGTCTTTAGCACAGTTTGGAGCAACCATGAGTCTGCCTTTAAGACAGCTGCCAGAGGGCCCCAATGCTGCTGTAAAAACTGAGAAAGGGCCAGAATACCATAGTGCTCTGATTACATGCCTTGTATTTGGCCACGCTTCCTGTACTGAGAGCTTTTGGGTGGCACTTGGGCAGAGTGGAACCTATCTAAGTCTCTGTACTGTTTCTTATTTAAGTACATGATAGGCATAGAGACGTAGGATTTAAGCCGGCTCCGCTTATATTAGCTGTGCACCACAGCGATTGAATCATTACATTAACAGTGCGTGACAATGAATCAAACCCTATATTTTGTTTTATGGGTGAGTTCCACTTACTCTGTTCTCATTTCCTCCTCCCCTCCTTTGACAATTGTAGACATGTGCATCTTGGAGAACATTGCTTCCAGACCATATCGTCTTGAATGGGGTTTCTGCATCAATCAGGGAAAGTAATGCTATGTTAAGTTTTACCCTAAATGAAAGATTTTCCTACTTTGCATGCCACAAATAGACTTTTAATTATGGGGAGCACATGTTGTAAGTGTACTGCAGGATTTGATTCCATCCATTGTCAAGGTTGTCAGTGTGCCAGCTCTTAGAGCAATCTTTTTCTTCAGCATCACCAGTTGCCATCCATAGTTACCAGATAAAACTGGCAAACCCATCTGTGGGCCACTAGTTTGCTGCCTCTGGCAGACTTTCTTGTAGTGACGTTGAATGTTAATACAATTCAGATGTGCTTTGTGATTTGCTGAGTTAAAAAAATCTGTTAGTGTTACTGTAGGGCCAGACTGAGTTATTCACACCTGTGGAAAGCAGGTTCAAAATCCTACCAAATTGTAATTGACTGGGGAATTGCAGTCATAAACAACCTGCAAGACTGTAGAGAGCAAATCCAGTAGTACTTATGGTGCAGTATCTGAACCTTAGCTGAAGGTGCTCTGACTCCATGAGCTTCCATTCAGATGCACCCATTTGCACCAGATGTATTTATCCTGTTGGCTTGTAGACAAACCCCTTGCTTTAGATCAGTCAGCAATTGGGCTCCTGGTATTGTGTTCTATGTATCTCTGAAGCTGGTGATAGCAGCTATTGTTCTTTTCTGCAATATGCTCACAGCATCAGGCATTATGATTCATGTCATAACACCATTGTGAGCTGTTTGCTTAATAATACAGCATCCGTACGTGTCACTCTGGCAATGGTCTTAATTCTTTCTGTTATTGACATATGTTTTGAAGTGTTTATACTTGTAGTTTAGCTTTTCAAATTCTCACTGGATGTAAGCTGGTGCAAGAGGAAAAGGTTTGTAAACATATCTGAAAGAATCTGACACTTTACTGGTTATACCTTATCAGAAAAGCAAGAAGTGTATTTGTTTAAGACTTCTTTTTTTGTTGTTTTGTTTGCTATAAATGTTAATGCAGGTTTCCTCAGCGCCTAGAAAGGAAAATGAAGGTGCTACTTTCTTTTGTCTTCTTGCTCCTGTAGGACTGATTGGATTTAATTGTTCATGGTATTTTTTATTATGACAAGGCAGATTATGAAAAAAGGTAGCTTGCCTTTTTCTTGCCAACCAATTTAGTAATCTGTTAGAGTCCTGGCTCTTTTAGACAGGACTATATCTATTTTCTGTCTAGAGATCTTTGAAGCCATTTGTGCATCCCTGGCACTGGGCAGAATGTTAAGAAGCTCCTCGGGTACTTCCTTTCAGTCCACTGGCAAAAGAGAGGAGAGGAATCCAGCTAATATTTGGGCAGCAAATCTTCTGTTGAAGCTGTTGGAGTAGGAACCCTTAGCCTATAAACAACTTGGGGTTGGGGAACATCTGAAAAGTTCTTTGTTGCTGTTGTTCTGTTGAGGTTTTTCGGTTCTGGGTTTGGTGGGTTTTTTTCCCTGTCTGATTGGCTTAGCTTCTGTCAATGTTGTCATGCAATGACAACCCAGAGGTGTATTTCTGGAAAACAGAAGAGTTCTGGAACATAAATGTAGCTTCCTTCTGTTCTGCCTGGATGTCTGCTGTGACCCTTTATTGGGGCTCTCAGTAAATCTTGCCGTAATTGATAGAAACAGCTTTAAAAGAAAAGCAAAACAGATCATGAAGAAAAGAAAGAGCTGATAAAGCTTCTAGCATCAAGAGTGTGCATGTTGAAACACTCGCTAATTATATATTTATCCAATCCAGTTAATACTACAGAGCTTGCAAAAAAAGCCCCATAATTAGGGGTTATGAAAATGTCTACATAGCAATAATATGGCACCTAAATATAGCATCTTTCCTCCTGAAGCACTTTACATCATTTGAGAACCATAGACTCAATTCACAGCTGGCATTCACAGGTGCAACCTTATTGATTTCGATGGAATAGTGCCATTTTCACCAGGGACGTATTTTGTCATAAATGGAAGTTTTATTTTATGGGCTTGTAGGACTGCCCATCACAATAGTATCTGCATATCTTTTACATCAAATTAGCTGGCAATAGCAAAACCTTTATTAGACTTCAGAGTCTCTGCCACATCTGCCGTCTTATCCTGCAGAAATCTTTTCTCAGGCTAAACTTATTTGTACTGTGTATCTTGGGGACACCGAGAGAAGAACAGCTGATGGTAGCAAAGATGGGTGATGCTCTTTGGGTGTGTAAAGATGGCTGTGACTGTGTGTTTGGTTTAACATTTCTGCTGGAAGCTGATTTCACAGTTGTAGTTTCTGGATTGAGAGTGTCAGGACTTTGGGACTTGTGTTGCTCAGAGCACATCTGGGAGCTCAGACATGTAGTCCTGACTGTAGCAGGCTCTGAATTATGTGTTGGCCATAGTATCCATCCCTGATGAAGTGACTGCTATATATAACAAAAAAAAATTTAAGTGAACTTTGTCCAATACCTGCTGAAGTCATCGAGGCTAAGGCTCAAAGCTACCACTAAATTCCCTAGTGTCAGAATAGGCCATGCAGATTTTTGGCCTATTTCTCTGCCATTTTGCTGATCACTTATAAAATTAAGGACAAACCTGTTGCCTATGTGGTACTGCCTCTAACATAGTTAGAGGGAAAGATAGTTTCCTCAATGAGAGGGTGTACTGGGAGCCCAGGAGGAAGAAAAATAGTTGGATTATACTTCAGCTGTATTTGCCACTACCTTCCATGTGAGGAAAAGTCAATTAGGCTGAACCTTCTCAGCCTGCAGAAGATGAGATGTTGGTGGGGTAGGAGTGGATTCTGCAAGTCAGAAGGTGGGCAGGCATTGTTTGTTCTGTGGCAGTTTATCAATTACGGTAATTAAATGAACTAGAAGAAACTAGACTCAAAGCAAACAAAGATGTTCTCCATGCAACTGCTAGTGGACACAAGGCATTCCCTGCCAAAGGTGGCTGTGGAGGCTAAAAGCTTATTAAAGTTCAAAGGATGACTGGACAAGTTTGTGTAAAGAAATGCATGGAGGATTACTAAGTAGCTAGAAACCACATCTGGCTTAGGAAATACCTTGATCTGAAAATAGCTGGAGGCTAGCACAAATGTGAGGGAAATAGCATAAGTGGTTCCCTTGCATCTACTGTTTTCTGGTTGGCTGAGTGCTACAGGAGACTTGATGCTGGAGTAGATGGACTGGTACGGCCATTCTTCTGTTTGTACTTCATGTGGCACCTCTGCTATGTACGTTTTTGCAGGAGACACACATGGGTCATTGCTGCAGAGGGGTTGTATGGTGTGATTTTCCTCTATTTGTGAGTGGTAAACTTGGTCTCATGTTGCTTGTGAAGGTCGGAGTTTGGGTTTGGATCATCTGTGAAATGTATCTGGATGATGTTTTATGTTGGAATACCATCTTAGTATGAATGGGAAGGCAAGACTGGAGTATTGAAAATCAGCCATTTCCTGTAATAACTGATTTTCCTTTGAGGCTTCTTCTCCAAAACTTTGCAATACAGACCTTGTGTAGCTCTAAAAGGATCGAGATGCTATATGGTCTTATTGTGAAAGAGAATAAATTATATTGAGCAACTCCCACACACACATACGGGAGAAAAAATTTCACCTCCTCCCATAATATCAGATTGTTGATATTCCCTGCATAGAACTGTAGGGAATAAACAAATGCATTCATTAACATTTACCCAGTAAGGTGAACTGAGGACAGAATATCAGTCCAGATATCCAGGCTTATCTCTGAATTTCCTGGATTTTACGGGTTTAAGTCTGACTCTGAACAGGTCTTAAGGGCATTTTCTTGGTGGATTAGAAGGATCTGTGTTTGGACGGTCCCATCTATAGTACCTATGGGATTGTACAAAGCCCTAGTTTTACTATTTGTATCTGTTTTAAAATCCTGCTCTTCATTTGCCTGAGTCAAACAGCTTTCCAACTCTAATTTGAGTTGGGTACACAGTACGAGGAGAGTACACATCTGGAAAGAGCTCAAAAGACTCAACCAGTGTTTCACAGGCAATGTCGGAAAACAAACAAAACCCCCTCTGAAAATGTGGTCTGCAGATGGGTCTTTATATTCTCTTCCCCATTATTTTAACAGGGAAAATTCATCTTTAACAGAAAGGCATTCAGCACAATAACTGCAGGAAAATGATTCAATGGGAGTCATTTTCCAGGATATCATTCTGTCTGGGCCAGAGAACAATTTTTTCTGTGCCAAAAGATTGTTCCTTATGAGGTGGCTACAGTGTCAGAAATGCCATCATCAGAGTCCTCTGCTGAAACTGCACTGGATGAAGCTGTAAATTTTCTCAAGCTATTTCTCTAGTAGCTGGTATGGGGCTCTGCTGTGGGCTTGCCCAGTTTGCCATAGAAAGCATCGCATGGCTCGGGCAGCCAATCCCAGCTCCAAAGATGGTGTGCTTGTTGCAAGCTCGTGCCAAGCCATCTGTAAGATTTGTCAGATAAATGTGACTAGCAAAGTGGCACTCGTGAGCAGATGAAGGGAAATTCCCTAGGGGATTCTTTATTCACTCGTCATTAGCAGAAGAGGCAGTGGGAAAATTCATTGTTTGGCTGTTCAAAACACTGGTGAACATTTGATACTGAATAATCTTTAAGTGGCAGGGGATGTCAAACATGTCTTGAGCAGCCCAGACTCTGTGCTGTAGGTGGGGTATCATGTTCTGCATGTTGCATTTACCTTTCTGAAGAAGGATAATGATATCTGAGTTCCTCAGTTTTGTATTTCACCTCAAAACCACCTCCTCTCCCTGAGGTAGCCTTATTCAAGGTGAGCTGAGGCATGGAGCAGCCTGGGGGTGCATTACTTTGTTTACCTGTGTGTATTCCTGATTTTAAATGTATAATAAAATCTGTCCCTGCAGTGAGAATGTACTGCCCATTTGCTAAATGAAGCTGGCTTGTAGTCACTTTGGTGGTAACTTTCCAGCAAGGACTAAATCTTGTTTGCTCTAGTCATGAGGCTGACTTGGATGTGATGACTCATGGAATAAACTTAATGGGCTCTGCCACTGATATTTTGTGAGCTGAAGTGGGCTCACTGTCCATGCCAATGAGAAACAGGACATCAGACCTCCATGTTCTCCACAAAACTCCTTTGCTGCATGTCACTGTGCTGCACCAAAGGGTTTTTTAGATTTGGAAGTGATTAAGCTCCTACAACTGCCTTCTCTAGCTGAGACACTTCAGTCCTTGGTTTTTTAATGTTTTTGTGGTGGGGCTGCCATGTTTTATGTTATCTGTGTGCTGAAAAGGGCACATGTAGCACAAAGTATTTTGCTTGAATTGCCATCAGCCCTATTATTCATTCAAATTCTGTTTGGAATTTAACATGAGCTTGGAATTTACAGGAATATCATCTATTTGAAAGATGCAACTTGGTAGTTACACTGGTTGGGGTCTTTTCCTTCCAGGGAGTAATGGGCAAGGGTACTGGGCTGGCACCTGGGGAGTAGGAGAGAGAGATTTGCAGGATCCAACTCAGAACATCCTGTGATTCTGTGAGACTCCCAGTTCTACCGTAGACTGGAGAGCAGCAGGTCTTGTCTCCAGGGAGGTTAACCTAGTGCAGAACTGGTAAAGAGGACATAGAGAGAGAAGTCTTCTCCTACTTAATCCCATAAAACCATTCACCCTAAGGATTGCTGGTGTACGCTACTGCGAAAGTTTAAGATGCTGTCTCCCACTACTTCTTCATGTGAATCAAGATGAAAATCACACCAAGCAATGCAGAACACCATTGTCCCATAGGAGGGTTTTCACATCCACATTCAACAGCTTTAGTTTGTGGGCAGATGTCAATAAGCTGAACCCCTTTGCCGTTCGACTAAGCTTGAGGGGGATAAGAAGGAACATCTGACTAGTATGTGAAATGTAAAGACTATCAGTGAATCTTGATCAGTGAATAGGTAGCTTGTCAGATGTAGCAGGTTTCATCAGTGAAAAAGTATTTGTGAATTTGAGTTGAATGCACTGGATAGTGAGGAAAATGACAATACTTATTCCAAAACCAGCTCCAGACCTTGCTTCAGCTTTCATGTAAATAGATGAACTTCTGTTGACTCCAATACAGTCTTGCTTGCTTGCATGAGATCAGCCTTTCTGATTGTAAAGGAACAAGTCACCTCACAAGAGATCTTTGATGTTTTAATGTGTCCTGGCATATCAATGTTCTTTTCCACTGGATGTATCCAATCTGGGACACTTGGTCTGCGTTTATGCTTTGCTAAAATTTGCCATGTAACCTCGAGCAAATCTATTAATCTCCCAGTACCTCAATTCCCCAAATGCAAAATGGAGATAATAAAACATAACTCCCTTAGCAGGGTAAACACATTAAAAAATGCGCTTAAAAGCAGTTGTGTACTAGGTTAATGGAGACCTATATCTTGTGGGGAAGATTTGTTGTATTATAAATAATACATCTTCACAATTATTCCATTTAGTCTGCCTTGAAGCCTTCAAAGACATACCACGCAAATGTTTACTGGCAGCATGTTTCCCCCCTTTTATTGGCCAACAACATGTTTAGACCAGACTTTGCTGTGGCAAGGTATTTCAGTGCATTGCACATGGCAAATGGCTCTTTTACTGTAAAAGTAGATTTCTTTTTTTTCAGAGAATACCCCAAATAATGCTGTACTCAGCAAAGGCCTGTGCACCTGGAGTAGCTGTCTCTGAGCAGATTTTCCTTGCAAAATGTTCAGCATGCTTCTGCCTAGAGCTTTCGACCGAAACGGAGAATGAAGGAGATGCAGCAGGTACCAAGGACAAACTTTAAGGGTGAGTTAACTTTGGAGACCACCTGAAAACACTCGGGTATGTCTCAAGCCAGTGAAGCAATGCTGGTGCCAGAATGTCCTGGACAAAAAGGCCAGTGTTGCAGAGCATGGTTGAATTGCCCATGGTACAAAGTGAGAATCTGGGGGACTCCCCCTGCAATGTTAGTGCACAGGAGCTATTCAAGCCTTTAGACCACCCACTGTTTTCAGTGTTACTTAGCTTCCCTGGACACTGTAATTGCTCTTGTCACATTGCTGAGGATAACATAGAAATATTGCAAGCATTTGCCTTGAACTTGGTGAGTTGGAGCTTACGTAAGGTGGAGAAAAAAACTACACAGACTAAAATGAAGGGTGTGATTCTTATCCCACTTCTGCTTGTTTTATGCTGGTTTTGCCTCTGCTGGAGTAATTCCTCTGAAATGTTGATGTAATATGTTTGGAAGCAGACCTATGTGTGTTTGTGAAACATATTTTCCTCCCTAAAAGAGGTGTGTATGAGGGTATTTTGAGGAAAGCAGCATCCTGGAATTGGCATTTGCTTCAGTTGAGATAAGATTTATTTTTTTTTCCCCTCACACAGCAAAAAGTCAGTGTGGTGTAAAGAACAGGGAAAACTTTGTTTCTGTGATCAGGACATCAAATAGAGAATTGCATTTGCTCAGGTGCCTTTGCCATTGGAATGTACCTTAAGAACTGCTAATGGCAGAAGTATATTGTCACCCCCTCTACTTCAGGGTGCTGGAGATGGGGAGCTGGACTTGTGTGTTAGACCTGTCATGTACTTGCTTCTCAGGGAGGGGGGAGCCGATGTAACAAAAACGTGTGACTCCAGTGACAGAGTTAATCCCAGGTCTGTGTCTGCTGCACGGTCTGGGAGGTGTCATGCAGCCAGCTAAGAAGGTTTGGTATCAGGAAGGTTTTGCTTTTAACCTCTGCCTTGAAGCATGAGATGATTGAATTGGAGGGGTTTCTTGGTGTCTACTGCTTTGACTGCAATATAATGCTTTTGGGTGAAAGGCACCATGGAAGAACAGTTGCAGCACGAAAATATGAAGAACCTTAAAAAGAATATCCTGAGATGAGGATTAAGTGGGAAGAGAGTCAGATTTGCAAACTGGGCTTCCACACTGGGCATTAGCACCTGACAATTATCCTGATCTGATGCTAACAGAAACCACTGCAATGTTTATTTTAACCTCTGGCAAATATCTGCACATTGTGTAAGACTAAAAAGTTGATCTCGTGCTTGGGAGGAGTTTAGGAAGAGCTACTATGTGCTACTCAGCTATGCTTTCAGGGAGGGCTGGCCAGTCCCTCCAGCAGGTGATGCTGGGCACACTGGGAGTGCAGCCCTGAGCACATCTTTGGGCCTCTCTGCAGTCTGGTCTCCATGAGCTGCGGTAGAGGAACCTGCAAGAGGGCTGAGGTTTGCTTGTGTCTGGCACCCAAACTGGATGCTATCAGAGATAGTAGCATTAATTTGTGGGTACTCATGTGTGCTACTGGGATGATGGCTTTAGTTGTACAGTTCATTAATGTTTATTCTGCAGCAAAACCAAAGCAGCCATTGTTCTCTAATAAGGAAAAGAGGAGTATTTGCAATATTTCCATTGTGTAGAGGCCCATGTAGAGAAGTTAGGTAGGAGTAGAGAGACCAGCCCAGATGATATATTTCCCATCGGTGTTGAACTGATGGTCAATTTTTGTTGCATGACTGCTACTGTTGCTTCTATATGCCCTAATGAAAAGCATCTATTTTGACTCTGTATCTTGGGTATCCTACCACATCCTGGTGCCTCCAGTCTATAGGCTCACTAATTCTCTGTTTTATTAGTAAATACTTCAAATTACTCTAGATATTGATTTGATACTGTGACTCTACTCTCTACTGAGGTTCAGATTATCTCCATTAATACCTCATCATTTCTTCAGACAAATTACTTACAAATGTGTTGGTTTAACTCTGTTTGGGATGTGATAATATATAATGCGGGGTCATTTATGCTTCTATCTTGTGATAGTCTATTACCTAGACTAGCACACAACAAAGAGAAAAGTGGTTGTACTACATGTCACTAGTTATGTATAGCACCTAGCACAGTTGGGAGTATATATTATTGACATTGCTGTGGTGTGAAGGGACCTTATTGCTATACACATTACACAGGCAGACAGCAAAATATGGTACCTTCCCAAAGAGCCTGTGAACAAAACGTTGTTAATGATCAATTGATCTTTGCAACAGAATTTTGTAGGGCTCCAGTGGCTCAAAGCTGCATAAAGTGATAACACGTACAATGACACATGTTTATCTTGCTGACAAGTGGCAGGACTGTATTTTAAATACTTTGGGAAGGATCTGCAAGTACTGCTTAGCATGAATAAGTGGATTTGGAACGAGGAAGTTAAGGTTTAGATAAAGGCCAATGGGTCAGACAGAAAGGATGACCCAAAGCATGAGAGTTTGCAGAGATTGCTTCAGAGAAGGCTGAAAGGGTATTTCTACCTATGCTAAGGTTCTTACACATAACAACAAGCCATCCAAAGGCTGACACTTGTGCTTGGTGCAGCAGAGAGGCTGCTGGAGAAGGTGCCTTGCTAGGCCTGAGTGAACCTGTTGTGCCATCGAAGGCGCAGGCAATCCTCCTTCCTAGAAACTAGAACTGTGGAGAGGCACGGTAGAAAGAAGGGGATGAACTGAAAGGGATTAGAGGTTTAGTGTCATGGGGACTGTAAGAAAATACAAATATTCTGTTATGCCCAAGGCTGCAGGATGGGAAGACTGTGTATCCCTAGGATACAAGCAGGGTCATCTGAGAGCACATGGAATAGGATTGTGTCCAGACAGTTCTTGAATATCTCCAGTGAGGGCAACTTCACAGTCTCTGTGGGTAACTTGTTCCAGTGCACATTCACTTGCACAGTAGTGAAATTCCTCCTTGTGCTCAGGTGGAACTTCCTGTGCATGTTTCTGCCCATTTCCTCTTCTTCTATTGCTTGGCACCACCAAGAAGAGCCTGGCTCCATCCTCTTGACACCTTACCTTATAGATTGTTGGTCTACAAATAGATAAATTTCCTTGTCATTCTTTCCTTTTCTCTCCTCACACTGTGGAAAACCATGACTAGAAACATCACTTGGATCTGTGAATTGCTTTTTTTTCTACTCTTGCAGGTGATGGAGGCTCGGCTCTTTCCACTGCAAAGTTAAGAGGCATCAATCCTCTGCAGGATTCACCCACTCCCTCTGTCCCTATGGGCACAGATGTACATTCCTCTTGCTTTAGAGGATGCTCTATTTGCATAGCCTTAATCAGCAGCATGTTATGGTTTTGACCAGTGCAGTTTATGATGGTGACAAAGTATGTTTATTTTTAATATGGAATCGGCTCATGCCTCATTGAACAATGTACAAATAAAATATTTGGAAATCAAAACCTGTTTGGCTTGCTGGCCAGCACAGACAAGAATAAAAAAAGAATAACTGAACAATTCCAGCAGGCAATTTCCAGTCTTTGGTGGGTGCTTAATTAAACTTCCACATGTCAGTGGAAGAAGAGAGCAAGACTTTTGTCAGAGGGAGGAGAGAACAAAAGTTTTCCTCGTAGTATTGCATGCATTTGGGGAATGATGATTATAACTTGGAAACATTAATTCTCATACAAGATGTTCTTCTTTGACATTCTGATTTTATGAATATTAAAATCTTTATCATCTGGTCAACAACTCCTGCTATTCATTTTGGAAAAAGCTGATATTTTCATATTGTTCTGTAGATAGGGATTACAGAAAGACTTGGAGGATCATGGAACAGTGTAGGGCAAGAGCATAAACAGAATAGGAAGCTGGACATAGTCCTCTGCTATAATCAATCTTGCTCAAAACTTTAAGTGAAATAAAAGGACTGTGATAACCATTCTCAGCTCTGACCCTATTGAAAAGCCTTTGAGAAAGAATAAGTATCTTGCTATGTGGGCAGGCTGCTTTCTGTATCTATCTTGGGGAAAGATTTCACTTGATGACAGAATTATTATTAAATCATGTATTTGGTTGCTGGGAGTTACCCCAGATTTGAAATCCAATAGATAATAGGCTTTATGTTGCTGATAAAGTAACTAAATCTGCATCTATGGTACCTGAAATAAAAGGAACAAGCAAAGGAAATCTACTAAGTGTTTTGAAAATCTTTTCTACTATACTTTTGTAAACAAATGAAAAAGGAAACATTTCCCAGTGCTTGGCTGAGCGCAATGACATCATGCTTGTTAAAAGGGTTTTAACTACAGCAAAACAAATAGTCCAACTGCTTTGTCTCTGTTGGGAGTAGAGAACTTCTTGGTTTCCAAATGTGGTTACAGACAGTACCCATAAGATACTCTGAGGATTCTGAACTGAAAAAGTATTTGAGCCACAATTCTGTAATAAATAAGTCTCATTTTCACCTTCTTTTAATTCTTGCTTTTCCATCTCAAAGATACATAATAATGCAATGTGCTTGGAGGAGTGAGATCACTCTTCTCCCTAAGAAAAAAAATTATGTAAGTATATCAATTGTATTAGTTGTAACAGAGGGCAGCTATCTTCTCCAATGCTTGTTCCATGACACAAATAATTTTTCTAGGTGCCTTCAGGAAGGATTAGAAAGTCTAGCATTAAAGACCAAGGATGATACGGATATTTTGATTTTGTCTTTACTGTTGTTACTCCCACTCAAGATAAAACGTCAGCAGCAAATTTATCTCTGTTGTGTCTTCTGTTTGAGTCAGCTTGGGTCTCTGCTTCAGACTATTCGGTGTTTGATAATTCACATTTAAGTCAAAGCTCTAGTTAACGTCTCCCTATAATAGTTGTCAAGGTGTAAAATACATCGTCTCCATGCAAGCACTGCTTAATTGGCAAGTAATTCATGATATAGGCCTTCAGCTGTGATTGCAAATCAAACTGATAACTTGAAAAAGTCACTGCTGTGAACAGTCATCATTATCTTTCAAAAACTGAGAATATTGCAAGCGTTTCTCTTGTTGTGAGGTGGGAAAGGTTCTAGCTGTGCTAAACGCATTGCAGAATTCTAAGGAATTATCAGGGAAAATGATTAGATGTTTTGCTTTTCCAGGCATTGCTATAATGGATTTTGTGTCAAAGTAGAAAATGGAAGTCACACTGAGGAAAGGAAAATGTCTTTCTTTTATGTGGTCAAAAGTAGAAGCCTTCCAAATTTGGGAAAATACAGTAATAAATCTGCAGCCACCTTAGAATTATGTGGTGTTACAAGTGAAGACAGCTCCAAACTTCATTCCTGCAACAGGAACAAAATTCTGTTTTCCCACCTTGAATACACCACTGCCTGAGCTCATCTCCATTGGCTCAATGTGTTCTTCAGTGTGGAGCCAGGCTGCCTGGGTCCCTGCCTTTCAGGGCATTGCTGCCCACAGCAGATGCTTTTGGTACAGTTACACCATGATTTTTTACAAATGAGTGTTGCTTGTACTCTAACATATGGGACACTGAAATTCAGGGGTCTCATGGGGCTGGGTGGCACCTCGTGTGTTCCTGATTTCCTAGCTGTGGCAGGCAATCACATCAGTTTATTTCAAGAGGGGTTCTGACACTAAAATTGATCTGATTTCTCACCTCTGCCCTCTAGAAACTATTCAGGTGCCTCATCTGTCTGATGGTTAAGCAGTTGCTGCTTTCCCTGGTAGGGTACACTGCTTGGTGCTAAACAGAGTCCTGGGAGAGCACCTTTGCTCTCTGGCAGTCTCTCTTTTACAGTTCTCTCTTGCATGCTTGATGCTGTCAGTTCATTGCAATATTTTTTTTCCCTTTCCTCTTGCTTGGGGATTTTCTGCCCATTTTCTCTGTGTTGCCAAGTGGTTCTGTGTTGTAGCTTGTTAACTGCCAGCGTGTTGGTGTTGCATATGGTAAAAAAGTGTAGCTGGCAATGTAGTATCACCTCCGCAAAAGAAAGATGTGAAACCCAACTGAATTCAGCCCTGAAGCTGCTCCTGCGGAGACCTTCTGGGGCAGAGAACCAGATGGGTATTATGGTTTGGGGTGCTAGGGAGCCCGATGCCCAGGCCTTGAACCTGGGCAAACTTCTGGCTGTGCACTGAGTGTCAGGATCTGCCACCAGGGATTTTAAACGTTGAGGTTAAACCCTCTTGGTGAAAATTCTGTCGGAAATGGGGGACTTCAGAGGGAGCAAAACAGGTAACCAGGGCAGAAAGTGAGCTCTGCTTCAGAGCTGGTGTGAGGGGAGATGATCGCTTGCTGCTTAGGACAAAACAAGCCCCCTGAAATGGAGGTTGTTTTCCTCTGCGGGGACCAGACAGGGAGAGGAGCAGAAGCCTGCGGAGGAGAGGGGCTGGAGTAGGAGGGGGAGGTGGGGTGAGCGGGGCCCAGCCTGGCAGGCGATGGATGTGCCAGCGCCTCGGGTTGTCGTTTGCACCTCGGTCACGTGTGTGGAAAACATTGCCGCTGTTGTAGCTGGGTACCGCTCGCTGCGCGTGGGTGCAAATGGCAAGGCGAGATGTGGGACGGAGCGGAGCTGGGCCCAGCTGCTTCTGTTTATGCTCCACGGGAGGGAAGCAGACACAGAGCGACTGTGGCTTGCCGAAAGTCAGCCGTGGGCTGTTGTCCATGGGGAAGCTAGCAGGCACCGGAGGCAGTCCAGAGCCTGCCTGCTGAGCCTGCTTGCTCTCCCCTGTCCATGGACGGGCCGTGGGGCTTGGCCATGGGGGTTGTTTCACTTGTGACTCCCTGCTCCTTCTCAGCAGTGCAACCCTCATCACTCCTTACTGTGCTCTGGAGGCACTGGTGGAGTTGTCTTTTTTTTTTTTTTAATTATTTTCTTTCTTAAAAACAACAGTAAAATTCCTGAAAAGGAGTGAGCATGTACATACATGCAGGTGTGTTTAGGGAGGGAGGCAACTGAAGCTGAGAAACAGCGGTGAAGAAGGTGGCCCAGGGTCTGGAGTGGTGGCCTTCTGCTTCCACCAGTTTTTCCTGCAAGGCCATCAAGGCTTTGTGGAATTGCATTACAAAACCCAGTTCTGCTGCATTTCTGGTTTTGAGCCCTCATCTATGTCTCTGAGGACCATAAACCTTTAAAAATCCTCACTGAAATCTATTGCATGTAGTGGTTGCAGGAGGTTTCTGGTCTGAAGATGATCTTGGTGGTGTCATGATGGAAGACCAGCACACCTACCTGAAGCAGGCATGCAAGGAAAGGGGGAAGAGAGCTGGTCTCATTCAGTTCTGACTGTTTCAATTTGAACAGGACACGTGTCTCCTGACACATGTTGTCTAACCAGCTTGGTTTTATGTGCTACTTTAGTCAGGAAATTAATCGGGCAAAAAAGATAAGGCAGCATTATGCTGTTCAGGGTAAATCGCCGCATTACACAATGCTGCTCCCATTGCCTAGGTAAAGCTGTTTAAGAAAATGGGCTGGCTTGAGGGCTTCCTTCTGATTGTCTAATTAAACTTCCAACCTTTGCAATTATGAAAATAACCATGTGGTTAGAATTACTCGTATATGCTATAGGTAACTGTTGAATTATCTAGAAAGAGGTTAAGATGTTTGCCTTGAGATCTTCATCCAAGATATCTTTTTTTAATGTAGTTTGGTTTTTTTCCTAAAGATACTATTTCAATGTAAAGTAGCACCAACTCAAATTCAACTGCTGTGATGACTAAACCCAGAGGTCCATTTGTTGCAACCTCTCATTTGCAGCAACACACAGTTAAGAAAGGACTCTGAGAAGATAATAGAAACAAATTGTTGGGGCTACAAAGACAGATGGTTTTTGTCTATTTCAAAACCTTTCATTTAATGATAGCCAAGCAATTGGAAGATAATGTCTTGTGGTAGAGAGTTCCATTGGTTAACTGTGTGCTGTGCTAAGGCAGAAAGCATTAACTGTTTTATGTTTTCTGGCTTGCAGAGGTGCTTCACATGCTATTATATGAGAAAATAAAGTTGTAGTTTTCTTTTTGGAGTCTGGGAACATTATGGTTATTTTTATATTATCTACAGTTTTGAATGCAGGTAATTAATCTATAATTCTCAAATACTGCTTGATTTATCTCACTTCAGTCAAACAAAGTCAGCAAACTCCCTTTGTGTGGGTATGTGCCCTATAATCACATATTCTTCTATTTTTCCCAAGACCTATCAATATTGGAAACAGCTCTATGCCTGACCTCCTGGGGTACAATTCTTCTGAGGTGAAGATGACGCCATTTTTCACAGTATACCATGTACTGGGCAAGCAGTGTGCTCTGCCTGCCACAGTCATGAAGGTTTTCATTGTAGTAACGCTAGAGAAGCAAATAATAAAAATCTTCTCTTCAAAAGAATTGTCATTTGTCTCTTATGCAGTGATGAACCATGGGCTTAACTGCATCAGATGAAGGGCTGGTAGCAGAGGCTTTGTCCTCACGTGCATCAGAAATGGACTTCATGCCACTCAAAATGCTCCTTGTTAGGGTCTGTTAGCATCTTATTCTCAGATTTTGGTGATATGAGTGAGAACATCCCTTTGTTAGTTTGCTTGTGGCTTATGTCATCTTTTTTCCTCGTGTTTTATCTGATTCTCCTTATAAAAACAGAGCTATGTCATGCACAGCTGGATGCACTTTGAGAAATGTGCTGCTGCCTGAGTGCTACCTGTTCGTGTGATTGGACGGGAGTGCTGAGCTGAAGAATAGAATATGTCTTTTGTGATTGATCTGCCAGGCGGGTTTGATAGCGCGGAAAAAAAGTAGGTGTTGTACATACAGAAACGTTCGGGCTTGGACTCTGTTTTCAGCCTGAAATATGAAGTGTTGAAATTGGAAGGGAGAGAGGGACTTTGCATAACCAAGCAGTAAGTGCAGCTGAGTGACCTGTCTCAGTTTCTAATGGGGCTGGTTGCAGTGGGGATTGTAGCGTGGTAGCCCGTGGAGGTACTGACAGAAGCAAGGATCTGGTGGTGAAGGTGCGATACATGTGGTATTCAGCCATCACTCAATGCTTCACATTCTTGTGAGAAATCTGCTTTAATCTGGGTCTGGTTCCAACTGGCAGTGCATAACAACAAGGCTTTCCAGCCTTCTCCTCCCCCGGGGTTTCAGTCCTTAAAGATGCAGGTTCTGATAGCATGCTTTTCTTTCTGATCCAAAATTTAGTTAAAAAATTGACAAGTACTTACACCCAGAAAAAATATTTAACCTTCCTGCCAAGCTGGAGTTAGCCTTTGAGTTACTTTCTGCTATTTCATGGTTAGCAGCACTACAGTGATCAGAAAGTGGATATTTCACTCCTGTTCTCTTTGCATGTAAGAGATCCATGCGGTCACCCTGGTGTCACCTTGGCTTTTCTGAGATCTTTCCTCTAGTAAGATTCTCACCTATTTCTTTTCCTTGTAATTTAAAGATTCCCCTCTCACAGGGTCCCAGGAAACAAAGGTAAGGGATTGCAGCCCCTTGGGACACAGATATGGTCCTTGTTCTCCACTCTCAAGATGCATGTTGTGCATGAAGTGAAGGTGGCTGCCAGGACCTGTTTCGTGACTAGGCAAGGGTACGTATGGATAGAATATGCTTTCCCTGATTTATTTCATTGTGACCTTTAGTATTTTGACACCATATTTCATATATCTAGCAGAATGAAGATAATGTAGGCTAGAGATTACGTGTCTAGATGTGTTACTCTATCACAAGCTGTTTATGCCCCTAGCCACTGAAATGGACTGTTGTCAGACTTTGTTATGTAAAGTGTACAATATTGGGTAAAAATAGGTTTTATATGTGAAGTCAATGCCCCAGTGCTAACTCAGGGAAAAACACTTTCTAGCTATAGCAACCAAACCAGGCTCATTTTGCTCTTTTTGCAATTGCTGTGATCTGTGGTTCTTGTCCTACAATGAAGCTTCAGTGGCTCTCTCATAAGAGTGGATGTTTTCCTTTTTTTTTTTTTGTGTCCAATATTCCCTGAAGACTTCTGAATTGCCACTAACTTTCATAAGTACCTCTTTAGATATTTATCTGTAACACTGTAAGAAATGCAGTCTTGGTGTTCTTAAAACTTACCTAGTTTCAAGAAGCCCTTAGTAAGCTGACTGTAGTAGCAAGGCTGTCCTGTGCTTTTAGCTCCAAGTAGATCTGGTGGCAGTAACATTGAATATCAGCCTAGTCCATCTGAAGGTGAAGGGATCAGATTTTGGAAGGTTTTACAGGACTCATTTGTACAACATCTTTAGTTGCAGGACCAGAGTAAGCATTATAGTGTTCCACCCACAATGACTTTGAGTGTACCAGAGCTGAATGCAGCCCCCAGTACCAAGCATCAACCGTGGTACAGCTAGGCTCTGATAGCACTTTGCAAGTTCCCCTGATCCTCAATTCTTTGCTGGTTTGCAATCTAAAAATCTCACTTGTAGAAGTTGCAGTGGACTGAATTTCTAGGCAGAAAGGCTTCAGCTGACCTCTGTAAAGTCCTCATGAATCACTATAGATTTTTGCACACGCTATTTGCCTTTCTCCAAAGAGATACCATAGGCACTAGCTGTCTAAAACACACTTGATTTAGGTTATTTTCCATTTACTTTAATCATATTCTCAAACCATTTAACAAACAGACAAATGTGTAATGCTTGGGGCAGACCCAGTTTGCCTGTGGGAGAAATAGTTATTTTAAATAAAAACAGTCTGATTTTTCTGGAGGTGATGAAGACCCGCAATTCTGATTGACTAGTTCACCAATAGATAAAAATCAAAATATCATCAAACTTATCTATTTACAAATTGTCCAGGAGCAGATTGTGAAATTGTCAGGTTTGTCATGTAAAGTTATTCACTAATTTCTTCAGGGAATAATTAGATCATTAGACAAATATGCCATAGGCAATCTGTGTGGGAACTTGTGTAATTAACCAATCCAAAATGAGTGATAAATTGTATATCGGTAATTTTCACACTTAGCAATTTAAGACGTGTTAAGTAGTTTTGTCATCAAGTTAAGGAACAGAAACAATGCATTATGACTTATATAACTAATTAGCATTCCCGATTTTACAAACACAAACAATTTGGAATTTACCTTGGGCGACAGTTTGCTCATGTGATGTAGGAGAATATTCATGAGCTCAGAACTTTGCACTCACTTTTTGCAAATGCTTGAACGTTAAAGAGGTCATAAATCTGGTTAATCAGAAATTTGCCTTTCAATTTTAACAAATGTTCATGGTATGTTACTAAGAAAAAAAATCTCTTTTCTTTCCCTGATATTGGCTCAGCTTCTTGTAAAAGCCTCTTGACAGCACTTACTGAATCAGAATTGTGTTGTACTAAGGAATAGGCCTGTGCATGTTTTTTAAAGTACTGGGTGATTCCTTTGTTCACTGAATTTATGGTGCAATGTCAAATTATGACTTTCATTTTAAATGAATTGGGGGGAGAGAGGAGTAGGTTGGAAACAGAAAGATATAATAATTGGAAAAGGTTACATTCAGAATGGATTGAAGTTATCAGGCGAGTTTTAACTCTGGTCACAAGTAAACAAGAGCAGCACAAGCCCGGTTACCAAGTGGAAGGGCTGTGATCAGTGTTGTATAGGAGGAGTGTAGCAGAGAGAAGTGTCATACCGTCAAGTGGTGGAGGTTTGGGATGTATATCAAAAAAGAAAAAAACTCCAGGTGCTACATGTCTTTTAAGACCTCAGTACAGCCATCTAAGAAGGTGGGATATGTGATTGTAAACTGAGGAGAGCCAAGGATCTTGCTGAATGTTAATACATGCATTTGTATCTCTGTACATATGCACGTATACCATGTGAAGAAATGAGACCTCATGGTCCTCTTCCGTACCCGAGTCTGAGGTCCGCAAACCCCACAACCCTGCAAGGTTGTTAGGCACAAAACCCAAACCATTTTCTCATCCTCCCTTTCTCTGTAGCATCTTTTAGGTAGACCGTGAGCTCATCACTATAATATTAGGTCAAACACTGTGCAACACCATGTGTATATAACGAGGCTGTGGTGTGTGCAATCCCAGGCTACTGATGCTATCAAGGTCTCTGGGAAGAACAAGCAGCTGTCTGCTTTTATACATTATGCTGATACTACAGGAACTGTGAATGGTCTCTGGATTGCTCAGAACATATAATTAAATACAGAGACAAATCAGTGACACTGTCCAGTTGCATCAAGTCACCAAAAAAATCCAGACTACCTGACTTGAAGTTCTCAAAGATTACTGGGTTGGATTCTCATTTTCAGCTTGAAAAACATGTGTGAGTGTGCCAGGTTGCTTTTGGAATGAAGAGATGAAGAGCATTGTGAATAGCTAATTAAAAATAAAAATTAAAAAAAATCCACTGCACCACTGGAGAGTCAGCAGAGGGAGTGCGAGTTAGGAAGCCCCTCTTTTAATATCTGAATGACTGCAGTGCTGGAGGAGGGAAGTAAACAAAAAGGCATGTGTGAGCTAGAATTGTGGGAAAGAAATAGATCTAAAACAAAATCTTGATGATAAGGTCACAGGAACACTCCTTGATAAAAATTGTGATACCCCTGCCCTGGGAGCCATGTAGGCTTGATTGAATACATTCTAGAAAATGTAATAAATTTCTTGAGGTTGCCTAAGTGCTTTCAGGTCCTGTGACTTTAATTATTATCCTTGCAATATTTTGTGCTAACACTCCCTGGTCCATCAAAGCACAGTTACATTAAAATCCTTTGCTTTTCTGTATTTTTGATTCTTGAGTTTCTACTGAAATGATATAGAGTCTCAATATTACCAAAATGATTATGGAGTCAAGCTTAAATTGTGATCTGAGTGCATTTAATGTGTGAAAAAGCCATAAGGCAAATAATGAGCTTCTCAGGGCTTGAAAAGTCATGATGGTGCTTAAAATGTTTTGAGCTGGCAGAGCTAGCTCTACTTAAAATGACATTTAATGAGGGTGTATTTCTGTGCGACTCCACAGCATCTATTTTACCTCTGCATCTTGTAGGGTTTTTCTTTTCAGTTACAGAGAAAATACGTAATAAAAAAAGCCTGAAATGTCATTTTTACATTTGTGTTTAGTTTCTGTTCAAAGAATACACGCTTATACCCTAGAGTGGTATTCTTGTTTTTTGAGGTATGTTCAGGACTTTTCCTTCAGCCACTGTTTTAGTTGATCATGTATGAAACCAGCAGTTTTCTTCAATATGTTGTAGAAGCACGTCCAAGAGTGGCCTTAAAAATTAAACCAAGCTGCAGCTTTAAATAGGGAAAAAATCCATTTCTCAATCCTAGAGGTAAAAAGCAGTGCCATACTAGCTGGGTACTATATTAAATAATTGAAAGTGGTTTCTTCTGGTGCTTCAGAAATACATAGCATGACCTTTATTACTTCCCAACAAATCTGCATCAATGTAGAAGATCAAAATGAAGATAAGTTGTATAGGAGATACTTGTGGGCTACTTATGTTTTTTCTCAGCTTTGAATACTGTTCTTTATCTGTGAAGTAATTTACTTTGAAGTACATGCTCAGAAAGAAATGCTTCATGAGATTTAGGGCGCAATGACGCTGAAAATATTGTTGGTTGGTTTTGTTTGGGTTTTTTTTAAGGACACAAAAAACCTCAATAAAAATATCCAAGGTCCACTCTACTTATGACTGCTAAAGATCACTCTTGGAAGGATGCAGAAATGTGGCTTCTGTGTCTGTCTGGTATGGGCTATTGTGCTAGTAACTCCTCATCCATTTTCAGTTTGTTTCTTTCCAGTACTATGTTACCCAGTTTATTTTCAGTGGTGTTTTTTCCCTCCCCTCTCCCCTTCCTAAACTTCTGTCAATGTGTTATGGTAATGCAGCTCGGCTTTCCACTCATGAGGTGCCTGCATTCATTGGTGGGTGATAGGAATAAGTAAAACCTGTCTCGTAGTGCGCATTCACAAGAGTGTTGAACTGAGATTACACTGACATCTGAAATTCTGGCAGTTTGTAACTCCAAGTGCTTACACTTTGTAAATCTCAATCGCGTCCTTAATGTAGATTTTGTTTCGTTTCCTGCTAAAGAGTAAAAAATGTAAATTTAGAAAGACTGTCACTCTCCCCCTTGGTCTTTGAGTGATTTAAGTCATTCCTTTGTCAACTGATCTAATGTGTTTTGCAGCGATAATGTCTGCTTAGTCTCCAACATCTGTGAGCTGGACAGAAACTGAGGTTCCTGCATGTGTCTTGAGCATCATATGTGCACCATAGCACAGTGATATGCAGGTAAAACACATGGCGTTGTGTAACAAGTACAAATGAGACTGTTTTGAATTGAGCATTGTTTGAAAGCTATGATGAAAGAAACTAACATCAGGCACAGGCAGCTCTGATTTTATCGAAACTGTCCTCTTACTTGAAGAAACTGGAAGTAGAGCAAGTCTGCCATGCTGTAACTGGCTCTGGAACTGTTGACTCCTGTGGAAGGTCAGGTGTGGGTGAGAGTGGCATGACTCAGGGCTCTTGCTGGCACAGGCTGAGTCACAGCACCAAGTTTGCCTCTTTCTGTTGCTTGCAAAATTAGAGATCTGTGACTATGGCCTCTCCTAAGAAGAGCCTGAACCATGTCCTGGGTGAACAGAGCAGAGATCTGTGGAGAAGAGAACATTTCCTCCTGATTTATCTGAACAGACATCTCTTGCTGGTGGTTGTTCCCATTGGGACTGCAGGACACTTTAGGTTTGTTCGTGGGTTGAGTTCTGACATGGCTTTAGCTCTCAAAACCAAGCATGATTTGTTTCTTTGTCTTTTTGCTTTCTCCGTAGGTATTTGCCACCTTCTTGTCTACCCCTATGTGCATGTACCTCAAGACTTTTTATCAGCTGAAGTAGCCTCAGCATCACTGTGTGCTGCAGGCTGCCTGTGAATATGGCTTTCTTTAATTTAGAGCAGAGGGAACCAGAAAGATGCAGCTCCATGCCTCTGACCCTGAAAGAGCCCAGAGGCTAAGTGGGTACCTGAGGTACAGTTGTATCCCACAGAAGACTGGGGCTTTTTTCTGCATTGTTGTTTAGTGAGGCTTGAGTTAACATTGCCGCAGGGGTCTTTCTCTGGTCTAGACCTTGGAAACAAAGACTGCTCCCCAGCAAAGAGCTGATGAGCCTCAACATGTCAAACCTATGACTATCATTTGCCCTTTTGCAGTATCACCTGCTAAGTAAGGAAGGGAAAGTTCCAGATACAAAATTATATGGTTATACAAATAGAAAATACTTCTTACAAAATAAGAACAACATGCCAAAATAAACCACTGCTCTCTGTAGCGAGAAATGGAGCAGCTGCTCTTGGGCAAGATGAGGGGTGTAGCTGCGGATGCCGGGAGTCAGCCTCTGTGTGGAGAGCAGCAGTGGGATAAGATGGTTTCTGCTGTGCAAAGAGTATGGTCTTTAAATAAGTAAAGGGCTGTGTGACCTGGTGTCATGCCTTCCTTAAGGAAAAGTTGTGGGGCATGGCTGTGCTCGCTCCACGGGTTCTCTGGTTGTTTTCTTGACACTGATGTTCCCCTGGGCCCGTGGCAGGGGAAAAGCAGAGGGGTTGGTGGTGGTGAGGTCCAAACTCTGCCTGCAGCAGTGGTTTGGTACAGCCATGGATGTCCAAGGTGGTGCAGGAGCAGAGAGCAAGGCAGGCTTTGGTTGCTGTGGGGTCCAGGGCTGTCCTCATGCTGTAGCAGGGATTGGCCTCAGACTGTATCCAACCAGTCTCTGCTGGTGTCCCCAGGAACTGCACAGTTTTGTCCAGTCACCTCATTCTTTTAATTACTTTTTTCCTTTTTCTCTTTTTAATATAGGAAATTAGGTAGATAGCAATGCTGACAATTTAAATGCAGCAAAGATCCCCTGACTTCTCCATTTAGTGTCTCTCTGTTAAAGTTTGCTTTAGGTCAATTGAAATGGACTTAATTCCTCTTCTGTACAAAAATTCATCACAAGAAAAATTGCTTCTGGCCAAACCAGTGTTTTAAATTTCTTGTTATCTGAACCTTCATTAAGTTTTATTATTAAAAAAAAAATCAAATTAAACTCCATTTTGTTATTTAACTCTTCCCCCCCAAACACAGAACTCATTAAAAGCCTGAAGGAGTAGTTTAACTTGTTCTCAATTCTTTCAATAGACAGATCCAAGTGTGACATGCAGTATCAAACCCTGTTGATTTGAAATAAATTGATAAATAAAATAGTTGTCAAGAATGTTGCCAAGCCTTTCTCATGGAGATTTCTGAGTGTCAGCTGCATTTGGTTCTTATTTTTAGGATTTTGCCATATTGTAACAGGTTTGAGTCCTAAAAATAAGGGCTGACATCCTGAAGACCAACATCATCTCTTTGAAGCTTAGGCCAAAAGACAGGAGTTGCAAGGCAATTAACTTATGTAACAATACATTTTCCTGTGTTTGAATAATAAAAATTCTGCAATTAATTTTAATTAACTTAAGCAAACCAAATTTTCAAGGATGCTGTGCTTATCCTAATGAGAGGTTAAGTGGGCCAGCAGCATTTCATTTAGTTGGCAACATTTTCCTTCTGAGCTACTACAGGTCACCTTACCAGCTGAACCTTATATTGTGTTTGGAGCCCATGGTGGCTGGATGATCTTCCTTTAGAGCAGCAGTTGTCATGGTGCTGCCACTAGCACATCCACAATCCTTCCCAAAGAGGATGAGGTTGGAGGAGTGCTCCTGTGCAACAGCCTGAGCAAAGACCCATGAGCTGTGCTTTTGATTTTGGTGTCTTTGGGTCCTACTGCCTGTATTTGAAGAAATATTTGAGACCATGGCAGAACCTCCTGTATCTCTATGCTGTTTTATCTTTAAGACTTCCCCAATGGCATAAGTGATTCTATCTTTTGATGAGACCATGCAAGCTGTGCCTTATGGTTTCAGGTGAAAAGTTAAACAGTGCAAGAGGAAATACCAATAATGAAGTGTTCAGCTTGTTAGGACAAAAAAGCATTGTACTGGCCAAATATGTAATATGAATTTTTTCTTGAACTCTGACCTTGATTGAGCAAGTGTGATTGTCTTTTGAAACCCCACTGGCACCTGTAGTCACCCAGAGAATTATGAATATTTTTCCAGCACAATCTCTTTTGCTGCAGAGAGCTCAGAGGGGAGCCAGAGCTACAGTCTAGATATGTCAGCACTCTCTGCTGCTTATGCTAAAGGAAGCTGCTTGTGGTTGACAGCAACAGGGTTGATCTGTGGGACAGCCACCTGGGGACTTCTCTCTCTGTTCATCATCTTCACCCACCAGATCATCCTTTTCTGAGAATGCCCAAGTTGTTTGACCATGGGTTCAGAAGGGTTCAGGTTCTGCTTATCCTTCCTACTGGGTAGGTGCAAGAAAAACACTAGATACGGCATTTAGTCTGTCTGCAATATCGGCCTCAAGGGCCTTGGAACTGTTTGAAAATAGGTAGAGCATGTACTTGTTTGTGAATTTAAAGGTTTTTAAAAAGGGGGAGAAAATCCCACCACCCTCGTAATTAATAATTTTTGGCACTTCTTTCAGTCTGAGTTGGACCAGTGCTTCTTCATTGATCCATGTGAAGATTGTTGAGCCATGTAAAGACCTTGCTGTCATATTCCTGTCAGATATTCTGTCATGTGTCCCTGCCAGACTAGCAAAATGTCATGCACAACACAGCCTTTCCTACAGAGAATAGCCTTGGGCAAATGCACTCTAGTAGTGCCTAACAACCCATGGGATCTAATCTCTGCTCCTTTACTGACTGTGTGTAACCTCTCTGTGCACTTTGAGACTTTTCAGACTAATCCTTCTGCATATAATCATACCACATAAGACATTAGGAAGGGAGCAGCTGCCAGGGCTTGAACTGGGAATCCAAGTGTCTGCTATGATAAACCTGTATTTCAGTTGCTTTTCCAAATTATTTTCAGGAAGCCAAGTGTCTGTGATGGCTTTACTGCAGGGAAATATTGAATGTATTCTTTCTGGCAAACAGGCAACAACAACCCTTTACTTAACTTGTTTCCAGTATTTGAGAGACCCTCTATGTGTGATTCCTAGGGGATAGTGATAGCAGTGGAGCTTTATCATACCTGGCTGTCCTAATTGAATGGTACATTATCCTCTGTGCCAAGATCCAAGAAGAGCTGAGAGAGGGCTAGCCTGACATTTAGTGGTAGTGCAGTAGTTTCCAAATGGCTGGATTTCTGTGGTCTACCAGTATTGGTGGATAAACCCAAACCTACATGCCTTTTAGAAGCTGCAGTAAGAGAGACTTATTCTGTGGATGTGATGATTTGGCATTTTCTATGGGATAGTCCACTTGGGGGCATGTGTGCTGAAGGTCCTGTGAGGTCCTGGAATAATTCCTTTTATGAAAATCTTTTTAGAGTGAAGCAGGTATTGCAAGGTAACATTTGAGGTTGGGTGGAGTTAAGATGCCTGATTAATTGGTACAGTTAATTAAATCCACCTCTTAAAGGGGAGAAAGGTGGAGATGGTGGCTGAGGAGACATGGGAATGCAGCAAGTGCAGGATTGTGAACTGCTCAAGCGAGCTCCAAAATGTTGGAGCTTGCTTGATGTTGGAGTGTCCTTCCAAAGACAAATCTCTCTGAAAAATCCAGTACTTATTTGACCTGGATATTTCCTGGTATGGCATTAGCTTGGTATCATTTTGTACATACATTCAACTCGGTTACTAGCACTGTAAGAAAGTAAGTGAAGTCAATGAGTGCCTCATGGCTGCTCACTGCAGGAACCTCTGTCATGGCACGCATAGTGCAAACAAAACTTGCCACTGGGAGCTGGGGGACTCAGAAGAGCTCAAAGCTACAAACACGAACTTCTGCTGTCATCTCCTGTGAGAAAGTTAGTCCTGGTCAAGGTTGGGCTGAGATGGCCTGGCAGCAAAGGTACCTCTAGGTAAAGAGATGACATTTTCATCAGCACTGTCAAAATTATTCCTTTCACCCCATGATTATTCTCTAAAGTATTTTTACAGCTATACTTTAAAGAGATGCAAATGAGGTGATTTGTGCATCAGTAACTAATGCGCTTTGTGCTGAAGTCATACCAAGTGCGACACAGGTACTGTCAGTCAGCTCTGCTGGTGAGCTGAATACAGCTCCTCAGGTGGCTGGAACCCCAGCAGCCTACCCTGTTCTACCCTAGATGAGGGAGAACCACCTTGTGATTAAAGCAGGACTGGGACCAAGGAAGGTCAGTCCCTAAGTCTCAGCTTTGACCTGGACTACTTCTGTTGTCTGCTTAGAGAAACAACCTGCTGGTATGGTTTGTCCCAAACCTATTTGTCCAGGCAAGCTATGCTATACAAAAACACTTACTTGAAGAGCCAGTGGAGGGACCAGGGCGCAAGCAGGTCATCTGGCTGAGCTGGAGAGAAGGTGGGCATCTTGAGACACTAGCTGGCTTTGGGAAGATTCAGGGTCACATTTGTTTTTCTCGCCTCCCACTGATAGACAAATCCTGCAACCTGTTAGTTATTTTAACGAATTACACCTGGGACTAACCTGTGCTGTTGACTTCACTTATCTTTGTGGAAAGAAAGCAGGAGTACTGAGACACCACCCCCAGGAGCTGGGAATGAAGGATTGCTGCATGCTGTGGCATATTCTAAGGGCAATGAAAGAGAGACTTTGAATTATTCCTTGCATATGTAGCAACTCTGAGAGTACCAGGAAGCTTGCCCTGCTTTCTCAGTATGCTATAATCCTGCGGAGGTGTTTGTGATAGCAGCTTTGATCGCGCAGTACCTCTGACCTTTACAGACTGGAGTGCTGGAACAGCTTCGGCTCAGGATGGCTCCAGTGGTTGAGGGGAGAGGTCAGACAGCCTGGGGACAGAGGGAGAAAAAATGTTCACTGGGACAACTGACGTCCGGACTGATATGCTTTCTTTAGTCTTGGAAAAAGTTCAGCAGGCTGAGTTCCTCTCTTGACACATACTCCTTAGAAAAAGAAGTTTAACCATGAGAAAGTGCCCAGACATCACATTTTCAAAACAGTTTCCATTTGATTTCATGCATTCATGGCATTTTAGTCAGGCTGTCTGGAACTATAACTGTGCTGTTACAGCACAAGACTTGGGATTCTCTCTTGCTGTATAATCTCCATGTTTGCTCTAGGTATACCTTAGGAAATAGCCAGAGGCTGGAGTCCTTTTCGTGAATTGATTACTGGTCTAAATGACCGATGTGACAAATGAAGATATAATAGACATCAGAAAAGAAGGGAGCAGCATATTACATCTTGTAGATTTGTGGTTTCTGAGTTTAGATGCACCAGTATTTTATTGGGTCCTCTGTTTATACCAACACGGGAGGCCAGATTCTCATGCCGTGTGAACGACAAGCTCAGTGCAGGGCCTGCTCTTTGATGTTTGTAGGCAAAGGGATTTCTCAGGAGCAGTTTGAATGAGGTGAGGGGCTGATGTGTGCTGACTAGAGCTTAGAAAGCTGTTCCAAGCATGAGAGAAGGTGTGGGAGATGGTGCAGAAATGCCTCTGTGATGAGGGAATGAAGGGGAATGCAAGGTCAGTGCTGCAGGACTCGCTGGGGGGTGGGTCGGGTCACATGCGGGACCGTGGGCAAATCCATTAACTGCTCTGTGCTTAAGCTTTACTGCTGTAAAGCAGGGATGGTAATGCAATATCCTTGGCTCCTGTGGTAACTCACAGTAGATAACAGAGATGTCCAGAGTAAACACAGCTAAGCCTGGATCTGGGTGTGCATTTGGGTTTGTGCTGTTCTTTCTTTTCGATGTTTAGGAATCCTGCGGAAATCAAGGGGCTATGAGAAACCTGGCTTTCTATCAGCATCTGGAGGCTAAAATTCCACCAGAAGACCAGTTATTGTATTATTCTACTTCATTAAGTACCTCCTTGAAGGGCTAAAGTAGCCTGTGAAAATGTGTTATCATGAGCAGTGAAGTGTCTTGCAGCCCTTTGGGAAAAGCAAAGATATGCTATCTGTACACTTCGCGATCCATTTGTAGTGGCAGCCATGTGGATTGTACCCTCCTTCCCCCAGCTCTCTGCTTGTGTCATGGTACCTGAACGCTTCAGATACTGCAGATAACTCTCTTTGCTCTAAACAACGAGTTTCCTGAGTAATGCAATTTAGTACTGGCTGGAAGAATTTCACATACTGCTGTACATCTTCAGCCCTGGACCTACATAGGTCAAAACTCAAATGTTTGACCAGGAATATATGTTGTGTTGCCCACGGAGCCACAGAAATAACTTCAAATTCTTGCATCTGTGTAGAAAGCTGTTTCTTCTACCAACTGCTTTACTACTGCTGGAATATGTATGGGTTAGTGCATGCTGGGTTGTATGTTATCCTTTCTTGGTGTTTCCTGAATAAAGAACTGCTTCAAGTTACCATTTTTCATGGCGTTCCAAGTAATAAATGCAGGGAACTTTGTTTTCAGGACAATGGAAAGTTTAAATGTGAGTTCAGGAGTTTGTAGGGTAATAGATCCTGTCCTGTCGGATTCAATACCAGAGGGTATAAAATATGTCAGATAATTCATCAGCTGTTGGGATTAGATAACATAACTTAATTAAGGTACAGTTTGGCTGGAAAATACACATTAAGACGGGAGTAATGCTATTACTGAATACCGTGTAGCAACACGTAGATGTCTTTTCTAGAACAATAGAAGAATAAACAGACATCAAAATGGATAAATCTTTTCACATATTGCTAGAGATGATCAAATAATTAATGGCAAAGTCTAGCTTTGTTTTTTCTATTTTTAAATCCATCATAATCCAGGCCTCTCTTCTATTTTCAACTTGTTAGTGTTTGCCAAATTGCTTTGCACAATTTTCAGCTGATGAGTTGCTCATGAGGGCTCTGCTCTATAACTAGCTGGTATTTGTTCATGATGTGCTTGACTCTTTTTCTGAGTAAATGATTTGAACTTTTGGAGCACAGAGGAATAAGGAAGCCACACACACTTAAACTGCGTCACTTGATAATTAATATTAAAGTCATGAAATCTTTGGATTTGGGACTGCTTTCATAGGCAGTGACCCAGAAAATCTGAAAAGGGAATAATATGGCTGGACTGGTAGCAGCAGACAGATTTCCTTGACTTTCTCTTCTCCCTTCCCCAGTTCTTTGTATCATTTAAATTGTTGAAAAGTAGTATTTCAACTTCTAATTCTTGTTCTTGGTTGGGTACAATGTGTCCAAGTGTGGTGGCTGACCTTTCTTCTGGTTTCCTGCACAGATTTGGGTTGGTCACTGCCTTACTTCCTGCACTGCTGAAGTAGCCCTGCCCTACCCACTTCAGCTGTGGAGCTGGTCTCCTCTTTGCAGGCTTGTCTTGGAAGGAGTGGAGGTGGCCTGCAACAGATTAAACTAACAGGATTGCAGTGGGCAACTGGGCTGCTTATGCCTGAGCTTAGTCCATGGCCTAACTGTAGGGATAACCTACCTGATTTATCCTTGATGTACAGCTAAGGAGTTAATTCTTTCCTATCTTAGAGAAAATAAGTATTACGGGGAATGGGAAAATATTATGTGGGGACTGGTTTAATAACAGATTTCTTTTATTATTTTTTTTAATGGGAAAAAGCAATTAGAACAAAAAAAAAATTTATATAGACTAAGTGTAGCCTTCAGGATACACAATGTTACACTCAAAGTAGAGTTTGGCCATGGATATAAAAGAGAAGGAAAGTGCAACTTCTGGGGTAGTGAAAACTTTGAGATGGCCCGAGGAGAGAGAATATGTAGGATCTCTTAGCCTGTAGGTCACCCCTGTCCTGTCATGAGTAGCAGACTAATGCGTGTGAAGAACATGCTTATTTATATCTGTGGTTTTACCAGAGGGGGCTGTCAGATTATACTTGATAAAGCTTGAAAATGTTTCTGCATTTATGGCACTGTTGATTTGCTGAAAGGAACAACTAAGCAAATAACTGATGACTGATTTTTGCCGCCTTGTGCAAAAATATGTCTAAGTGCGTGACTTCAACAGACTTCCCTACCACTGCGAGATCAACATCAGTATTGCAGACTTTCATGGTACGGGAGAAACTTTGTTCAGAAGTAAGAGAAGAGGAAGGAGGAAAATGATTGTTTAAGTGTATTTCAATGGGACATTACTGTATCTGCATGTATTTTCTTCTTGCCTTTGTATTACTTAGGTCCCTCACTTTGTTTATTTTTGCTCCTAAGAGGAACAATGCAGTGATTCATCACCAACATCTAGGGCTATCTCACTTTGCATTTGTATGGTCTTATCTGTCCAACTGGCTCAAAGGCCTATACAGACCTTAAGGGCTTTGTCTTCAGCTGGTATAGCAGTGTTATGCTGACACCATCTGAAAATCTGATCCTGTCTCCGTTCCAATTTTGTCTGGTTTTTGACTTGATATACCACAATATTACAGGTGCCAAACCAGTTCCCCCAAACCCAAGAAGCATGATGTTAGAGAAGTCATCCATGATTAAATCAGCTTTTAGAACTGCAGAAGCACGTGATTATCTACTTTATTGGAGTTCCTTGTTCCTGCAGTTTTATTTATCTGCACTGAAATACACCATTTGAATGAGTCCAAGTTAGTAACCAATGTGAATTATTTTGTACAGCAGCCCTGCATTTACTGTTATTTAGTCTCTGTAATCCTATGGGGGTGTCTCAGGAAGTTTATGATGGTTTGTCTTGTACATGATAATTTGATTTCAGTGAGAGCTGGAAAGCTGGATGTGCATTCAGATGTAGAGGGCTGCTCAGAACTCCCCTCTGTGATTGCTTTCTGCACCATATATTAGTTGAGAAGTGTGTGCTACTCATACTGTTACAACATTCTAATGTCAAAATGTCACACTGGACCAAATGCTGTAAAACCCCTATTTCCCTGCAAATAGCTATATTGATCTTGTCGCTGCTGCAAAGAATTTATATGTTTTATATATAGGTGTATATGTATGTGTAAAATTTTGTATATATGTGTTATAGATAATTGCTGGCAATAAAATAGTATTGACAGGTGTTGACTTAAATAATAACCTGATTTTTTTTTTCATTACTGAATGTGAATCAGGTTTATAGGGCTTTTTGTTTGTTTTCACTCAACTCCTATTACTCTGAAAAATCTCCAAGTTTATTGGCTGCCCTACTTGAATATTTATTGCTGTGTGTACTTACTTATTTTTATCTTTGGAATCTTCTGGAACTGGTCTGATGTTCCACTCTTTAAAAAAGTAATAACAAAAGAACACTAGTAAGATACATTTTTCAGCTACCATGTAACTAAAAATACCAGGTAGTTATCTGGACCTATTCAGTAACAAATATTGTTTAACAGCTTTTAATAATGAATATTCTTCCCTATCAATAGTAGACATTGGATATCTTCATTACTAATGGAAAGTATTCCATCTGTGTAGTTCACCTATATAAGAATAACCTGTAAGAAAATTACAGGCTGGTTGCTACAGGGAAATGGTTAAATAGTCAGTAACACTATAGAAACAGGAGAAATAGTTTAGACTTCCTTTAGGAAGAAGCATTAGCTTTATGGTCTCCTAATCAGCTTCTCATAAAACCCCTCAAACTTTACTTTATACCTTTTGCATCCAGCTCTTTCTTCCCACTCAGCATTGTCCTTGTCTTTTGAAACAAAACTGTATTAGTACTACTGGCTGTGGAGCTGCCTGCACGGATGCTGAATGAGTTTGAGTCAAAATAGTTCTTTTGGTGACTCCTGATGTGGAGTTTGGCAACTAGTTTATTTTCCACCCTAGAAACCATGGTAAATACAAAATAGAAATTGCTTGTGTTAAAGTTTTCATGCGTAAATATTGTGTTAAATATTTGTAATTTTCAGAAATGTTTCATTACAAACTGTGAGGGCTTCCAGCAAGCTGGAGTCATGTGTAATGCAGTTTTTAATTCTGCACGTTTAACAAGTGTTCAAGGATTAAGTCATCGTGCTCCCCAATGTGTTTTGGTGGTCTAAAACAAACATGGACTAAGATTCCCCCACCTGGGCTTTACATTTCCCTGAAGTCTTATATGAACCATGTAATACAACGGGATGCTGTGTCACTTATTCCAAAGGTATCATCACCAGTGGAGATTTGCCAGGTGACTTCATCCTCCCACTCAGTTTTGCCTCTGTCTCATGGTTGTGTTTCGGGGAGGGAGCATACCAGCCTGTTGTCCTTGTGCACGTTGCAAAATTTTCTTTTCGTATTTCCTACTGTGGAGTCCTTGAGGATTACTTGCCCTTTTAGGAAAGCTTAAAGGCCTCCTTTCATAGCTGCTTAATTCCTATCATAAAGATAACTTACTATTTTCCCCCTCTGATCCCTTCTTTTCTGTTCCCCTCAAGGAGGATTCCTTGGTATTTGCTTTGCTAAATATTGGCTATTTCTAGCTGGGTAAAAATGTCTCCTGATTCTTTTTCCTTGTGGTCACAAATCTGTTTCTTGTATCTCCAGTTCTTGTACCATCTGTCTTTCCCCCTGTAGCATGTGTAGCTGTAATTTGGGTAACTTATTGTCCAAGAAGTCTTTGTTTTCTCTGATGCTGTGCATTAATGATATTTGAGTTTTAGACTGTTTTTAATGGACTGGGAGTTGATTTGGACCACTATCAGATTAGAAAACCTGACCACAGCCAAGGCACTACCAGAAACTCTTCCCTACTCATCTGCTCTTTGTTTATAGGAAACAGTGAGCCTTCCCTATCCAAACTCTCCCCCAAATTGATGGTTAACTGCAGCCCCTTCCCCAGAAACTTAAATAAGCTTCATTTCAAAGATTCAGTGACATCATTTTGCAGAAGTGCTGGGTGAAGCATAAGTTCATTTCCCTCGGCACCACTTCTTAATGCATTTTTGTTCATCAAGGCGTACAACTAATGTGAAGAGGCAATTCAGTCTCAGCAGTCATTCTGCTGAGGGTGAAATACTGATAGGTACTTCATTTAATAAAATAATAATGCTGTGCAGCTGTACACTGTCTCTCCCACAAGGATCTCTAGGTACCTGAAAGAGTATTAAATAATTAAGCCTGACAATACCCCTGTATTTCATTAGTTCCATTTCACAGGTGGATTAGCAGAGGTTAAGTGACTTGACCAAGGTCAGGATCAGACCATATTCCTGTGAGGAAAGCCTGTTCAGGGGATAGTTTTTACGTGGGTGGATCAGCTGGTCCTGCTTCGGGTCTCTGTGACAACTTGGGAATCTGTGCATGGAGGCAGAGCCAAAGCCCATGGCAGAATGGGGAGGGAACCAGGGAATCCTGGCTCTGTTTTCTTAATTTGTTTCCAAATGTCCAGGACTAGGATAATCCATACTAAATGCGGTGACAGGACTGAAGGGTTTGATTTGCTGAAGCCACAAAAATATATAACCTGCTGCCCAAGAGACCCGTAAGCATTTATTTCATATCCACTGACATCTCCTGTCCAGTCGTCTCAGCAAGTCATATTTTTATAGAGTTATTTTGCGCCATCTGCATTGAAAATGGCAACCTGGCCAATTACAATGGATTTTAAGTCTATTCTGTGAGTGAGTTTTAAGATGGAAAGAATCCAGCAGTGAGGCAGGGGGAGGAAATACTGTATCTTTCCCAAGGAAGGTCATGGTTTGATCCTGTAGGCAGCTGAACTGTGCCAAATTAGTTGGGTGCTGAGCGTTCAGCACCTTTTCAGAGATGCTCAGGACTTCGCAGAGTCAAAGCTCTGAGATATAAGGTTAAGCATGAACATTAATGAAATGTTATCTCTCTACCAGATGGAACTAAGTGACAAGTACTCTGGCTGTCAAGCGCAGAAAATCGTGAATCTGTCGCACATCGCCTGACAACAGCCAGGCAATCTTCTTAAAAATGACTTATGCAATAGGAATTGTCTGTGGTGGTGCATCTCATTCATGTGGTCAGAAAGCTGACCTTTGTTGGGAACTATTTGCCCCTGGTTTTTATTTGTTTAGTTTTTCTCTAGGATGCATCTAGCTTTCTGATCAGCTGCCACCTTACAAATAATCCACTTAAAAGGATATTTTTTTTTAATGCTAAAATAGCTACAAGCTGAGGCTCAGATTGCATAAAAATTACATGTATACTTGAAATATTTACAACTGATGATTCCAGATAAGAGCAGATACTCCATTTTGATCAGCCTTTAGTTGAAAGGTGTAACCACTACCAGCCTTTGCTGTCAATGAAACATCTTCTCTGTCTACCAGAATACAACAAAAACATTATGTTGCCATATCAGAGCACAGCAGAACTTTACTGGAGCCTTAAGGGATTGCCTCATATTTTACAGACTAGACTGACTGCTGATAAATGAAAAACATCTTATTTTTTTTATTTGTTCATACTCTACATGAATGATCATGTAATAATACCATTTAATCCACAACAGAAATACCTTCTTTATAGAAGTGGAATGTGGAGCATAAGAAGAATGTATGGGAGAGCACTCACATATTTGAGGTGGGAATTGAGATGGAAAGTGGAGTTAGGAAAATAAAATCAAGCTTTCAAAGTGATCTCAAAATCTTTGTGGGTCTCTCTGGTCTGACCTTGTAGCTACTAGGTGATAGCAAATAAAATGAGGTTGTTCAGAGGAAACTGAGGCTCCTCTGGAAGTTTGGCTGCTTGTGGTTTTAAGAATAAATTTACCTTTGCCATATAATTGATCTGCTGCTTCAATTATCACCTGCTCCTGGAAAATGCCCTTGTCTGTTCCTTCAAAGCAGGGCTCATTTTTATCATTAAGTTTAAATGAATGGTTGAAGCGGATTTTTTTTGGTATAAAATATTCATTATGAACAAACTGTGAACTTGTGAATATGCATGATTCCCCTCTAATCTGTTTGGGTTTTTTTTGAGAAACGTTTCCTTTCCAAATAAAAAGGCAAAAATTGGTTTGCTCAAACTGACCAACTAGACTTAAGTATCAGTTGCTGAATAATCTGCATACAAGCTGCCTACAGGTGTGATTATTTTTCATGTAGAGAATTTGCTGAGTGACTTTGAACAAAACCACAAACATAACTGTGGACAACTTGCAATGGGATGAAACCTGCTCAGTAAGTCATGTGTTTCACTTTAAGAAGAAAATATTCACCAGTTAATGGATGCTACATGGTTAAGATAAGAGAAAGAAGCCTGGAAAACAGGGGCTTGAAAAACTTGGAGATATACCAGAAAACTCCTACCATACCTGGGAAGCATGTTCATTAATTTCCTTTACTTACAAGAGAAGGGGAAGTGGTCTTCAGGTTAATACTTGGACCAAGTGCATGTAAGTGGTGACAGAGAGCAGCTACATACTCAAGATGTGCATATTTCTTCATCAGGTGGTTTCTGGTAGGTTTTCAGAGATTGACAGTACGTACTTGAAATATTGTCAGTCTGGGGAATTCCCCCACTGTCATCCAAGGTGTTCATGAAGCTGTATGGAAGTGTTCTGCTTTAGCCCCTCGTGTTGTTTCCTCATCCAAGCAATGCTACTTGCTGTGCGTCACTTTTGAGTGCCTGAACCTTTGTTTGAGTGGTAGATCTTCTCAGAATATTTGTGTGGGAAGTGGTTTGTGGGATAGGTTAAAATATTAGAATTCCTATATCTCCAAATGACTCTGGAAGTCATAGAGGAGGCAAAAGTCACCATACTGGCAAAACCATGCTGGAGATAATATGCATACAGCTATTTTACGATACTCAGCAGTGGAGTTGTAGGAAAATATTGTGAAATTTGTCCAAAGTTCATCTCACAATTGTATTTATCCAGCACTTTTCCAGGTAGTGGTTGTAATAAGGATGGTTTTCCAGTGACTCGATTAACACTAAACAAGTCTGGCAGTGCTTTTTAGAAGGTTAAACTTCTGTCTGAGGTGGCCAAGCCTTGGAGATGTTAACTTTTGAGTTGCAACAATATTTTGAGGTCCATGTCTCATGGATACATGGAGAGACACTCACAGAATAATGAAGAGAGAGGATTATAATCCTTTTCCATAAATGATATCTTCATGCTATTTATTCTTCTCCCCTAACATATATTGCACGATGAGGGTATGGAGCTTCTCAAGATGCTCACCTGCGGTAAAAAAATTCTCACTTATTTAGGTGGTTTCAATTGAGGCAGTGAATAAGAGTGAAATGTTCTACTTATGCAATTATTCCTGGTAATAAAATGTATGGTTCAAATATATGCATCTGCATTAATGAAAGAAAGTTTCATTGCAAATAGTGGCAGTTTCCACATTGGTTGTAATTCACCAGCATCCCAGTTCATCGAGTTTTAATAGGTGAGACTTAGTTTTCTCACAGGCAACTTCCAAACCATCTCATTAATTTCATTAGAAGTGTATGCTGTTAGAAAATACTGAGCTTTTGACGAGGTACAACCCTGACCATAACATTCCTCTGAATATTTAGCTTGCAGCCTAGGTAAGTGCAGGATAAGAGAGAAGTGCTCTGATGTGATAGGACCAGAGATGTGTGAGAACAGTCTTGGTTTACTTTTCCACAACAAACATAGAATTAAAAAAGACAACTAAATCATCTGACAAAGACTGTGATTGTGGGCAACATGGGTCAAGTCAATTATCTGGGAAATCAAAACATTCCTTTGACTTCTGAGTGGTGGGCTGCCCTGTGCCATTTCTGAGAGGCTGTCAAAGCTTTCTGGGATGAAGTCCTTCATGGTTTGGGGAAAAAGGACCTCAGGAACAGGTCTCCATCATGCTTGTGAGATTCAGGGTGTGTAACTTGTCCCCACTGCACCCGTATACTCTTGCCTCAAACTTCTGTGTCATGCTTGTGATGAAGTGGGTGTTGGAGCTGGGGGAGGCAGGGATGTGCTGAAAAGCCATGTGTATTTGTGAAGTAGATATTCAAGGGATAGAAATCTCAATTTAAACAGGAAGGGAGATGAGAAGACACCATGTCCATGCTGTAACAAGGGGAGGAGGTTAAAGAATGGAAAGAGTTTTACTTCCTGAGTTCATCCACTCTTCTCCAAAGTATGACCAGGAGCCTTGCATTTGAAAGCTGTCCAAAAGCAGAAGCTGTCAAGGACTGCTGAAGCTTCACATTACCGGGTTTTTGAGATGTCTCCTGTTGCTTAGTTTTGAAATGCAGCCAGTGCTGGGGTAGGTCGTGCAGTTGCAACATGCACATCATTTTTGAGCAGAATATTGACTATGTGCTAGAGAAATCCAGGCAGAGTGGAAGCTGGATTGGGCACCCGTGCTTGCATCTCTGGGCTCATGAAAGTTAAAAATGAAATATTTGACTATCGCAAACAGCTCCAACACAGTGATCTTGAAAAATGTGTTGCAGGAGCACTGCTTTGCTGCTGGCTGAGGGAAAGGAGACTGCACTCCTGGAAACCACCCTGTCCTTTCCTTCCTCTACTGCTTGCATATTGACCTAGCTTAACTCTCTTTGGCAGGGTCAGGAAGCACAGAAAGGCTACCTGCCAACTTTAATTTTTCATAGTTTAGTCATTCATGGTTTTCTGTGGAAGTAACGCCCTGTTTAGTTAGGAGGTAAACTTATTTTGGCAAGGAGGTAAATTCACAATTTTTGCTGTCAAATTATGGCTAAAAAGAAAGAGAAACCATTTTTGCATTCCAAGAATTAAACTCGTTAATGTATGTAGCATTACATTTTAGCAAAGTAATCACAGCTGAGCATCCAAAATGTTGTCTTGAATGTTTGAAAAATTTACTGAGAGTAGAAATGGAAAGGGCTCTGCAGTGTCCTTTATAAGAGAAGCTGCTAGTAATTCTCGTATTGGGTCAGCAATTCAAGATGTTAATTTTTTTTTTATTTATACTATATTATATAATTTGTGTGTGTGTTTAGGGAGAAAAAAATCTCCCAATGAAAATTTTCAGTAGCTTTCCATATTTTGAGCAATACTGCTGCCTTAAATTGAGCATTTACAATATCTGTTATCTGAAGTCTAGGCTTCTGAAGGGTACATACAGAATCATGATTCTGTGTTTATATGATATAAGTGTAAAAATATACATAAGTAATTTGTAGCTTTAAGAAAAAAAGAGTAGGGAGAGAGGACAGAAAAAAGAAAGCCCAGCTCTTGGTTCTGAAGCCGGTTTTGGAAATCCTGTGTAACACCATGAGAGTTCGTACATTGAAAAGAGGTATCAGCTTTTGACCTCAGAAGCAAGGCCCTGAATGTTGTACAGGTACTTTTTGGCTATAGATATAAATGTGTAATGAGCAGTACACAAAAACTGGCAAATGTGAAGTTTTGTGAGAACTAATTTCAAGGGGTTTTTCAGATACTGAATTGTTGGAGGAATGCTGTCATTGACCCTTGATGTTTTTGGACCTGAGCGGCTTCGTTTTGAGGAAATGTTTGAGCAGGGATATGTGAGAACTCCTTAGATTTCAGTGTGTTCATATGTGTATATATATGTGAATTATTTATCAGGGAAGTTGAAATGGGTGCTTCATTTTTGTTTAGTGTAATTAAGCCCCTAATATTAATATATAATCAAACATATTGCTTAGGGGTTGACTTCTGATTCTCAGCCTCAGCCTGAAGATATTGTCTCTTTCTCTTTTTTTCTTTTTTTCTTTTTTCTCATTAGTAGCTTAGATAGGCATGAAAAGTCTTTTGAGCTTAAATAAGAGATCTTTGTTGTTGTTGTTCTTGTATAGTTCAAAAGCAGTTAATTTTTAAGACCTCAAGCTTGGCACGTGGCCACTCCCAGCTGGCAAATACACCCTT
This sequence comes from Pitta sordida, assembly GCA_013390025.1. Lineage (NCBI taxonomy): Eukaryota > Metazoa > Chordata > Aves > Passeriformes > Pittidae > Pitta > Pitta sordida. Next base: position 1,705,171 of record WEKX01000957.1, on the reverse strand, counting down.
GCTATTTTTGCTGTGTGTGATTTTTAGTTCATCTGGAAGCTGCTGCCAAACAACTTTAGTCTAATTCTCCTGCCCCTTGCCTCTTCCTATTGCTCTCCAAGTGCTCTCATGTGCTTCCACCCAGTTAATGACCCATCTGTAAAATGAAGGAGTAGCTCAGTCCTTGATGTCTCTGCTGAATCCCCAGGCCATACTGGCAACTGTACGGCTGGTGGCTTGGCCATATCCGAGTTGTCTCTGCTGGCAGTGCTTCCTTGTCCTCCAACCCACCCCAAGCAATCATCCTATGGATGGCAGAGCTACAGGCACTGCAAGGCAAGTCTGTTTTGGAGCCATGCTCTCCAGCTGTAAGGCATTCTACCTCTTCATCATTCCCCTCTAATATCCAACCATACAGGCAATTGCATCATTACAACCACATCATTTTGTCTGGCACTCAATCTGCAGCTTGGGAGAAGATTCTTGTAGCTTCAGGTGCATGAAAGTTGGAGTTGGCGTGTTTTGTGAGTGGCAGGTGGGAGTTGTTCAGTGGGAAGGTTAGATGAGATGGTAATTGGGAGACAGTCTTCAGGCTAGTTATCAGGGCAGGAAAATTTGTGTGGATTTTCTGATCTGGTTTAGAGCAGTTTAGGAAATGGAGGGAAATACCATATCAAATTTGAAAGCAAAGGGTGGGAATGAGCTATCCAGAGACAGAGAGTAAATACGAGAAGCTGGTTTGGACAGTGGAATGAAACAGTTATTCTTCCAAAAGTTCCTTTTTTAAAACAACTTTAAAAAAAATTAGCTCAGTATAATGTTATAAACTCTGTTTACTGGAAATTTTCTAAATTAAAATTCTGCAGAAAGTACAAAACCCCCTTACAAATCTTTCATCCCTTCTCCTTTTCTATCCCTTTGTTTATCAGTAACAGTGAAAAATCTGTCTGGGAAGATGCAGAGCAATTCTAAACAACCCTTGTTCCATCTGTAAAAGGAAACAGTATCTCTTTGAAACACTTCAAATGGCATATCCCTCTCTTGTATGATCACACTTATTATATGTAATGTTACAGGAGTGTTTTTAAAGGATAGTAAATTAATGTATCACAAATGTCTTATTTGGTTTTACCAGGAGTTTGGTGTACAACTGTTTCATTACTGTGTGTGACTTGTTCATGTGTCCCTTTCCAGAACTAAGTCTTATCTGTACACGGTCCACCCACGCTTCCTGGCATCCTTGGCATTGCTTACAGTCAAAGATGACTAGAGGGCCCAAGTCCCTTTGAGATAGAAATGTTGTGTAGGTGAGTGAGACAATATCCAGGAAGGACAGAAAAGTAAGCACTGACTGGCAGTGTACATTTATAAAAATATGTAATAAAAATCTAGGGGTGGGGGAGCTAAACATCAATGTTATTTTTGATCCTTTAGAACTGGAAAAGTCCTAGGCAGGCCAGAGGAATAAGGAAGTAGAGGCGCTGTCATATGATGTACATTACTTATTTCTTACAAATGCAGAAGGGTGAGTTTCTACTGAACTGGTAGTAGATTGAATTAAGCAGACAGCACTGGCAGCGTAGCCATAACTTGCTGAGAGTGACAAAGCTGAAATTGGCAACTACAAATTGAACACACCAAGGTTTTTTGATATGGTTTTGTTTAAGATAACAAGTGAGACATCTGCAGAAACTGATGTGAATTGTCTGGATTCTCAGACGCTTTTTGCATCAGTTGAATTTTGGGAGTGTGTCTGTCTGCACATGTGATCTTTGCTATGAGTGTCTGGCACAGGGTGATCATCAGAAGCCGTCTTCATTCCATCTGCACTAGGGTCTCTGCTGATGTCATTCATTAGGTGGGTTGGTTTTTTTCAGTTTCAACAGGATAATGTGGAAAGGATGGAGTTTAGTCTTGCTGTGTATAACTCACAAAGACTGTGCAATTTTCTCAGTCCTTTTCCTGTATTCAAGATAGAAGGTTATGAAAATTATGTGGGTTGCAGTATCGCAGAAGCTTGGTTGATACTTGTATCTCTAATCGTCTTCTCATTGGACCTGTGTTCAGTGGTTCCTTTGCTTCCCTTTCTCTTTGGCAGAGGTGGTAATGAGCTGGTTGCAGCTCAGTGCTGAACAGGTGATAACAATGAGGATTGTTCAGAAAGAATGGGTGGGACCTTCTGCCTGCCTCGGCTTGCATGATATACATCCTATACTATTATATGACCTAAAGGCTTTCTCTCAGTCTGAAGGAGAGAAGTCAAACCATTTGAAATCGACTACTTGCTTTTAGACAAGTATGTATTTTTGCATCTTTAACTTTCTTGAACAGAAAACACAAAGTTAAAATGAAGGGAGGTAAAGAAGTTCACAGTGGATCCATACATAAATTAAGCTTTTTTTTTTTAAGGTAATTTGTGTCTTTTGTCTCATCTGCTGGTGGCAAAATNATCAATGTTATTTTTGATCCTTTAGAACTGGAAAAGTCCTAGGCAGGCCAGAGGAATAAGGAAGTAGAGGCGCTGTCATATGATGTACATTACTTATTTCTTACAAACACAGAAGGGTGAGTTTCTACTGAACTGGTAGTAGATTGAATTAAGCAGACAGCACTGGCAGCGTAGCCATAACTTGCTGAGAGTGACAAAGCTGAAATTGGCAACTACAAATTGAACACACCAAGGTTTTTTGATATGGTTTTGTTTAAGATAAGAAGTGAGACATCTGCAGAAACTGATGTGAATTGTCTGGATTCTCAGACGCTTTTTGCATCAGTTGAATTTTGGGAGTGTGTCTGTCTGCACATGTGATCTTTGCTATGAGTGTCTGGCACAGGGTGATCATCAGAAGCCGTCTTCATTCCATCTGCACTAGGGTCTCTGCTGATGTCATTCATTAGGTGGGTTGGTTTTTTTCAGTTTCAACAGGATAATGTGGAAAGGATGGAGTTTAGTCTTGCTGTGTATAACTCACAAAGACTGTGCAATTTTCTCAGTCCTTTTCCTGTATTCAAGATAGAAGGTTATGAAAATTATGTGGGTTGCAGTATCGCAGAAGCTTGGTTGATACTTGTATCTCTAATCGTCTTCTCATTGGACCTGTGTTCAGTGGTTCCTTTGCTTCCCTTTCTCTTTGGCAGAGGTGGTAATGAGCTGGTTGCAGCTCAGTGCTGAACAGGTGATAACAATGAGGATTGTTCAGAAAGAATGGGTGGGACCTTCTGCCTGCCTCGGCTTGCATGATATATCACAGATATACATCCTATACTATTATATGACCTAAAGGCTTTCTCTCAGTCTGAAGGAGAGAAGTCAAACCATTTGAAATCGACTACTTGCTTTTAGACAAGTATGTATTTTTGCATCTTTAACTTTCTTGAACAGAAAACACAAAGTTAAAATGAAGGGAGGTAAAGAAGTTCACAGTGGATCCATACATAAATTAAGCTTTTTTTTTTTAAGGTAATTTGTGTCTTTTGTCTCATCTGCTGGTGGCAAAATAAAATCTTGAGGAAAAGAATTGGAAGGAGGGAAGAAGTTAGAGATCAGAAAATGAGCAGGATGGGGGATGGATGAGAACAAGCAAACAAGAAGATGCAGAGCATTTTTGCCTCAAGACTTTCCTGGTTTGCACTAAATATTGTGTTGGCTGAGTAAGTTTGAATGAATTTTCAGTTGGGTTGTTAAACTTGGCAGTGTGGGCTGCACATTCAACAGGAGAGATTTACGAACTTAACTCATGCAGGTGATAGACCTGTGTGCTGTTAGTTATAAAGGAGCCAACAACATTGGTATGAATCCCTCAGCACCTGTTCAGTTGAAGGTCGCTATGGGATAAAGCCCACAATATGCCTGACATCTGAGGAACCTGTAGGAAAAAGGCCTAACTACTGTTACTGCTGTTTAATATGTGCATTATCTCTGCATTCAGCTTAAATGACTATTCAGCTCCCATCCCTAACTATGGATTGTACGTAGTAAACATGGGTTTGGTGAGTCTTACAGTACTAATAAAATCTAGGTTTCTAATTTGCCTTTTGTTCATTCAGTCTGCCTTAAGGCTACATTGAATCTTCCAATATGAAAATTCAGTTAAATGCATATAAAATTTATTAGGTTGATAGTCTAGGCTTTAGGATTAGGATGCACCTTTTTTTTTCTTTTTTCTATGTCTGTGTGATCGTACAAGGTACTTTAATCATTTGCTGGTATTTATAGGGCTTCTATTTTTCCTGTATATATTGTGCTGTTGTAATTCTTTAAAACAAACAATTATTATTTTTCTAGTCTTATCTTTTACAGTGGATCTCATCATTGTGGATTTTTCACCATTAAAAAGGACATGTCTTTTCCTCTTTAATGCACCAAAGCTAAGCTGATAATACTCATATGAGGCTTTAGTATTTGGAAGCATGCTACATACATTAAATCCTGTAAAATTCCAATCAAGTTAGTAAATATTTTTTCCCACATCGTACAGATGAAGAAACACAATCAAAGTAGTTAAGCTACTTGCCAAACCACACAGTAAGTTAAAGAGAGATGTGATTGGACTTTGTGGTTCCCAATCCATGTTCAGACTAGTAAAGCGTATTGAACTTGTGGGTTCTTTTTGTCCTCCTTCTTTGAGGAGGTTTTCCAAACCCTCTTTGATTTCCTTGTGTAGAGTGAAAATGTCATTGACAGAAAGACCATTTGATTTTTCTCAGCCTTGAGGAGAATGAGTTTTTTTAGAACTGAATTTTTCATCAGAAAATTGTATGCTGACTTTTATACGTCACAAATCCCATATGGACTCCTAAATATGGAGAGAGAATGATTATGAGCCCCTTTGTACTGACTCACTTCCCTGATTTTTTTAAACAGCATTTTAAGGATTCAAAAGCTGATTGCTAATGTGGCGTATTGCCTCTGTTGTTAGATAATCTTAGATTTTTAAGTGAATGCAGCCATGCAGTGCCTTCTGATTAATTACATGTACAACAGGTGCTGATCTTGTTGGACCAAGATTATGAAGTTCTTTGCTATCCAGGTGGTCTGTTTTAATATAAAAAGACCAGTAGCATAATGAGCAAGAAATTGAACTAACGAGCGAGGGGGAAAAGACTTGAATGCATTAATCACCTTTAATAAGCTTAGCCAGCTCAGCACAGCTAATCAGCTGGGAAGTCCTTGCTTTGAAGAAGCATCAATTGTTGTATACCCAGTAGGGTAAATAAAAGATAAGCCAAGAGCAGTGGGAAGGGTGTTTGTATATCTAAAAGCTTTCAAGATTTTCCAAATACAAGGCACCTGGTATGATGGGTTTTAAAATTATATTAGTCAAAATGAAATTGCAATTACCTTTTGGTAATGGAGAGATGTCATTCAGATATCTCCAGATGCAGTAGCATGGTAATAATTATTGACAAGTGTTGGTTATTTGCAGTATAGCTTGTTTTAATTTTCACACTTTGAAGGGAGCAATGGGCCTAATTTAAGCCCTCTAATGACCTCTGCTCATCAACCCTGAGCTCGGAAATTTGAGGCTAAGATACTATTCTCATTTAGAAAGGTATGCTGATAAATCCCTTGCTCCATATTTTCCATTTCATATACATCAATTCATTGTATTTCAAATTCTTTGACAGTGAATGAAGTGTCTGTCTAATGCTCAGTGAGCTGTCCTTTTAGCACAGCATGTGGATTTTTTTTTCTTTCCCTAATGCCATAAATATATTTTCTTCTCTTAACTCCTGGTTTTGTGACTCCTACCCGTATAGTAGCAATGACCGGACTTGCGCTGTTGTGGTGTAACCTATTGGACGATTGCAGTATATAGATACATAAAAAATGCACAGAACCTCCAGTTATGGAATCTACCTTTTTTGGAGGACTTTAGCAGTAATTATGTCTTGCTGATATTAGGACAATATGCTTCTGATTCTCAAGTTTGCAGGTTAGGACTGTGCACCTTTCAATGGTATTTCAGTCTCTTTCATGCATATTCTCTCAGTAGCTGCTCTAAGCCTGGAAAGGAAGGACTGGCAGATCTCTCAATACCTGTGGTGCTCAGGATATGATCTCCTCAGGTTATTCAAGTGTCTTTTGCACCACAACTGCTTACATGCTTTCTTTCTTCCCTTCTCCCTTACCCTGTTAATTTTTTCTTTAGCAGTTGAGACACGTGGTGATTTTGGAGACTTTGCTCCATTAATTCTGCCCTTTTAAATTTTTTTTTAATTGAAAAATATTTTTGTTGCTGTTCCGTAATCTCAGAACAGTTAAACAGATCTTCCGAATTCTTTCTAGATCAATTTATCTTGGGGATGAAACCAAGACAACAAAGTTCCAATGTTTTGGTGTTAAGTGAGAAAGTAGGGCTGAAAGGCATGTTTGACTGTGCTATACAACCATCACCTGAGCTAGAAATCCATAGGTGCTGATGTAAAGATTTTGCTGTCCCTTCTGAAGCATTTTCTAGAGGTAAATAGCATAAAATATTTTGAGATATAATAAAATCTCTCCAGGCTTGTGCTTTGAGTTACAGTAAGGTGATGTTTAAACCCTGACTGCAGCCGTGTAGAGGCACTTGGTTGCAACCAGACACTTACACGTTTACTTGGTATCTTGGTTTAACTTTTCCAGTATGGTGAGAATCTAACTGTGTCTGTGATCACATTAAGGCAAAAGCAGTTACTGTTACGTGTTCTTCTTACAACTTCCGTTTCATTACTAGTAGTGGTTGCACTGCACTTGGGGCATGTCTATACAAGCAACTCAACACAGATGAAGCAGGACATTGATGCTGTAGCTAGGTGCCTGGGTATGATCCTTCTGTAGCTATCATGATCTGATGCTTTTGTAATTAGGAAGTAGACAACACCTAAAATATTAGCAACATGTGGGCATGTTCAGGAGCCACTTTTCACGTAAAGCTGCTGGGGTTTTTGCAGCCGCCTGGCACACAATTTGGCAGGACCCATGCTGAACTGACTGAGGAGAAGGTGATCTCACCCTCATAGTATTTTCATGTTGATGTACCTCATTCTGCAGTAATGTTGTGATTTGATTGAGGCTGTCACATATTCCTTAACGTGTTCAGACGGACATGTTCAGATTTGGCATGCCAGGCTGAGATGTGCAGCCAGGATGCTAGAGGGTGAAGAAAGCCTCCAGAAGTTTTTCAGCATATGCACTGAAATGACTATGGTGTCATTCATTTGAAACAGAGTCCTCACAAGGCTCCCCTTACTTTTCATTTAGTAGTTTGACAGCACTGTGGCACAATCAGAAATCTGCAGGAAGGCTGGCTATGTCAGTCAGGGCTCTCAAACTGAGGACTTGCAACTAAGGTGAGAGAGAAGCTGGAAGTAAGAAACACAAGACCTGGACTTGCATTAATGCATCTATTCTAATGACCTGGATGTTGTGACCACAGATGTTGCCTTCTTCAATTACAAGAACTGGACTGAGTCCAAGCTGAGGCTTAAAATGGCTGGTTCTTATTTTTGGAATATTACCATCAAAGTCCTTGATTCATAATTATGATCCTTGAGGTTGGAGTACAGCAATTCAGTTTTCTGCTTTGAAAATGGGAAGGTGGGGGGGGGAACAGCTGCTTTCCTCTTCCCTTCTCCTCTCCTGAAGGCTACACATTCTCAACAATTCTGAGTGCTTTCAGAAAGACACACAATCCACATGCTTGCTGTTGTTAACAATACTGAGATCAAACATTCCTGTTTCCCTAAAATGGGAAAACATGCTTCTTACATTTTTTCATATTGGATATGTCAGTCATATCAACTGGGCTTTGTGTTGAACCTCCTGCTAGACTGTAGGTTTGTTTTATAGTCTTATGTTTGCTTGTACCCTGTTGAAGTAGCATTAGGTAGCATGGAACAAATCTGCTAATAAACAGCACACAGATAAAACATCTTTCTGAAATCTTGGGCCAGATTCAAGGTCATATCCTTAAGACTTGACTGGTTAAGTGAAGGCAGGACAAGTTATTCATCCAGGACTTTACCAGAAGACATCAGATACTGCAGTATATTAAGAACTTGATGATGGGTTGCAAAATAAAACAAGAAATTGATCCAATTATTTTGAACACTCAACTAGTATTACTCCAAAGCCTCCAAAATAATTTCCGCTATTATTCAGGGCATTTGCTCAACAACAAAATAACTGAATTTTGGTTGTTCCAAGTGAGAGTTACTAGAGGTGACAGAAGAGGTGGATGGCATGGGGTAATCCCTATCACTCTTAGATTCTTAAGTCTCACAAACAAAAATGACATGCAGTCCTGGATATAAATTTACCTCATATTCCCCTGTGCAATGGTACAATAATGACTGTTTTACATTAAGGGAGCTGACCTTAAGCTACCTCCCTCACAGATTACTTTGCTTCCTGCAAGCTCACAGTGCTTGTGAGCATATGGGCTTACTGTCAAATCATGATTTTAAGAGCGATAATAAGGTTCTAATGATTATTTGGGTCTTGGCTGTATTCAGATTATTTCAGTAGTGAATCATTCTTACACCCGATTTTCATTAAAATTTTTAATGCCTTTTTAGACAACTAAATTGTCATCTTTATTCTACAGAGTAGATGTACAGTTTGAGTGAGCTAGAAGTATCTTTCTGATTTAGCAGTGTATTATAAATCCCTTTTTCTTCCACATGTCCTGCCAAACCTGAAAGTCCTGCAGCTCAGTCAACATCTGATGAATAAAACAGATTGCTAAAAACTTTCTTGAGCCTCTGCACTGCTTTCAGATTTGCCAGAGGTCAACCTGACCTGTATCCTTACAAAGAAAGTTAAATAGTAAAACTTTCTTTAGGCATACAAATAAAAGAGAACAAGGAACGAGGAAGTGATGTTGCTCAGCAATGATGCAATCAAAAAGTTAGTAGTCTCCCAATAAGTAACTTGATACTTTGCTTCTAGTTTTTAAATATGATAACTTGAAGTGCGAAGGTGAAACCAAGACTTCCAATGAGAATAAGTGTTAGGAGTGAAAATTGGCACATCTGAGGTGGAATTATGACTGAAGAACTTAATGCATTCAAGATGCAGGTAGGAGATAGTCTGCATTCCAAAAAGAAAATTGAAAAAGCTGGCAGTGTGCATGGAATTCCACCAGTGAGGATTTTTAGTGCATTTGTCAAGTTGATGTGACTGTGGAATAGCAAATATATTATCCACAGACATCAGGAAATGTGGAAAAATTATACAGGCAACTACAAACTTATTGGTCTGGCCTGAGAAGTAGGCAACTCTTTGGAACAAAGTGTAAGGGGTAGTACAGTGATCCTCCGCATATTCGTGGTTCGCATATCCGCGTATTCAATTATTTGTGGTTGGATTTTCAGTGAATTGTGAGACTGCGATCATGCGCAGAATGCCCCGGACTCCCGATTTTGTGGCCGGGAAGCACCAAAGGGCCCTTCCTCCACTTTAATGAGGTGCTACAGTGCAAGCCACACTCCCAGGACTGCCCCTCCAGACCTTATTAGTGGAGGGTGCATGGCAACAGGCGGGGAGTAGCTGAATATTCACGGTTTCAGTATCTTCATGGATTTCATAACTCATGGGACCTGCCCAGACCCGACCCCCAGCGAATTCCGGGGGATCACTGTATTATCAGACAAGATAGTGGAGAATGTGAGAAAAATATAGTGTACTTTTAACAAAAGATGATCATGCCAAACTAATCCTATAGTGTTCTTTGATCTGATTACTGATCTTAGAGGCAAGCCAACTGTGCTAGATCTCATGTGTTTGTTTTTCAGAAAAGCATTTAGTGAGGTGTTATGTAGGAAAGTATTAGCTGAGGAGAAAGCAGGATTCAGTATTGTAAAGCATGTGTTTGTAGAAGTTGTGATGGGAAGAAAATCTCATTGCTGGTTCCAGGGAGATGAATAATAGTCAATTTTAGGAGGGAAAAAAAGTGCTAAGGAGATGCACTTCAACAATGTTGGAGGCCAAGCACTGGGACAGCCTGAGTTTTGTATGACCACAAATTTTATATTGTATGGGACAAAAGCTGTAGTCATGGGTTTGGGAATCTCAGCATTTATTCTGCAAGCTTGTCAGAAACTGAGTATAGAAGCAGTTGTAGTTATACATTCTGGGTGTACAACAACTACTGCAGGGCATAGCAGTTGTACAGAGAATCACTGTGAGCTACCTTGCGCTCCAATCGTGAAAAAGGCAAATAGAGTGCAGGCAACTATTTATAGTGGAGGTATGAGCTCTTAATGCTTGTAAATAAGGCTTTGCATACACAAAATAAGATGTAACTTTCAGTCATCCATATTCAACACAGAGTGGTTTACTGGAGCAGCTTCAAAGAAAGGTTAGCACAGAGGACAGGGAAAATGAAGACTCTGTGAGTAGAGCTGGAAAAAAATTTGCTCAGTACAATGAAGGCAGAGAAGGGAAATAATTGCTGTCTATAAGCAAATCATATGGGTAAATAATAAAGGGAAGGGGGAAAGTTAATCCAAGGAACAGTATTGGTAGCAAAGCAAAACATTATGTTGGTCATGAATATGGTTAAGGTGAAATCAAAGACTTCTATTCATCAACAAAACTGAAGTTCTGAAAAAACCTTTCTAAAAGGACAACAAAAGCAATTTTTAAGATGCAACAAAAATGTCTATGAGCAAGATTATATATCTTGGTTGTCCAGTTGTGAAGGGTTGTATTGTGTGTTCCTGCTATTCCTATGCCCAAAGCTTGTGTTGTAGCTCTACCATGAAGCCGGGCTATATCCTGCCCATATGTGTAGTCCCAGCACATGCCAAAGGGATTGCTGGTTGCAGCTATGAATGTAGAAACTTATCTTTTACCAATGTTTTATTACTATAAAAATAATCTAGTCTGTTGACAAGATTAATAGTCTAAGTCGCATAAAACTAGTTGTCGACAACACAAACTCTTAAAATTTTCTGTATTTGAAAGTGCATAAAATGAGGCACAGATCTTTGAAGACAGGTTGTGATTTAAGTGTGATTAAATTTGGACCCAAAAACCTTTTTTGGTTTTTTTTTGGTAACACAAGACCAGGTTATAGGCTGGTACATATTAGCAGACTTAAATCCATAATGGAGTGATATCAGTTAGCTTGTTTTAAGCTTGTTGATATGGCAACCTATGGCTGAAATTTTCCAAAAGGAGTTTTCTTAGCATGTGTGTCTTTTTCTCCGTATCTGTATATGCTTGCTGCTAATTTTCACTGTGTCAATAAATTTGAGGGCTTTGTGGATGTTCTGTTTTGTTTTAAAATCTTTTGGTTCCCCGAGTGTAATGTTTTTACAAGGACATCTTATTTTTAAGAACTTCAAGCATCTGCTTTTGTGCTTAATCATAGCTTCTGTGTTAGTTTAACTAATTGAATTTTGCTTTTTATATTGCACCAAAAGTGGTCTGTGGGCTGTTTCAGAATAGTTCCATGCAAAATGTGCTGTCCTTCAACATCAGCATTGTTTGGAAGACTCACCTTAAAATTTGGAGTTCGTAATTCCAGGTGTAGCCTCTGAAACAGACTTTGTGACACTGATCCAGCCACACTGGCTTCCCGTTGTTCCCAGCTGGACACGGTTTGGAAGCCCAGGGTGAGACCTGGGGACCTCCATAATGCTAGTGCAATTCCCCAATTCCAGCAGTGGCAGCCGCATTAATTCCCAACGTGGCTGTTGGGGCTTGGCCGTGGTGAGCCCTGCCTCCCTGGCGTCATCACTTTTTTCCACCCCCAAATAGCTGATGAGTAATTACTTGGTCTTGATTTATCATTTAGACCAGAGTAGTTCTGTTACAAAGTAAACATTTTTGTTGGCTGAGTCCTAATGCGAATGCCGTTTCACAACCACCTCTTATTTTAGGTTTTAATTGCTTCGCTTTGCTGTCAACTGATGTCCCCCTCCCCCATGCCCCGAGCCCTCCTCCCCTTTCCCCCCTCCCTGGTATGAGTTTTTTCCTGTTCCCACACTGCTAATGTGATGAGCAACAGTTGCAGTATCACAGGGCCCTCTCTGAAGGAGAGGGAAAAAAAAAAACCCCAAACACCACCTTGTTTGCTTTTAGAGCCCTCCCGTCTTTTCAGTAGGGGCTGTGTTAATCCTTGCACTGTGAAGGGAAACTCCTCTGTAAATCAATCCAGTGCTGTGCTCTCCTCCTTCCCCCCTCCAGCTCCCATATATTAAGTGATTGTTCTCCTTCCTTAGAAATGACAAATGATTGGTTGCTTTACTCTTGGCTTTCAACATATTTCCTTTACATCCCTGAATTCTGGGCTTAAATCATGCTTTGTTCTGTTCTGTTTCTATTCCCTCATATTATGCCATACATTTGTGTGAATTTATTTTCCACCAGAATGCTCAGAATAAACCAAGGCCTTTCCTTGACTTGGAGATGCAGAAACTAATGCAACTCAACTCAGAGCAGATTGCAACTATATTTTTTTCTTTTATTTTTTTCCTTCCCTTTCCTTTCGCCTAATGCTGTTTCTGTTTTTGTGCTGCATAGCCTTTTCTGGTTTAGCCTGCTCTCTCCAAGGCTAGATTTTGATGTCAATGATCAGGATTTCTAATCGGTTGAACAAGGACAATGTCCCTTCTGCTGTGCAGAGGACACAAAGACCCGGGCACTGATTCTGATCCCCCTCGAAGCATTTTGGCTCCTCTGGGCCCTTCCCTCTATTGCAGTAAATCAGGGGAAATTCCACCCATCCCCGGGGTTAGAGATTAGAGCTGCAACCGTAGGGAAGCTCTGGTTCCCCAAGGTGAGCGAAGCAGAGCATGGTGTGGGATGGAGCCCAAGCACATCATCAGTGTGGGCACTGTTGTTTGCTGTGGAGAGGGGCTCTGGTGGTCTCCCTTTGGTGCTGGCTCAGCAGCTGTGGATTTGCTGCTTTGGGGAAATGACTCTGGTTTTCCACCTGCAAAGCAGATTCCAGGGCTTTGTTCTGCCCTGACAAGGCAAACTTTGCTTCCAGCAGCCCGTGCCTGCTCAGCTCCTGGCGGCATCTGAGGGGCAGAAGCTGAGGGCCCCGTCCAACTTTCTTTGATATTAGTGGGAGTTTGCAGTTCTTCTATGCCCCCAGGATGGATCCATGAAGTGGTCGTACAGGTTCAGGCTTCACTTCTTTTATTTTTCCTGAAACAGTTAGTAAGTTAATTTACATGAGCTGTGCACCCTGGCAAATGCCATCTCCTAGCTATTGTTTCAGCTAAACAGCTGTCATTTGCGTAACATTATGCATCCTTCATTGTACCATGCTAATTTTTTGAGGGGCAATTTTTCTACAATGAGCACTGCGGCTTCTAACAGAAACCTCTTTATGGCATTGGCCCCGGGGAGCTGCAAGCCCTGCCAAAGCAAACAAAGGCTTATTGCTCCAACTGGGCATGTCTGTGCCTTTAATACAGCGTGAAGTTCACAGAACACTGCATCCAATCTGCACATAGTTAACACCTGGTCCAATGCCTTCTGGCAATTAATCAAGATATCAATCAGTGGTGACAAAAATTAATAAATAACCCATGCTTGCATATTGCACATTCTCGGAATGGTAGAATTTGCATTGACACTTACAGCCCATTTACATTTTTTACTGCCTTTTCAGTGTGTGATACTGTACAACACAGTAATTACTGATGTGTATAAGTAACTGGTACCTTGGGGTCTTACGAAAGAGTACAAAAAGTCATATTAGTCTATCTTGATTCAAAAAGCTTTGACCTCGTTGAATTGCAGTCTCAAACTTGGGTGTAGGACCACAAAACTTCTCTACTGCTAGCAAATACATCCATGGGGCTAGCCTAACTTTGTCTTCTTTCAAAAGTTGTGGAGTGGTTTGGGGTTGAACATGGCTTATTCTTATCTCACTAATTAAAAGGAATGTTTTCCTGTACCTTAAGCTAAATTCCACTGTTACACCTTTGTTAACTCTGAAGTAGTACCCCAATTTCTTCCCTTTTGAAGCGACTTGGAAGTTAGCCACAACTTCAAAGGAAGGAAGATCTGTTCCTCTCTTCATTTAGAATACATAAAAGTACTCTGAATTATGTTTAATTTATCAAAACAGAGGCAGCACTTTGCAAATATAGGTGCACAGTCATTTGCACTGGCCACACGAAGGTGTTATCAAAGGAGTGGCTTGTCTTCCCTGGAAGAAGAAATCACTTGGTCAGATACGAACAAAGGTATCCTCTCTTTTGTAAACGCTGCTACTTGTTCTCTAGTGATGCAAGAAAATATTCCTGGCAAAGAATGAAGCCAGAAGCTTTTGTGATCCTACGGAGTCCTCTACTACAATGGTCAGAAATGGTAATTATAAATCCCCGTCACAAATGGTTGTTCTCCTTTGCAGCCCAAGAAAGACTGTGGCTGTGAGGACCTGGAGCTCAACATTTGCTGCTGTTTTTAGGTCAGGGTTGAAGCTCGTTAGCGGCACAGGGGTGGAGAGTTTGTTGTGCTTTGACAGTATGTTTCTGTCCTACCTGCTCTGGGAATGAGCAGCACTCTCCTTGGGTGTCGACTAGGGTAATTAAACTCTCTGATGAATGTCATGGTTTTGAAAGGGAGGGTCATGTGTGGCCAGGTAGAGCCAGGAGCAGGCAGGAGCTGCACCCTATGCTGACCTATTGCGCTACCCTGCTCTCCCTTGAGCGGTATTTTGGCTACCATATCAGACTGGGCAGTGGCTTTCTAATGTTGGTAAATACAACCTTGGAAATACTAGTTTTGGTAGTCCCAGCATAAGTGTGGAAATTGTGCCAGGACCTGCTAGAACCCAGTAAATGGAAAAGTTTCATAGTAGTCTGGTATGTGAAACAAGAAAATAACTCTGCCACCTGAACCCATACTCTGCTATCTCTGAAAGGTAACTTCTGGAATACTTCTGGTTTGGCTCCTGAATTATTTGGAGTATAACAGTTCCTATGAACTTCATGATTTAAATACTTTCCAGAACAAGGAGACAAGAACATTTAAATTAGCTTAGTAGAAAGGCATTTAACATAAAGAGGGTAATAAAAATACATCACCTGTCACATGTGATCTTTATATGACCTTAGCCACAGAACAATAAATATTACATAACCACACTAAAAGCAGTTTTTAACATCATATATTTATATTTAATAAGTCATGATTTTTCTTTCCTTCAAGATGCAATTTTGATGAGACACTTTAAGTGTGTGATCTAAAGGCAAAAACTTTGTGACTGGTTATGTAATGCTTCTAGTGAGGCATCATTTAAAGACTGTTTGAATGAAAACAGTCACTTTGTTTTGCTCTGTGTCTTGCCAATCTAATAGATCAGTAACTATACAGGTCTGTTTTTAATACAGTTTTCTGTTTCTTACCTTTTTTGCTTTACTGTTGGGAAATTCTTCACCTAGATGCATAAAATTACACTTGCTGAATACTATATAGAAAAAGTGATCAGTTGTTATCCTCAACTATCAGTTTAACTGATAGATTTGCACTTGCAGTCTATGAAAGAAAAATTATTGCAAGCTAGTTAGATTTTAATTGTTCCTTTTTAAATTAACTAATGTGAGATTCAGATTGCAATGTAAAAAGGCAGCAAAGGAAATACGTAAAAGGATCCTCCTTTGAATTTCCTTGTAATTAAATTAGCCAAATACTAGAACTGTAATTGTTTTTATTGATGTGCTGTAGTGTCTTAATAAGTTGTTAGTGGAAACAGTACATTATAAGAACAGATTTGTATAAAGAAAAATCTGATAACACTTTCTGTACAAATATAGGCAATATAAATATTCAAAATATGAAAATAATTCAACTTTTAATTTTTGACTGATTTAAGTATCCTTAAAATTTTCTAGAGTTTTATATTGGTCAATTTTTAGATTCATGTTGTCTGTCCTTAGATTATGCCCATAAACATGTAAAATGAGTTCACTAATCCAGTTGGAGAGAAGACCGGGTTTGCCTCTTCTTCCCCCAACAAGTTGTAACTATATTCTGCACAATCAGCCTTTAGGCACTAGTCAGCTGAAATGGAAAAAAATATTTAATAACAGGAGCTCAATAGCCTGCAGATCTCTGATGTCTGAGATGACCTCAACTCTTGTGATGAGCTACATTTAACCTAAGAAATACGATTTAATTCCACTTCAAAAGTGTACTGAAAACTTTGATATATGGTCTGTGGTCTATTGAGCTTGATCCTAGCCTGACCTTTTAAAGGAAGAAAAGCTTTTGTTAATTTTAAAAAGTGCAACCAAACAAACCAAATAATTCTATGTGGGTTCCAGTAGTTACAGCTTCAAAAATGAAAAGTATTTAAATGCATTCTTTACTTAAGTGCTTCCATTGTCTCATTGACTTCACAGTCTAGGTATTTCTTTCTTTCCTGTTGGAAAAAATTGACCTCAGACTTGTTCCTTGCACTGGACTTCCCTGGTTGACTTCAGAGGATCAGTTACATGAATGAAGACATCTGAACTATGATTGCTAGAGGGGGTCAAATAATATAAACCTGAATGTGGCTGAATTCAACTCTTAGCCATTTATTGCACTTAAGTGCAAAGAGAGGAGCAGTACCTATGCCAGAGGGAGCAGGCATTCTAGAAAGACTAATGGGGAGAAAGAGTATTCAGTATATAGTCTAGGTGATTGATGAAGTGTTGGGTGTAGCTAGAGTCATTTTCTAATATACTGAAGGTCTTTGAAATTATATGACTCTGAAGGACTGGATGAGATATCTATTATCTGAATTTGGTAGCCATGTCTATTTCCTCCTACCTTGTACTGATGGGCTATCACACCTGGTAGATAGTTACCATGCTTCAAATAGCTTACATTAATTCATGTCAAGGTCATATGCAGTTGTCACATGCCAGTTTTTCATTAGACTAAATAACACTTTTTCCTCTGATGCTTATCTCAGTGATCCACATATGAAGAGCAATCATAACGTTTTTAGAATGTTTTGGAAGGCTTTGGCAATGCCACAATGTTTGAGAGTCCTGTACAGCCATACATATGGTTGTTCTTTATAGCTTTTCCGTTAATCTGAGACTGAGACACTGTTAAAGGGAAAATAGTTGTACGGGCACACATCACTGCTGATCACCTTGGTCCTGAGTGGCTGTCAGGTGGTGTGAAGGGAATTGTCTAGTTAGAAGAGCTGTGGTGTGATATGAAGGTCATCAGACATTGTAATTACAAAGGAATGGGAGATTGTATAATCAACTGTGTAGTCAGAGTTGAGTATGGGATGACCTCGAAACTTCTTGATGATTCTTTGTTGGGTACAAAGTATGAGATAGTATTTGAGAAGAGACATTTGGTCATCATATGTTGACACTGGTATAGGAAGGAGTTAACTCCTGAATGCTTCAACAAAAGGTCACTCTGGTAGTTTTCTCTGGATGTTCTTCAGTGTTATATGGTGCAGGGATGTCAGGATAGTCTCAGGTTCTCCAAGTGTAGCCGAACAGGTAGAGCAGAGAGAGTTAGGCATCAGTAGACATCCTGAGGAAGAGAAGATAGTACAGGAAAGCTGGGTGAGGCATCAATCAAAATAGAACCATACTTCAGGGCATACAGGAAAAAAAAGCCAGAGTAATTATGAATCTAGAGAAATTGGTGGGTAATGAGGAACTTGCAACTAGGACACAACTGCTAAAGATGCTGATAAAGCAAAGAATTATAATAGAAGGTGGGGTACAAACTGTAATTGAATTAAGGGGGAAAAGGATATGGCAATACATTATGTGCAGTCAGTGGCATGTGATGTTAAATTAAAGTAAGTGAAACTCGGGTGTGGCCAGAGAGGTTGGAAAGCAAAGTCATGTTTGATGGTCTTCTACAAAGTTTAATAGGATAAAAAGTTTAGAAGGAGCACATAATCATGACTGGGCATAATTTTACCCTGGACCTTTGCATATAAACCTGCTTTCTGGGCACCTACTAGGTAAAAGAGGGCTACAAAACATTGGTCCAAGACAATTAAATGGTAAAATGTTTTATCTACTGCCATACAGAGTAGTTAAAGTTGCAAGAGGATTTAGTTTATGGAAAGAGTTTCTGACATTTTATGTGGGTTTTTTTTTTAAAGCAGGCCATTTTAATGAATCTAGGAGGTTTTTCACTCAATGCTATGGGATATGCAGAATTTTAGTAACAAATTAATGATAATTGAACGAGAAGTAACAGAACGCTTCTGAATTACCTTCAATGTATATAGGCAAAATAGGCAGAGTGACAGTGATGCAGAAACTGAGAAAAACCTTATCTGTTAAATTTAGTAGTTAGGACAAAACTCTACCTTAAAAGTAACGGGAATAAAATCTTTTCAGGTATAATGAAAAATGCATTAAAACATGTTCCAAAAGACACATATTATTGGCTCCAAGGTCAGTTATGAGACAGAAAGCAAAGAATTGGATTTAAAGGCTCATTTCATCGTGGCTAAACATCAGAAGAATGGTGCCTCGAGTTCGATTTAGTTCTTGTGTTACTTAATGTGCTGGTGGTCTGCAAAATGTGTTGGGAAAGACGGAGGTAGCAGCATTTCCTAGCTGACGCAAATGTGGTGAGTGCTTTCTTTAAACCAAGTAGTGAGGTGGGGAAGGTGGGCAGCAATGTTTACACATGGATTTCTCTGCAGCGTTTCTGCTTTGCACCTCGATCTTACACAGGAGCTTCTGCAGAGCAACACTGAATCTTCTCCTACCATGATGAAACACAGTGCTTACTGGTGGATGGCTTATATTGATTTGATTTGGTTTGTGCTGGATCGGTATACTTATAGTCTCGAATCTCATTGATTTTTTCTTAGGCTAGGAAGTATTGCCCAAAATATTTTTGTGTTCTACTGGAGCAGGAGGTCCCATGTAGGTTAAGAATTTATATGAAATATAAATTGTACAGGGACTTATTCTGCCACTGGTGAAGTGGAGGCAAAATTTCCTTCAATCATAGCAGCAACAGGTTCAAGACCCTTTATTAGTCACTTTTTAACTCAATTGATGTGGTTAGAAATTGCATGTATGCTTTTTCTTCTTTCAAACAAGTAACAAAAGCTGAATTAGGCTACAGTGATGAAATCTGAATCATTTCCTCCTCAGACTAAACTTGCTAAACTGGTACAATCTGGAGAATGATGTAATGAGGAAAAAACCTGTTGTTTTTCTCTTGATACCATTCTTGAAAAAAATCATTGCTACGTAATACAAATATAGTCATCACCTTTTATATCCTTTCACCATTGCTGATATTGGAACCCTTCCAAATAAGTAGCATTCCAAAATTGGCTGTAGCCTTTTTCATAGTTTACCTACTTAATTATAGATTAACACCGGCTTATTTTTCTTTTCTTTTTTTTCTCCTACTTTTAAATAAAGCAGTATAGTTTAAAAGATTGTTTCAACAAGCTATATACAATATTTTCACTAATAGTTGCCATAGAAATATCTATCTTTAATTTCATTTTTTAATTGACTTAGAACTCCATAGTATCTTGGCTAGACTTCCTTTTAGTCACGTATCACTACAGTTTTGATGCTAAAATAAGAAACTGAGGAACTTGAATTATTCATGGGAGACTCCATTTAGGACTCACAGCTAAAACACACAGGAGTGTAAAAGTTCAGAGGTGGTGTTTTTGACTTTTTGTTTTGTTTTGTTTGATTTTTTTGTTTTTAATAAAAGACAAAGGAACTTGAACCAACTGGGTAACCTGTGGTAAGCTGTAAATTGTAGATGTCTTTGACAAAGATGATAGAGATGAGCCAATGTTGTATAAACTGAACACTCAAGTTCTTAAACTGTCTGGCACACATACTTTCCCAGAAAAGTAATCAGCTTAAGGAATGCATTTTTTATTTCTCTTCGGCAATTCTACCATGGTTGCCAAACATATTTATTAGAAAATGGATAGAGCTTGGGGCAAGATAACTTATAGAAGATTTTCATTTTGAGCTCATGCTTAAAAATAATATAAGTTTTACACAATGACAATGTAACTTCATGATGCGAGTTTCTTATGTAACACCAGTCTTACAGAGGCATTGCACTGCAGAAGTGATGAATTGCTGCAAAAGAGGAAAGGTAGCCTCCTGCATTTAGAGCTCAGCAGCAGGGGTCAGGAGATGCTAGTTCTGTTTCTTATCCTGACTCTGATTTGATATATCACCATGGGAAAGTTTTTGAGAAAGACACTGGCCTTGATCCTGGAATAGGTGCTTTATGGGTAATCCTCTGAACAAACACTGCTTCTGTGCCTTTCTGACTCTAACAGAGGCTCCTATTCAAATGGAGCTCATTGGATGGCTAGGGTGATGGTGAAGATACCCTCTTTGCACAGATTGAAGAGAAATCATAATACTTCCTTATCTAGCAGGGAATTAATTTTAGAGTGAACTCTCAAATGGGAGAGGCTTGTAAAGTGACAATAATAGATTTTAACTGAAGAGCAATCTCTGGTGTTAGAAACGTGAATAGACAGGATCAAGGTGCATAAAATGCTATGTAGAGATTTCTTATGCAAACTCTTCAGAGGGAAAGATTTCTTAATAATAATGAATTGTAGGTAGCTGAAATATTGTATACAACCAAGATGACACAAAATAGAAATGGATGAACAGTTACAACTGACAAAATAATGGAAATAGACTATGGTGTGAAATGGCAAAGTGTGAATCTTGGCTACAATAGAGAAACAGGAGCATGTTACTTAATGACAAAAGAAACAGAATTTTATTTTTTTTTTGTGAATCCTAGGCTCAATTTGACTTTTCAGTGGGAGGTTTTGGTTGGGTTTTTTAATTTTTTTTTTCTTATTGACTGTTCCAATCTCACATAGATAAGGGGACTTTTAACTGAAGAATTAAATTCTTGCTTCACAGAACTCTTAGAGCCTATGGTCAAGAAATTTGAATAGATGCAGAACTGAAACTTAACAGCTTACTTACCTCCTGAAGGCCTGATTCATTCCAGCAACAAGTTTGTGCAGTAAATATTTTGTGTGTGCTGGTATCGTATGGTTTAACATTCAGCTAAATCTATGTAATTGCGTCATACAACAGGACAGTACTCTGCTCATTCAGTCAGGAACAGCACATATGCAAAGTCTTTCTTGGGAAAGGGTGATCAACTAATCTAAATTTCTGCATGACACAAGCTGTTGAGTGTCACTGTAATAGTAATACATACTCTTCATTAGTCTAGTATGCTACTGGTGCCAGCTGAGGAGTTGTTGGAGCACATCTTTCAGAGTAATATCTACTGTTGCAGTTGTAAATTGTTCCAATAGTTTAAAACTGGCACTGATTTTCTAGACTGAAGTTGTCTGACACTTAAAGGGCTGCGAGTCAAACGTTTGTGAGATGTGGAGTTTTTTTGAAATAGCTTTTTATGCCAATGATGAGCTGAAAATAATAATTTTGCAGAATTTATGGAGGGAGAAGTTGAGGAAGGAGTAAAAGAAGGGTAGAGATCACCTTCTTCCTTCTTGTCCCTAGTATCTGTGAAGAATAAGCCATCCCTGTGATTAGGGCGTAAACTCTGATGCAATTCCTTGCTGAGTAAGAGTTGGAACAGGAATTTGAGACTTGCTGGCTAGTTGGGACACCCTGGTATAGAACTGAACTGTTCACTGTGTATTTCGGAAAAACATAAAAAATTAATTGGTGAGTGACTTGACGATATATTGGCAACAATTTTTTTTTTTTATTACAGGACTCTAGAATATATTACTAATGAGTTCAGAGGCTTTTTTACATAATCTTATCTTTTTCATTTTCTAGAGGTGGGCAAAAAAAAAGAAGTATTGTTATCATTACTTCTGCATTTCCCATGGCCCCAAAACCCAACTAATGACCAGCCTTGACAAGTTCATTTCTGTGGAAGACATTCTCTTACTTCCAATTCACTACCACCCACAGATGACGCTTTACAAAATGTCACTGTTACATAATTGATAATCACTCAACAACTGAGAAAATGGAACTTGGAGAGAGGCAGCATTTTTGTGTCCAGAGAGGAAATTCTCTTTCAGCTACTCTATCCCAGAGTGGATAAAGGTGTTCTACAAGTTAGGAAAAAGATTACTTTTTCATG
The DNA here is from genome assembly GCA_013390025.1 of Pitta sordida. Lineage (NCBI taxonomy): Eukaryota > Metazoa > Chordata > Aves > Passeriformes > Pittidae > Pitta > Pitta sordida. The sequence goes on along the minus strand of WEKX01000957.1, from coordinate 1,683,105 downwards.
GAGACATCTTTCCAGAATGATGACCATAAAAATTACAAAAAAGAAGAAATAAATACCTATTTAATACTTTATTTAATAAAATTATGGTAGTTTCAAATGTATCTTGCCTTCTGGAGGACAAAGACTTTAAGAAAATCCAAAGCAAGCACTCCCTCACAGGGGATGCAATATGCTGAAGGGGAATCTTGACAAATTTCAGTGGAATATTAAAGTTGGGACACTGGAGACAGGAAGTATTAAAGATATGTTTTTCCCTCCGGTGTATTATGTATGGGTAATTCCACTGTAACTGGACAGTCATTGTGATTGCACAATCAATCCTATTGGATTCCTAGGTGAAGGGTGCAGTTCTTAATAAACCTGACTCTGAAGGCTCAATCTTTTATCTGTTGCACAGAATAACACATCTGGTTCTTTTCCTTGCCCATATCTGTATAAGACTGTTAAAAACACATTAGAATGGAAGATATAATTTATTTAGTCTGTGATATATTCACCTGAATTCAATTAAAGTAGTGGCTCATCTGCTGCCATTCACAGAGAGCCTGATGATAGCCTGAGAAGGCAGCAATAGTTACATGAAAAAACAGGTGTGTATACATGCTTTCTGATTGCCCTGTGCACAAACCATTCTCTGGTGCATGATGAGCTGCTGCAAAAGTGGAAGAGAAGGGCCCCCGTTTGCACCCCAGAAGTATAAGCAACAAGTATGTACTACTGTAATCAAGCAATGTACTTGCCTAGCATTTTTATACTAATATTTCCAAACTGGCATCCACAAGCACTTCCAATTCCTCTCATTTATTATTGAGGCTCCTCACAGCAGTGTACGGATTCCTTCCACTTCCTCCTGTGCTTGCATTCGTCATATGCATGACACCTTGGAACTGGTGTATGCATCCGAGATTTGTGCTGTGATTAACACATTATCAGCTTCTCTCTTTCTTGTTAGCTAAAAATAGTCCTGGCTATCCCTGCTAGTCTGTCGCTCAGGTGATGGAGATGGAGGCTGCAGGAACCTTCTGTAGCATTTGGCAATCAGGTCCATCTCTCTCATGCATTTCCCAAATCTTTCCATGATCTCCTGGCATGGGTAGTCTTTCAGTGCTATTTTTTGATGTCTCTTGGTCTAAGAATCGGAAGAGTCTCTAAACTACAGCCTACATTTTCTTCCCTTTCTGTTGCTTTCATGGACACCAGCAGTCTCTCTATGTCCCTTTCCCTGATGGCAATGAGATGTTCACTTCCTTCTTCATGCAGTGGTGGCTGTTGTGGTTGAAAAATACAATTTTACAAACAAAACAGTTTAAAAAAATACTCAAAAGAGTAAAACCACCAAGAACTGTGCTCATCATCTTGTATGACTCGAGAATATCTGACAATATTCTTCTGAAACTTCCTTGGGTTATACAGCTGTAGGATGTATACAAACCGAGGAATGGTTTTGGGAAGTGATGTATTTTGTTTTCTAGTTAAACTTCTATTTTAATACATGTTCTGGAAACAGAACTTCAGGTTGTTGCAAAATTGAGGAGAAAAAATACTAGAGGTCAAATTAGCATCGGAATTAAAATCTGTATGTGCATCTCTTTCCCTATCCCTTGCCTCTTGAAGCTTCGTATTAAAAAACTATTTGCAGAACAGAGCACTATAGAGAAATGAATGGTTAGGGTACGGAAATGTGAATTCCTGCCACTTCTTTTCCATGCTGTTTGCTGTCTCCAGAGTAAAAGCTTCTATTTCAGAGCCGTGTCAAGAACCATGAAGCGTTATAGCCTGACCAAGCATCGACCTAGCACTAAGCAAGCTCCTAAACCCTGGAGACAAGTCAACAGAGAGATTGAATAAACTTCTTTTAAAAATGCTGTCTCTAAACAGTGACAACAGTAGCACAAGTTTGTTGTTCTTTACATTTTCTTCAATTTCTGGTATATTTTCAATTTGCAGATTTTTTTTTTGCAATTTATGAATCTTATTTTAATAGTTTTGTGCCTTCATGAAGAATTATATGCAGTCCTCAAATTGTTAGTGCTTCTAAACCTTTCAAAAAGCTGGATCTTTCATCTTTTGACTTTGTATTTCATTGTCTTATCTACTCCATCCCAGAAACCCCTGCACCTTCTTCAGCAATAAAAAAAATTACATTCAGACCCATTTCTGAAGCCTGTAGGAATGGCAAGTGAGGATGAATAAATCAACCAACAACCAGGCGTTTGACCCCATGCATGGATATGATGCTACATGTCTATTTTTACATGTACATATATAGAAAACCTTAATGTCTGTAAGCAAAGTAGCTGCAGTTACTTCTATTTAATCTGGAAGTTGCCAAATTATAAATGTTGAATTTCTATGATACTTCAAAGGAAAGGAGTCACTGTAAGTGTCCCAGCTGACCTATCTTCCTACGGTCTTCCTTCTCAATTTCTTTCTCCATTGTTTGTGGCTCGAAACTTGCTGTGAATGTGTAGCAGGTGACAGCCTAAGTTTTTAATGTTCTGCCATCTTAAAGTCTCTGAAGGTCACTGTTGCAGTGTGCTCTTTGCATGCAAAATCAGTGGGTTGCTGTCTAACTCAACTAGATGAATTAAAATATCTGTTTTGGAAAAATGCTGAAGCTTGATCTTGGTATTGAAAGCAAGGAGCTGTGTTGCTAATTACCTGGTGTTTTACACTGATATTTTGGGACAACCTGCATTGTTTGAAGTCTTGCAGGAGGAGGGGGCAAGCTTGGCATTGCTGCAAACTCACCCCCTTCACCTAGGGTAAGGTCCTCTGCCCCTGCCAGGGAGGGTGTGGGGAGACAAAATACTGACAAAAGAATGTGAGTTTGCCTGTATGCACGAACTCTTCCCAACCTCTTGGCCTTTATTATAAATACACGTTTGAAAGCTTTTTTCAGATGTTTCAGTCCTTTCTCCTCTTTATCTTCTCATTCAATCCTCATTTTCCCGCTGTCAGTGCAGTGTGTAGAATTCTTCCAGATACCTTCTGGGAAGTGCGACTGTTAGGTTTTGTGCATTTTTTTTTTTTCTCCAGAAGGAAAACATAAAGCATACATTCTAAAGCATACGTTCAACCTGTTTGTTTTATATATGTATACATATACACTTTGTTATTTAAGGGAAGATGAAATGAGAATACTTCTGCTTGACAGAAAAAGGAGTGTGTTTTGAGAATGTTTTCCTGAGTTTGGGAAGTGCCAGGTGCAGGTGTGTGTGACGGGAAAGGTAAATCCCAGGTTTTGGGCTGGATTTGAAAGAAGTGTTATGTACAGACAGAGCATTGAAATAGAACTTTTCTTCTCTTTGTGCTTCCTTTGGGATCTGACTTGAACAAATACGTAAGACCCTGAAAACTTTCAAATAAGGTTAAATGTATGTGGTCTCAGGCTCCAGGGATGAGTGGAATTAGTTGGCAAGTTGCATTTTTTTCCTTTCACTTTTTTTTATTTCCTCTAGTTTTTCCCTCAGTCCTCTTTGACTTGTGGCCGTGTGTGGATCTTTGGGCTCCAGGGCTGTTTAAAGTCAGCATGCTTTGTAGGTCTGTGAGCTGTATCTTCAAATAAGATCAATGCCACATGGCAAAGCTGGCTCCTACCAAGCAATCTGGCTGAATCTGATTAAACAATCCAGATATTTTTCACACCTTATACGTACATCCCTCCTAGTTAGACAGGTTTATCTTGTAGCAATTCACTAATGCTCCGAGGAAATCTCTTGCTACTACAAAAACTTAATTTGCATCCAGTGTTTAGTCTGCTGAATGTTCAATTCTGTTATAGAAATGAAAATTTTAATAGCTAATGAATGGGTCCCTACACTCTCTGTCATACAAAGCAACCTCGATAACTTCATGTGGTAAAGCTTCACTGTTAAGGAAGAGGGAGCACTGCTCTTGACACCCCTGAGCAACAAAAGGCACCGTGGGCCACGGGGCAGCATGTACCATGCGGAGGGAACAGGAAAACGGCTAATCCCAGCCAGATCCCATGGCAGAACATCTTACTATCTGGCTAATCAGGATAAGTGCTGAAAAGCTCTGAGTGTGATGTCAGATTTATTTCACGATGAACAGGGAAGATCTCTTGATCCTCAAACACTTCAAGTAAAAGTTAAAGGGGGGGGTGTGAGGTGCGGGGGAGGAGGCGGAAAAAAGATATTGCGCTTTTTTTCTTTTTTTTTTTCCAAGTGTGATGAACTGTTTTCTCCTCTAAGTGTTTTAAATAGCGGCAGTGTGAAAATTAGATTTGCTTTGAATAATTGCTAGCATTTTTCCCATTGCAGTCCCTCTATCTGGAAGCTTTGTATCTAATATTGCTCTTGCCTGAAACTCGGAGGAGCAGTTTGAATGGAGTGGCAGGTCCATTTTTAAAACAAAAAATATTTTATAATATTTTATTTGCTCAACAGTTCTATGCTGCGGCAACACAGGCTTACACAGCACTTTATAAGCATAGGCCCTGGTCCAACAAAGGCTTATATCGCGTATGTTTAACTTTACACTAACTCCAAAGGGAATATCGTATGTGATACGGACTGAAGGTAAGGCCCATTTCCTGCCCTGAGCAGCTTGCGAGTGAAATAAGACAAGACCCAGGACAACCATGCATGAGTAGGAGTCTTGAACAGGGAAAAGATCCAGGGGGGAAAAGAAACCCTTCTTGAAGGCATTTCTAAAGAGGGTGGAGAAAAAAGTGGTTATTTCATGTTGTGGGTCAAGGGCAGTGAGAGGGAGAGCTTGAAGGTGGCAGGGAGACCTCGTGAGGGGAGGACAAGGCAACAACTGAGGGACTGGAGGTTCTCATAGGAGATGGGATGCAGAATAGTAAAGGGCCTAGTGCAATCTCTTGGTTTTATCTGTTGACTAAATAAAACTGGTTGACACTTCGGGGCATTCATTTTTATTCAGTCTAATGAATACTGTCAAATCCTGAGAACAGCTTGTGGAATTCATACATAATTGTTTCACTGATGAAGAAACCGAGGCAGGGAGACTAATGATTTTCCCAAGGCCACAGAAGGAACATCATAATTTAAAAAACAAAAAAAAAATTAATAAATCTCTTTCCCAGGCCTGAGCTGAACTTCTAATGCATCTCAGAACAGGGGACAGTATTTACGGAGGTGGTGTATCTGCATTTTTAAGTGATTTAGGCACCCCTTAGGAACTTAAGTGTGATTGGAAAGCTATGCTATACCTAAAAGTTTAGAACAAGATCAAGAAGGAACTTTAGATGCCTAAAAACACTTCAAAAGATCATCTGATCTGAAAAGAAGATCCGATAGGAAATTACAGGCATTTTGTATCAGAGATACAGCTGGACTGGATTGTGGTCTGCTGAAGTTGAGTAGAACTGGTCTGATAGAACTAGCTGAAGAAAAATCTCAATAATTCCCAGCTTGTTAATCAGTTGTAGCAAGTGTCCTGTTCTACTGCTTTGTCTTGATAACCATGTTATCCAGGCTTATCTTACCATACAGTAGCACTTCCTTTTTTTCCTCCCCTACCTGTCAGTTTGGAAACCAGGTTCTAGTTGGCAGCATCTTCCTCTTGTGTGGGTAACACTAGGAAAAAATGATTGTTGACTGTAGATGCTCTTTTTAGGGAAAGAGTCCTTTCCCAAGGGTATATATCACCTTCCAACTTAGTCATGTGCACAACAAGCCTGTGCATGAACTGCATTTCTGTTGAATGATACACATTCCCATTTCATACAGTTGGAGTCCTGGTAATGAATACCTGCTCCTAGCTATTTTGAAGAATATGTTCTGAATCACCTGCTGTCCAGCAATACATCCAATATATAAACAAATTAAATATAAACCCCTGTATGGATAAGTACTTACAGGAGCTGCAAATAGGATGCAGGATAAATTGTTTAGAGAAAGCTTCTACCTGTTTGAGAAGGAAGATTGTCTAAATGACTTGCATTGACCCAAGTTATTCAGGGTTTACTCTTCCCTGGGACAAAATGTAGTGATGCAGGAAGTGGAGGAGCTGCAGCAAAAGGGGTTCAGCAGCAGGTAGACCTCTCAGCGCATGTTTGTATGGGCATCACCGCTAGTTTTAGGCAAAGATTAGGGAAAGCAGATTCTTGTCTGTGGTTTTGCAGTCACTCCTGCCTTTGCTTTGCTGAATAAGAAATATTGCCTGGTTGCAATTCAACTCCTAAATCTGCTGGATTGAAGTGTGTATCAGGTACATTCAAATGGGAAAAGAGGTGGCATGCCTTACTGCCTGTGTCCAGAGCACAGGCCATATGATCTGCAGGTGAGATTCAGGACACATTTCAATGCTTGGAATTGGACATAAGGGAGCTCTACCTGAGCAAGCCCTTTGAAATTGGGCCCTAAGTAGATGAGTGAAATCTTACGTTATTAAAAGGCCCTGTGTATTGTCCCTTGGGATAGGGCTTAATGTGTTCATTTACATGTTTATACCCAGAATGCTTTTCCAGCTCATTGCTGTTTTGTAGCCACATTGGTGTCAGTGCTACAGAGCAGCTGAAAATAACTTAATGTGCTTCTGCATGCTGCTACTTTTCCTCTGGAGCAAAAGGAAGGATGTCTGTCTGGAACGGGAGGATGAGACAAAATGTCCATATTTTCCTCTACAACATGGGTAGTTTTATGGCCACCCAAACAACCAGCAAGAGCTGCTAAGAGGACAGATGCTGGTACTCAAAGTCTTTAGCTGCCTGCGGAATATCGTCACGCTCCCAGGCAAAGACGCAGCTGTGTGAAATTGCAAACCTTTAACGTGATCCCACCTCCCCACCACAGGCAGTGCGTGGCAGCTTGGAGAAGTGCTGAGGGTCTAGAGATGTAAAATCCAGACTCTTGTGTGTGTTACAGGGAAGAAAATATGGTGTATTCCGCACTGAAACATCAAACGTGGCAATTGAGAGAGAATCTGTTAATGTTAAAAGCATTAGGGTCAGGTGTGACGGTTACAAAGCATCCTGCTGCAATGTAGAATGAGAGCCCAAACAGAAAAGAGCCTGACCAAATGGTCATCAATTCCCTTCCCTGACGAGCAAAGGGCTGTGCCCTGTAATGAATATACATACTGGTAAAAGACATATCGTTGAAGATTTAGCATATAATGATTTGCAAGTTGTAGTCTGAGAACTCAGAGGAAGTACTGTATAAATGTCAAGTTACTCTTAATATACTGGTGGTGGTACTATACACTGGTGGTGGTACTTTTTCAAAGAATTGTCACTGAAGTGAAATTAACATGCAAAAGATATGGCAATTCTACTAGCAAATTATGTAAATATTTTGCAAGGGGCAAACTTTCAGTGCCAGGCGTGAAAATTGGGTCACAATTCCCATTAACAATTACACAGCCTGCGTGCCTAATTTTCCAGGCACCATGCTGAAAATTCACCCCACGTTATGGAAGCAATTAATGGCTTAAAATTCTTTTTAGGCCAGTAAATGTGTAGAAGTGTTGATAGCCTTTTCTGTGTGGCATTTAATGAGCTATAATCTGATAACTAGATTAGATTGTTCTCTCATGATATAGACAAAGATTGCTTTATATCATTATTATTGCTATTTAAATACTACAGCAATGCCAGATGCAGGGATCAGAGCCCTGTTGCGCTAGGTGCTGTACAAATATCTGTGAACATGTGGTCTCTTCACTGAAGACAGATATAATAACTACTTTGCTATTCTGGTCTGCTTAGGCACCAGGGAAATGCTGAAGGTTCCCACACAGTATGAATCTATTAAAAAGATAATCTGAAGCTATTTTGGTTTCTCATATAGAGGATTTTTTTTTCCCTTTTCAATGCTTACACATGACTTTCATTAGCATTAAATGTGTGTGGAGGGAGAGTCACTCTTAACGTTTGTAGTTCTGTACCTATCTCTTGCATATCAGTTAAATCCCAGTGAATATAACTGTTTAGTAATTGTCTGGTATTTAATTAAAATACAATAACCCCTTTCCAGAGACGCCAGTTGTGAATCTGGTGGCCCAGTCATAAAGATGCTAATTTAATGAATATTCATAAATCATGAATATTCATAGAGTGTCAGGGATGTTCTTTTGTACCCTGCTGCTATGCCAGGTCTCGCTGGCACAGCAGACGGCACATGTTGAAGGAGCTTTGCTCCTAGGGGAGAAGAGAATATTCACGCTGGAGAGGACGAGTGTCTGGGTGTAACTCAGAGTGGAGGCGCTGGAGGAGAGGAGACGGCTGGTGAGGAGCACATCCGACCCGCCAAATGGGATGTGCAGTCTCGACGTGGCTACCAGGTGGCAGGATGCGTTTCTTCTCAGTGCTATTAATACTTTTATAGCTGATGTACAGCTCTAGAAAAAACATTGTGGTCAACCTTTGCAGTCACATTGGCCGCAATCCCCACTATTACCACCTGAGCAGAGCCTGTGTCTGAGATTCCTGGTTACTCTTGCCCTGGCCACGTTGCACCTGGTGCAAAGGCACTGTAGGGAGGTGTCATAAAGCACAGCAACCTGCTGCTGCTGGTAGGTCTTACCTGCCTAAGTCTATGGAGCCAAGATGGGTCATGCAGCAAAGTCTCTCTTATCTAGGATGTTTCAGATTGCTCCTTGTACTGGGATGTTTCCCCCAGGTTTCCAGGGATTGGGTGGCCTCCTTGGTCAGTGACAGTGATGCCATTGGACTACTCGATACTGGTGATGTAGCCAAATATTTCTTGCATTAATTTTGGTGTGTGTAGGGGAATTTGGTAATACATCTCTATTCCTTAAAAGAGAAAAGTATGTTTTATTCTGTTACCTCAGCAAAGTCAGTGTCCCTCCACCATATTTACCAACTCCATGCTCTCCTCACGACATGTTTTTAAAAGAACTGAGTGTTTAACCTATCCCTAGGAATTTCTCATGCCTTCTAAGCAGCAGGCAAGGGAGCCATCCTTGTATTTGTTGCTTCTACAGGTTTCAGTTGCCCCCATGCTTCCAGTTTGATGGCTGAAATATGCTTGAATGCAAATGCTGCGAGCCCTTATGGTGCCTGTGAGATGCCAGCAAGGCGCTTTGCTGCAACTTCGCGTTGTGAGGATCATACCTTTGAGCGTGGAGCAAGCCCGATTCTCACCCCGCCACACATTGCTGGGATGCAAATTTGTTCTTGTGAAAAAATGTCAGTGCGTAGACTTGAGCTGTTCACTTTAGCAAAGTGCAGAGCAGGAGCAAGCACCCAGCCCTCTGTCCTGGCTGAGAAGCCTGAAAGTTTATGAACCCTGAGTAGTGTTGGCTCTCTGAGACCCTGCAGCCTCTTCTCAAGGACCACTGCGGTGCTCTGGCTCCGGCTTTGTGCAGGAGATACTTGCAACTCCCCTATCGACATTTCAAATAGGTTCGCAAAAACAGGTAGGGAAAGGAGAAGGGAAGAAGAGCTGCCGGTGCTATCCAAGAGAGCTCTGTTTTCTCTGGTAATTTATTTCAGCTAATACACTTCTCTAATAGCTGCAGGCTCCAATCTTTGCTTACATAAACGCTTATTTAAAGCTCTTACGATCTAATCATTCATCTGGACTCAAACTCGCTTCTAAATTCGTGCATGTAAATTTTATTCATGGGCCCAGCTGTGTTCGTGCCGAATTTGCATTTGTGCATATGAATGTGTTGTTTTTTCCCTCTGTCAGCATACAACCACAGGCTGCAGCTGAAAATATGGACCTAGATTTCAAAAATTTTAATGACCGTGCACTGAAAGTTTTAGTTCCTTTCCCTGGAGCTGGTAAACTTGTCTGCATAAGCCTTATCTTTATCCTTTGCTTTAGGGATCTCACTTGTGTATGTGTCTGAAGACTTGCTTGCACATGGTGTTCAAATAAAAAATGAGACGTTGTTTTGCCAATATGTGTATTGACATGAAAGGGCAATTAACTTTTTGTCTTGCTTTTTATGTAACCAATCTTTCTGTCCTTTCTTCCATCCTTCCATATCAGTTTTGTCAACCAAAAGCTTGTTTTGAGAAGACCTGGAATTTTTTTTTTTGCGGGGGGGGGGGGGCAGGGTAAGAAATCAGTGCACTGGAGGCTGGGAGGAAAAATACCTTTCTGCTTTGGTAAGCGGTGTAAATAAATACCATTCAAAGAAGAGAACAGTAGATCAGTCTTGAAGAACAATTTGGATATCTGATGATATCAGGATGAGTAACCCCACTTAGTTCACTACCAGGCATGTGAAGCAGCTGTGGTGCTGCAGGTTCCCCGCAGCTGTTCATCAGAAGGGTTTTACAGGACCCTCTTCCTGATGATATAGGTATAGCCTTGTGGTGACCATTTACCTTCTGCATCTCCCATTCACTATAATGCTCTTTGCTTATTGTCTGAGAGGGGATTGCATGGAAACCTGGTTAGTTCAGGCTCCGGTAAAAAGTGTGTTGAATACCTTGCAGTAATTTCTAAAATTTAAGTACTTACAAACTTGGTAAAACTCAAGAACCTTCATAATCTGTTTGGTACAAAAGTATTATACAACAAATATATTTGAGGCTATTAAAACTCATTGAAGTTTCTGAAATGGCTAAGCCCAAAGTTAGCATAATCCTGAGTAGAGCATAGGGTGAGTCAAGAAGATCTCAAATGCTTTGCACATAACGGTTCTTCTGAGAGATATTATTTTGCATAAATTGCTTCTCTACCTTTTCATGTGTCATTGGATATTTGTCTGGAGATGGGGTGACAGTATAGATTTTACCCTGGAAATGTAATTGCAAGTCACAAGTTGTTCTAGATAAACTCAGATGTTTATGCATCTTCAGTGCTAAAGTGCTCAACAGGAGCTGTAGGCACTGGGAGTAAAAGACCCAAAGATGTGAAGACCCCAGCATCATCCTGTATCAGCATTATAGTTCTCTCCTCCTGTGAGAAATATCAGGCACTAATCATTTTGCTAGAAACTTGGGACTTTAGAAGGAAATGAAAAGAGGTACTTGCTGAGCTTGGGAGAGTCTGAGGATATTTAACATCTAATGGCATCTGACAAGACTATGGGAGTTTTGGATGATGACGATCAGTAATGTCACAGGTGTGTGTTGGAAGAACACTTCCCCTCCAGTAGCAGAGTAACTTTTGGAAAGCTTTAACTGAAGCTGTTAGACTAGGGTTGAACAGTGATTAAATGATAATTCTGAAAACAATCCTAATTCCACTTCTTTTGCAGCTTAGACTGTTAGTGCAAGATATGTAATTATATCAGAAGTGTGGTATAGGAAGCCAAACTATTCCCGACTTAACAAAAGTTGTGCATTTGAGGTTCAACTCCGCATCTTTTCTTTCCCTTTTCTCTTCTTTTCTTTGTGGTTTTGGTGTTTGTTTTTTATGGCATGCTGAGCTGTAGCCTATTTGTGTACTACTGACTAGACAGCACTACCGAGCTGCAGTGTCCATGCACTGGGATTGCATGCAGGAAAGTGTGGAGGGTGGAGTGAGAATTCTTTTTCTTTACAGTTTGCACTGTGCTGAGGGCTGCAGAGCATCTGGGGTATCCCCTACCTGTGCTTTTGTGCCTTCGCAATTTTGGATGAATGAGTTATTCCTTGAAATGAGACTACTTTCCCTTCAGTGCAGCCTTTCCTCAACAGGATAAAGTCCCAGTCCTGTAACCTTTGCAGGCAACACCTGAGTTGCCCTTAGCCACAGAAATACTCCAAAATTTGTCAGTGTGACTAGCTGGAGTTGAGATTTCATTATTGAAGCTTTAATTAAAAAAAAAATTCTATTGAGATGTATTTTTCATAGACTACTCATAGACTATTCGTATCCTTTTGCTTAATAATCTAAAATAAAAATATAACCCAATTATGTATTTTGTTCAATGTTCCTAACTTAGATAAATACATATTTCAGTAGCATGGCTTCACCTAGAATATTCTCCAGCCTAGATAAGCAACAAAAGATAATCTTTAGAAATCAGCATTTTCTGCTTTAAAATCCAGTAGTGCTTGTTTGAAGAAATAGTATTTACAGAAGGGAAAATGACAGTCTCTTTAACATATACTTAAGTACAGTAAGTGCAACGTTGAAAGCCGACATAAGGAGTGAGAAAGATATAAATGGAAAGATTAATGACAGCATTAATTTATTTGCATCTATCATGGAGAAGTTATTTGCAACATAAAAAAGTAGTAGTTTGTGAAAGGCAGTGTAGTAAGCTAAATCTCATCTGGGTATTAAACTTAATACGTGTAATATTTCTACAGTTTCACCTGCCTCCCTTCCTTTTTTGTTCTCTGCCTCGGAATTTACAATGCCCTTCTGTGTTCTTATTCATGGGGTGGTGAGCAATGCTTTGACCTCTTTTGCACTTCAGACACGAAGCATGTGCCTTACCTTGTCTGATGAGTACAGCCGTCTTTGTACCATTCAAAGCAAAAAATAATCATTTGTGCAAGCAGGTAATGCAAATTGTTTCGTGGAAAGTGTTGCAGAACACTGCGCTTATTGGATATTCTCATTTATGTTGCAACTCCCTATTCACTTAGTATCCAGGCATGAGTCCACTTGGGTGCTCAAAGGGTGTGTTGAAAGTCTGTGTGGTGAGGGAGGTCTGCACGTCACCTGGAGGGACCACAGTCCTATAGGTGCCCTCGAACCAGGACAGCAGCTGCTCCTCTTTCTGCTGCAGGATCCCTTTGCAGTCTCAGGTAGCAAACCTGTAGTAAGGACCAGTTCGATGCCAACTGACACAAAGAGGAAAACTGTGTTTCTTTGAAGGGGGCTGGGCAGGAGGAGCAGAAGAGTTATTAGGCTGACACAGAATAATTGCCGGAAGCAGAATTTGGCCAAGCCTTGTGGTTCACACTGGGAGCACCTTATGCAGTTTATATTACAGTTACAGATTTTTCTTGTGATATCGTTTACCTTTAAGTGACCGTTGCCTGAAAGACTGAACATAATGAGAGAATGTTCATCTTGTCACCTTCCTGGGTGATGGTTCAATGTTTGCTCAGGAAGAAAAATTAATTCTGACCAAATTACCTCAACAAAAATCTTATGCTTTTTTTTTTTTTTTCTTAGAGGTCTTGTACCCAAACACTGTTCAAACTTCTAGGAAGATCTCATCTGTTCATAGTCTGATTCAATAGTTTGTAAAGAGAGACAGCCCATGAAACAAATGTACAAGATTGTCTTGGCTCAGCAGTTATTCATTGTTCAAAAAATTTAGACCAATGGAAGTTCTCTTGCCTTTGGAAAGAGATGATCTTTATAATAAATAATAGCTTTTCCTTTAAAAAGATGTGAACTTGAGTATCAGTTCCAGAAGACCAAACTGTTATGGCAGCAAGGCCATTAGGCTGCAATTTGTCTTATAACAGATGTTGTAGAGTCTTGTCACTTCAAATGCTAAAACAGATGGAATATACACTTGAAAATATACTAGAAGTATTTAATTTCCTTTCCAGCACAGGAGATTTCTTCCCTCCAAGGTCTTTGATGCTCTTCACCTGTTTGTTAAATCCTGTTGAATTGTTTGGTATGGACAGCTTTGTCTGAGTTTGTGTTCTAATACAATTAATCTTGAATTGCTTTGGTTTTTCTGAATGAGACATGATTCCATTGCAACCTGATTCTTTGTTAACCTCATTCAAGATCCCTTGTAAACTTGCTATTATCACATAGTACAAAATTGGAAAGGTAGCACAATATCTGGCACTTATTTTCAGCATTTATGAGCTAACACTAGCCAATTGCATACTATGTATGCTTATGTATTAAAACAAAATCCTAAGTAATCTGCAATACTCATGTGCACTTTAGATTACAAGGCTACAATGTACGTTGTAAGGTTGCTGTTGTTTACCATAACTATGATTTCTCATCATCTGCAGGAAGGCTCAACTGAATTCATTGGACTCTGTATCAGGTTTTCTAATCCAATGCAGATGCTTTTTCAAAGTCTGGGGATTATGAAGCCAATCCCCAGATGAACTGGGAAGTTGTTAAGTGAAAATGACAGTCCTACAGTTGTGGGGGAGCAGGGGTCTAAAACCTTTGAATGATTCTCTCCAAGACATGCAGTGGGAAACTAGGAGAGCAAGTATTGACTTTCATGAACTGGACTTGGGTGATTAACCTGTGGATGCTGTATAGCAGATATTACAGACAGATCTGTGCTTGTGCTTACAGTTCATACCATATAATCCAATTTCTCCTTTTTTGACTCTCCATGTAAGATTTGTATTTGTTTTCATAAGCCAATGTAAAAGCCTGGCTATTACCAAGGGCAGTTTAATTCTTGCTCTACTGTAAGATGTGCGTAACACTCTGATAAAATTTGCTTTATAAATGTCAGTGTTAAGATAGCGTAAAGTGCTCTGTGCAAGGGGCATCTTGGGTCTTTCTCAGTAAATTGGGGAAATGCATTGGCTGTGTCAATGACATTCTTATTTCAAGCTTCTGTGTGATTTTTACTGTGCATGTATTTAGTATCAAATCTGGAATGAAGGGCCATCAAGAATGCAAGAGACCTTTCATTGTCTTGAGCTTGACAATTTCACTCTTTGAACCCTGGAATGATAGCCATGTGTATAGCAGTTCATAATTTTTTTTCTTGTTGTTCCTTTTCTTTCTGGGCTAGCCATCTCAAGTGTAGAAATTGGTAAAAAAAAGCTTTTTTACACTTTTTCTTTCTGACCATTTTAATAAACTCATTTTCCAGAGGGTAGACAATGGATAGATAGACTTCTTAATTATTCCTACTGTCATATTACGAGATGCTCTTCTGACTTTTCTCTTGCCTCAGCAGCTTAAGTTTTTGTCATTTGAGGCTGAAAATTAGGCTTTTGTAGACTTTGTACTGACATGAATTTACACATTCAGTGGGTTTCCTTAACATAATACTAAAGTCAAAACCAATTGACTATTTTCCAAGCAGTTTCATCCTTTAGAAAACTCCAGGGACAGTTCCAATGCACTGAGCTGTTTGGTGAAAATGAAGAATAAGGGCTCGGAAGATCATTCCTGTGCTAAGATGGAGGTGGTGAATAGGGTGTCTTTCAGTTAGTTATTATGGTTTCCAGTTCTCAGGTGCTGTTTCATTATGGCCATCTTTACCTTTGTGGTCTTGGGCACTTGGCAGTTTGTTGGAAAAAATACCCAAACCCACAAAAAAGGAAGTCTCCATGTTATGGAAATGCCAGTTGCTCTCAAATTTTATTTCTCTTCCAGTTGCATGTATGTAAATGGGGTATGCTACTGCTCTTTGGTTTTGGTTTTTGCCTTCTTTTTTTTTTTTTTTTTGAGGTAGCTTTTTCTTAGATAGCACTCAAAGGAGTAACACAATTCAAAGTAAGACCCGAGAAAGCTTATACTTGCTGTTCTTTGAAGTGTACAAAAGTAGAGCAAGACTTTAACACCTCAGACATTCAGTCACCTTCAAATAATTTATTAAATAAAACACAGTAATACCTCACTCCATTGCAACCCCTACATTACAACCTCGCTGGTTTGTGAGAAATTTTTATTGCAAATCTGCCTCGGTGATTTGCAGAGCTTCCCAGCTGATGCATGCACAGTGCCTCTGCTTTGCCAAAGGATGGTGCCAGCGCTCCCTGTGGGGTGGGACTGGCCCAGCCCTGTGGGGAGGGCACACCATGCCTCCCACTCCCGTAGTGTTTATGGTCCCACGGCACTGTGCCCTGGTCCCTGCCCCACTCATGTGTGTCCATGTCTGGTCCCTACAGTAGAAGGCTCATGCTACGTTATGCCCGGGGCAGCCGCTGAGACCCAGCACAGCACCACCACAAGTCACACTGTCCCCTGTTAGTCTAAGCCCAGCCAGGGGACTGATCCCGCTGCGTGTGTGTTGCTGTTTCCGTGGCTATAGACAGGAAAGATGATGTGGTCTGTGCCCAGGGACTGCATGCGTGGTGCACCTGGTAATGACATTGCCACAGGGAAAGTGCCCCACAAAAGTGGGGCTGGTCTGGCTGTGGCTGCAGTGGGGCAAGCACTGTGTGTTGGGATGGGGCAGCAGTGGGATGTGCCCATAAGTTAAGGTTTCTCAGAATCCAAGAGTGCTGACCAGAACCCCAGGACACCCCTGCCCTGCTGCAGCCCCGTAGCTTCCCTCCCACAGAGGCAGTGCAAATGTGTAGTGGCAGCAGCCTGGCAGCAGCTGTGGAAGCAGCAGTATGGCCAAAGAGAAGCCCAAGGATTCTCTGGAGAGTCTCCCTGGGCAAAGAGGGCTCAGAAACACTTCCCTTTGCTCCCCTGTGCTGTGAGAGTCCATGAGGAGGAGCAGAAATGCTCCCCAGCGCTCCTAGTTAGCTGGGGGTGGAGCGATGGGCATGGCCTATATGCATATTAATGACCCGTGTGTGTTTGTGAATTAAACATTTCACGAGACCCTGACGAGACCCGTTCCTCACAAAGGGTGAGGTATTACTGTATTGATCTCATGTTTACTTAAGCTTTTTACAGTCCATACTTCTCCTATGAAGCTTTTTAATCACTTCTATGAAGATTTTTAACCACGTGAGTCAAGTAGTAATTCAGCTCTTAAAGCTTCACGTGGCTAAAAAGTTATGTTAAGAATTTATTAGCAGCTTAAAGTGACAGTGTTAGGAAAATACCAAGTACTTGAAGATACTAGGTACTTGATTTATGTACCATAAAAAGAATTACGGGAAGAGTAAAATTGCGTAAGATTACAAAAGACTTAACTGAAAAGGATGAGGCTTATAAGTAAAAAATGTATGCTTTATTTTTTTAAGAAGTTAAAACCATGTGAACACCAAATTTAAAATTAGAAAAGGAATTGAAAAACACATGTCCATGCAATTCGGAACCTATTGATAGCTTGGCATCTAAGTGTGACTTCTGTAGAAGCCGTTTGTAGAAGCAAAACATCTAGTCTTACCTGAACTTCCTGAACTAACTGGTTTAAAGTTGAAGAACAAATTGGAGTGCCGTTTGATTTTTTTTTTTTAATATTACCTGCATAGCAAGAAGACAAAAGCAACTATGTGCATAAAACACTTCTCTGCATTCTAAATATAGCAGCACCCACTTGATGAATATTTCATACAAGAACAACCTATATAAAAGGAATAAATGCAGGTAGTGACGATATTGGTAGAATATTGGTTTTAGATAGAACAGCTTTTAAATGAGTAAATGAATAGCTGATAAAAGTGCTAACCCTTGTATGATTAAGAATCTGATAGACCCGTGTTTTGTTGGCTACGTCCTAAAAACTTTTAAAACAGGGTCAGTGTGCATAAATGTAAGCTGAAATAAAGAAAACCTTGTGCATGTTTTACTAGCTTAGATTTTTTTTTGTAGCTGACCGATTCACCAGTGATGGGATGCAATAAAAGAAAGATGTGAACACTGCCTTATAGTATACTGAGCCCAGGATAGATCAGGCAGCAATGCCAGGGAAGAGCCAGAGAGTGAATTGCTTCTCCTCTAGCAGGGGAAATTGAATATCCTTTCGTGGTTTCGGTCTAAATCTCTTTGAGGAAATATCCAGGGTCATGTTAGGCAACTGCTTTCCTTCCCAGAGGTTCGCTTGTCTGGGGTCCTGCAAGGTTTCAGGCTGCTCTACTGACACCCATTACATTGGCAGGGAATTACTGAGGAACACAGCGTGGGATGCGCTAGGTGCAAAAATCACACCAACCTTTACGTTTCCTCCACACCTAGCTCAGATGCTCCAGTTATGTCTCGGAGGATGTTTGGAGCATAAAACTGAAAATGCTGGCAGGAACCTGTCACAGCTAAATGAATTGAGCCTTAGACTCAGGCCAAAGTGACAAGGAATGCTTGAGTTTGCCCTGACCAGGTCTACAGCATCTTGTATGTGCAAGATGGAGACTTGCTGGGTTCCTGATTGGGAATCTGCTTTGTAATTTCCTTCGTTGATGGGGCTGGGCAGGAGCAGTGGTGAAGCACCTGCTATCCAAGAATGACTGAGAGTTCAAAGCTCACAAATTTTTGACCAAGTGTTTTGAATTTGCTACTGTAGCCTGACAAGGAGCTGTGAAGCAGAAGGGTGATCAATGAAGATCATTGAATAGATAACAAAAACATGTGAGGACATATCCTAGCCCAGACTATTGGAGGTTAGAAAGAGATCTCATGAAAAGGTATAGAGACAAAAGGGACTAGGATCTGCTGCAAAACACCGAGCCAGGGAGATCAGATGGGTTAGGACTTTTTTGAAATTTAATGAGACTTTTGTTTGTCTGAAATTTTAACTGCTTGCAGACCGGGAGGAAAAACCATACTGAGAAATGGATGATTCAACAAGTTCTAGGAAGGCAGTGGTGTTTAGTCTTGATTTTTTAATTTTTTCGTTCTCTGTTTGTTTGTATTACAGAATGGAGATATGTGTGAGGAGGAAATGCTTTTTCATATTTTATATTTTAGACAATGAAGGTGAGGTAGCTGAGAGTACAAAGGCAATAGGCAAGTTGGGTGAAATTGAGCATGAAATGAGATTTCACAACCTTTGTGCAAGGATGAGGAAGAACAACAATGTAATAAAAATGGACTGGAGAGAATGATAGCTAAGATTTCTCTAGATGTAAATTTAATAGTCAAAAGCAAAGGTGAGTTAGCTGCCAGATGCTCAAAGATGTGATACTATGGTACAAGCACAGAAAAATCCAATATGAAGATTAACATGACTAAAGAGCTGGCTCTGCACAGAGAGCAAGAAGCAAATACATCAAGAGGGAAGAACGAGTACCCCAAAATGACGCAAGTATGTAGAGATGAAAGGAAGGTCCAGGCACTTAGTGCAGCACTAACCAACTTGTTAGAGATGCCAAAGTGAGGAGGAATCATACTTGATGTATGTTACTAAGTGGATGATCTAGACAAGAATTGCTGCTTTGCTTATAGGAGAAAGAGAAGCTGTCAATGGAAGACTCTGTAGAATCTTTTTCTTATCCTTTCCTTTTTTACTTTTTAACTGAGACCTCATTAGAAAGTTGTTTGCTTTCATATTAGTAGTATGTACTATTAAAACAAATAGAAGAGGGATACAATCTTAGCCAAAAGTAGAACGGACAGAGTTACAGATGAGTCAGATGTTTTCAAATGGACTGGTTGTGATGAAGTTTGTCCCAGGATATTTATGGGCTTTCCTAAAGCAGTCTTGGAGCTGATACTGTTTTCTTTGAGAGTTTATTTGAGATAAACAGGTACCAGAGGCTGGAAGAAGAGCAAACATAGTGTTGTTCGTTTTGTAAAAGTAGGGGAAAAGAGAGGCCCAGAGGATTAGCGACTGACCAGTGTTAACTCCAGCCCATGAAAAAAATTCGGGGGGGGAGGGGAGAGAATCAAACAAAACATTTGAAAACAGCTGAAGGATAACAAGAAAGTGAAAAGATGCCACCACAGATTTGTCAAGAACAAATTGTCAGACCACTTGGATTTCCTTGTGCAGTAGGGTAACAGACTTCATGGAAAAGGAAAAAACAATTAACATAGTCCTTTGGGTATAGTGAGGTCTTTAAAGTTGGCTTGCATGACATTCTCTGAATAGAGGTAAACCTGAGCTAGATGAAAATGTTGGTAGGTAGAAACAAAACTAGCTGTAAGAAACAGCTTTGGGTAATGATTTTTAGGAATACGTACAGTAACCCCTGAGCAATTCGCGGCTCAAATTTTGTGGCTTCAAATCTTCATGGGTTTTTTTCCCATGAAGACATCATAGACTTTCTTTGGTTCCTTGCTGTGTTTTTCCATGTCATGTGAGCACTGGACGGCCGTGCACGTACAGAGTGCCTTTGCTGTGCCGGGGGGCAGAAGCACCATGCCCCACGGGGTGGGGCAGGCGTTGGTGCAGGTGAGCTGCCACTCACTCAGGGACTGGCATATAAAAGTGTTGTAAATATTGATAAAATTCTAGGGAAGCTTGAAGCCACCATGAGGTCTCCTGGGGGGGCCGCTACAAGCAGCAAGGGGGTGGCGGAAAGGCAGGAGGAGTGAGGGAGAGCAATGAAGCCAGTGATCAGGGCAAGAGGAGGGAGAGAGGGTGGCAGAGCTGCTGCTCGTGGCAGGAGGGTGAAGGGAAGATGGCGGAGCCGATTGCTTGTGGCAGGAGGGTGGAGGGAGGGCAGTGGTTCTGCTGCTTACAACAGGACAGCAGCGGGAGGGCAGCAGTTCGCCCATGAGCAGCAGGAGAGTGGTGGGGCCACGTGTGGTGGCAGCAGCAGATACAGCCTCAGCCATGCCATGGCATGGCACCTTCTGTCCTGTGACATGCATGTCTTGCTGCATGCTGCTGCCCACCCCTTCTTGGTGCACAGCACAGGGTGTGGCACAGAAGGCATCCCTGCCCTTGCTGGGGCTGAGGGGGTGGGGCTTATTTGCATGTATATGATCTGCTGCGTTTCATGGATTTTGGTTATTGTGGGACTCCCCCAGTCCCAGACCCCTGTGGAATTCAAGGGATTACTGTAGTATCAAAACAGAAGTATGTATTGAGAGTGCTCTAAAAAGCTCAGCTGAGTGATCTGTTCTTACTGGAACATGCCCTGAGTGATGCAATGCATATGTTAAATTTAGAGAAGATTGAAACTGAGAATGAAAAGCTTTATGAATAGAGTATGGCCTTGAGAAATGGAGAAAAGGGCCTGTAAGAGTAAACTGCAACTTTTTAATACAAATACAGAAGAAGGGTAGTTCAACAAATAAATAAACTGCAGGAACATGAGATGGGGAGCAACTGTTTAGGCAGTAGTTCTTTGGAAAAATTATGAACTGAGCATGAAGTAAAGTCATGCCATTGCAAAAATGGCAAACATAATTTTGAAATTCATAAATGGCAATATAATCTAAAAGATGTGGAGTAATTCCTCTGCTGTGCTTAGCACAGCCAACATCTTCCCATCTGCCTTGGGGATATCCTTGTCCTTCTACAAAGATATTGACCACTTGGAGACAATCCAGACAAGAGTGATGGATGTGATCACCACATCTTTTCAAGATGTAATGGCTGTCATGTGGGTGGATGCTGTGTAGTCTAGCTCAGAGAAGACTCTTGTGGGGTTCTACCAGTAGCCTTCAAACATGCAAAATAATGGTGCAAAGAGGAAGAGATAAGTTTTATTTTCTGTAAGAGAGAATGGGGTGAAATAGTTGTTAGGAAGAATTGGATGTTAGGAGAGAAAAAAAGCAGGTTTAAGACAATTCACACGGTGAAGTTCTGGAAAAGACTGTCATCTCCTCTGTAGCTGCAGGTCATTAAGAGGAATGACAAAATAGTTATATAGCTGGTGCTACCTTGGAACAGCAAGTCCTGCAGACAGTCACCCCAGTCCTTATTTCTGCAGTTCCACAGTTTCTCTGCTAATTATAACCATCTATCTTCTGTAAATACTTGCAAAGAATGAAATCATTGTGGAATTGCTGTTGTTCTAGGACTTTTCACCAGAGAATTTCTGGTACAACAGACATAGCTGTCAATATCAAAGCGAGATAGAAAATGCTTTGGGCAGACACTTTGATCCAGCTCAGTCCTGTAACAGAAGGCACAAACCAGTAGGTTTTTCCTGCTGTTCTGAAACTCCTTACTGTATATTCGCATAAAATTAGTCTGTCTGTCTCTTTCATGTACTGTGTTGATGAAACTTCCGAGCGCTACAACAAAATTATTAGAAAATTGTTTAGTGCCTGTGCATCATGTTTTAAATCAGGCTCAATTATATTCTTTTATTGTTGTCCCAGTCAAACTGCTCGTATTCATTTTAAATTCCTTCACTCTGATTTTGATTCTCAGTACCCCAGATTAAAGCTCTTTATCCATACCTTCATGCCTTCATGCTTTCTCTTTTGCAGTTCTAGTGCATATTTGCATAGCAAAGGAGATATTTGTGTTTCTCCTGACCTCATCTATATTCTGGTGCACAGCGTGCACTTATATGATAGTTTATTCTGGGATGATGAACAGATGCAAAAGTGTCTTCAATTGTCTCTGGAAATTAGCAATGGTCAATACATCCTGCAAACACAATGCTGGATGCTGTGATGCATGCAAAACATGCATGGCAGGCAGAGCACATGGCCTTTTCCTGCCTCTAACACACTTCATTTAATTTTAATAGTAGAAGGAGATGTGGTATCTTTTGAACATAGATATCCTTGTGGGCTAATGTAAGGCTTGGACAATGAGAGTTTTGCATAGGAGAATTTGGCTTAACCTGTCAGTCTTCCAGAGATTAACAACTTCATCAGCTACTGTTGATATTGACAGTCAGTTGCTAGGCTACATGTTTACTGCTAAATGAATAGGCGACTTGGGGCCAGTGTGAATATTCAACAGATTGGCAAATAAGTAAAACGTGCTGTGACTTGATTTGTTAATTATAGTCAAAATAAATGGCTGTATTGATGACTATGATTTTACACAGCATTAGTCCTCTGAAAACAGCAATTAAGTCTGCCATGTAAACATATATCTTGCCTGTGACAAAAAAAAAAAAAAAGAGAAGCCTTAAACAACTGAATACACCACTGCAAGCAGTTTCACTAGGAGTCCTGAAGTGCTTACATTAGTTAAATTATGTCCTTGGGTGTTTTTACACCTCTGACTGAAGCATAACATTCAGGCAGGGTCTGGATTTTGAAAAGGTTTCTTGTTTCTGACTGTATGTAGCACTACATGCAGCAGTTTATCAAAAGGAGCATGATCACACTTGAAGAAGAAAACCCAAGGAGCTAGATTTCAGGAGGGTGGCTTTTTTTTCCCCCTAACACTTTTTCCTCTTGGGAGAAAGCTGAGCATGACTTTATTGCTCTATATGCTCTTTTCTTGTGGAAAAAGCATGTGTACTCTGATGTGTATACCATGTTACTGCATTCCAGTTTATCAACTGGGTTAACTAGAATTAGCTTTGCTCAATCCATGCTATTCTCTTGTTACATTACAAACTTTTAATATATCTATTCATTCATTCTGTATTTCAAGACTTGCACTCACTGGCAGGTGCACAGGGTATTCAGCATCACTCATCGTTCAGCATTGCATATGTATGCAATAACACTGTTCTGGTTTATACTGTGCCTTTTGATTGAAACTTGGAAAACACATATTCTGTTCTCATTGCTGTTGTCAACTTTAGTTGTGGCACTGGTCAAGCCTCTTTTCCAAGCTTTGGCTCGGTTTTGCTATCTGTAATCAATAGTTGTTGTGGGGTTTTTTGCTTCATAAATAACTGCCTTACTAAAGAGCTCTAATGTTGCCAAATACACCCCAAGTTTTGCAACACAGAAAGAGATATTGTTTGAAGCTTGAGAAAAGGAAATGTTTTCATGTATAGCAAAAAGTCACACCACTTTCCCTGAATAGGTCTGTGTTAGCAGTACATGTTGAGATTGGGTTTGAGTTTGGGCCACTAGCTACCTTTTCCTTAAAACATGAATGGATCTCCCTTGTTTCAGGCCTCATTTTTGTTCTGATGAGCATCTATCCTTCTTTGTAAGCTCTTGAGTAGTTGTCTCCTGTGGTCTCATCATGAGATCTTAAAGAGCAGAGGTGTTAAACCATACTGACCCAGTCTGGTCACACCGGGTTGGAGGAAGAGTGATACCAGAGCAGGGGGGGGAGTTTTGACTTTTATTTCAAGTGCTTTTGTAAAGGAAAACACCAAATCCAGGTGCTTGATTAGCAGAAGTTTGGAGAAAAGCAAAAAATCAGGTGTGGAAGGGTATGAGGAAAGTAGACATGGATTAGGGCTGGAGAATGAACTAGGCAGCTTGGAAGGCATCAAATATGAAATTATTGGCATAGGGAGAACTCTAAAGTGAAGAAATACCCGGGCAACAGGTGGTTGCACTGGTACTGATTAGATGAAAAGAGATTGAAAAAGAAAATTGACTCAGCTGCAAATACTGTTAGAAGTTATATATCTTTGCTTAAGGATATGAAATCTGTGCTTTCTGTTACCACGTTGTCATACATCTGCATGATATTCATCATCTTTGACATCAGTGCAGGTGATGTAGAAGGTTTGCAAACCACCCCCAGGATCGAAGCAGACTACTAAAATGAAGGAGCAAGGTTCTGGGAATGTTGACAACTCTGAATTCTTCAGTGCTCCACAATGATTAAAAAAAAAAAAAAGTTAATAGTTACCAGGGAAATGATTGGAGACAACACAAAGAATATCAAAGTTCACCTTGAATGCACTCACGTTTTGGACCTTTCACTTTTGAATTCTTTTGTGGACAGGGAAAAAAACTTCAAAGGAAGACAAGGATGTTCCAAAGTGTTGAATGGCTTTACAAAGTGGGTGGTAGACCAGCAGAACTCGCTGCCAAAAGACATTGTGAATGTGACACATTTACATGTTTAAGTTCATGAAAGACAAAATCAGTGAGAATTACTAACTGCATGCAAACTATATATGGGTCAAGAAGTCTCAGAGCTGAAAATAGTTGGAAGCTGAGAGGCTATGAGTTGGAAATAAGATTGTTCTATTCTTCCTTATGCCCAGCATCTGATTTTGGCCATCACTACAGATAAAAGTACGGCAAATACATGGATTTTGCCCTGGACATTTTCTCCTGATTGCTTTTCCATTGCCTGCTCTGTAACTCATGTGAGAGGTGCTTCAAGGGATTTCTCTCCCAAGGACTAGATTAACCAAATTAGTTTTGTCACGTGTCATGCCGTAAGCACTGGGATCCTCTTCTTGGGAAGATGACAAATCCTTTTTCACTGAATGAAGCAGGAATATTTATGCTTTTGCAAATCATGGGACTAGACAAGATGTCAGTGTTTTGCTGGTGATTATTAACCATAATGATGTACTGGATCAAGCACCAGAAGACCAGTTTCCTAACCAGTGTGGTTATGAAACCATACATTGCTGGTTCAGTCATAGGATTCCCACAAGGTGAACCATTTTGCAAAAGCTTATTCTATACTGACTGTACACTTCCTTGCAGATCCAGAGTGGTACACTTCCTTGCAGATCCAGAGTGGGAAACTGTTTTGTTGGAATATCTTCTTCTTGAGGCAAGGGAATAAATGCCTTCAGAAAATTCGCACTTTTGTTCAGTAATCCACTTTCGAAGTGTCGTCTTCCATTGTACTTGCCCCTAAGCACTAATGAGTGGACAGCTTGAAGAAGCCTTAGGGTGCAGGTAGCTAAGATGGGTAATTGCAAAAGCAGTTTTCAAGTTTGGAAACATTACCTTGATACGGATTGAGATGGTTTTCCTAATCAAATCAGTGGTTTTGCAATGCTGAAAAATAATATCCTGATAGTCCTGAACTAAAGNTGGGCTGACCAGTGCCGAGTACAGGGGAAGAATAATTTCCCTAGTCCTACTGGCCACACTGTTCCTGGTACGTAGCTGGTGTGTGTTCCTGCATGTGGGCAGCTGGCAAGCTATAGGCAGCTTCTTGTCCAAGGAAATCTTGCTCCCTTCCTTGCTGGATTTGCCTAAGGTAAATCAGCACTTTTTGAAACAGACTCCTAGCATTGCTATTTAGGCAGTTTTGGACTAGCAGTTTTAAGCTAATTACAGGCCATTTATAAATGTATCGGTTCTTGTTCCAACATTTTAGCATGCACCAGGATATCATCTAGGTATAACAAACAGGCTGAGAGAGGCATACCATGTAATAGTCTTTCTGTTAGACTTTTAAATGTAGCTGATGTATTGCACTAGCCAAACCCCATCATTTTAAATTGCCACAGTCCTTGTCCTACAGTGAATGCGGTTTGGTTTTTTTCCCCCCGTCCCTCTGGATCCACTTCCACTTGCCAACAGCTACTTTTAAGATTCAGCGTAGTAAACCAGACTGAGCTTTCACCAGCATCTAGGGTACTATTTGCGGCAATAAAGGAGCACATGCTAAATGACTTTGTGTTATTTTCTGTAATCTGATCCTGTCACCTTTTTCCCTTAAGTGGAGTTAGTCTGAGGTTTGGCTGAAGAATCTGTCATAGCTTTGTGACGTGCTTCTTCCATGGTTTGTAAGCCTTCTTTACTGCTTCCTTGCTGAAATGAAGGATGCTGTTTAGGTAACTGGTTTCCCTAGGATCACTCTTGTGTTGAGGCAGTAAAGTGCAATTTAAGTGTTTGTCAGAGAGAATAATTTCTAACCAAATAGTCTCAAAATCATTTTCTTGCTTCTCTTTAAATGCTTGCTAGGGTGTCAGATTAAAAGCTAATACATTTTCTGAGTGTTCATGTGCTCACACCCAATCTTCTTATAGTTTATATTAATTTACCTGATCCATCTTTTGCAACTACCGTCTCCCTTTCCCCATCTCCTTCTGATTATTGTCAGAAGCATTCAGCAAATGTACAGAGATTGACTCTTGTTTCAGAGCCAAAAGAACTTCAGCAGCTAAAGGTCTTCAGGGATCAGGGGTCTCAAATCAAGTTTCAAACACTTCTCATCTTTCATTTTCTGGAAAGATACCACTGCCTGTATGTAATTTCTAGCGGTGTTTCTTCTTCTAAAGGTGGGACTTAGCCACTGCAAAAGAGATCACTATGCTGAGTCACCCATTCCCTTACCTTTCTTGTATTGCTGGTGTCATAACTAAAGTCTGACTCAGTTAATGATCCCTGTGCATTTAATGTATTTTCTTGTTATTTGCTAAATAGCCTTCCTTGTCTTTTCTTTTTTTTAAAAAAAACAACAACTCAAAACTGTTAAACTTCCTACAGAAACTATAAACTGGTATGTAACTACTGTCTGAACTCCTTTCTTGGTTCAGCTTCATGCTCCCTTCCAGCCTTCACTGTATCTTGATGTTGGGGGGTCTGGTCTGGAATATGCTGTGTTCTATTCCCCCCAGCCCTGTATTTATTCTCCTTTAAAAGCATTTTTCCTTCCAGTATCAATTATGACCTTATCTACATTCCTTCATTTTTGCTATTGTTCCAAATTTAGTTTGCTTTCTAAACTTAGATTGGTCCTCACTCCTTCCACAAAGTATAGTGATGGCTTGAACCATATTAAAATTGCTGAACTGAATTTGAGATAGAGAAACTGTACTTCAGAGATCTTGGCAATTTCCTAGCATCATCTTCTGTTTGCAGCAGCTGTTTCCTTTCGTGGTATGCAGCTGTGAAAAAAGTTCATGATCTATAGTAAATTCTACAATCAGTACAATATCTTTTTGTCTTTTGCTGATCTTTATTTCCGGCTCTTACCTGAGTGTCTGCAAACTGGTGCATAGCCAATTTGCCCTTGAGGTCCTCACTGATATTTGAGTATATCAGGCAACAGGTTTTCTCCCACCCAATTC
Source organism: Pitta sordida (assembly GCA_013390025.1). Taxonomy (NCBI): domain Eukaryota; kingdom Metazoa; phylum Chordata; class Aves; order Passeriformes; family Pittidae; genus Pitta; species Pitta sordida. The sequence continues at coordinate 1,655,864 of WEKX01000957.1, read as the reverse complement.
AAATGGAAGGGGTTTTTTTTGTTTTTTCTTTCCCTTCCTTTCAGCATGTCAGGGTTGCTGATATGGAGTCATTTTCATTCCGTAGGACACTTTTCTATTCCCTGAGCCCTTTCTGTAGTTTATCAGATAGCAACTTCCAGGTTGGTCAAAACTTTTGTAGCCCTTTCCAATCTTATTTCAAACCACAACTGTTGCAGCTGCACCTCCTAGCCTCTTTGGGCATTTTGCCATGGGCTTTCTAATAAGGGTTCATCTTTACCAGTAAATTTTCAGGTGCTGTTTTAACTCCTCCTGTTCTTTACATGTTTGAACTATGTACTGCCTTTTGTTCTGCCCTGATACAGGAGAGATACCAGCTCAGGGGCTTTGTTCTTGGAAACCAGAACACAGGGGTTTTCTCTCTTTAACCCTGTTGTAGGAAGTTTGAATGTTAAGAAGTGCAATTGATGATTGAGTCACTTATCTTTGATGCAATCCTGTTTATTTACGAAGTCCTGATTTCTGTTTCTACAGGTAGAATCAAACGAGATAATTCCCTTGCTTGCAATTCCCAGTCTCTTTCAGTCAGCACTTGCCTCAATAGCTTTCTTAAGGTTTATCTTGAAGTCATGCTGTTGATGCTTTTGTGACTCTTTTTGATGCATCCTTCTGGCTTTTGATTGGAGATTCTCCCGCAAACATCCAAAACAAACATTCTGTTACCAAAGTCCTAAACATCTAGGCTCCAGGGCTTATTTTCATTCCAAACTTCCCATATGTTTATGTTTTGGTTGTTCTTCCATTGTTTTGGTTATTTTGCGCTATAAATGAGTTTAATGTTTGTTTGTATTTAGTACAAATGAAAAACAGTTCTTCCACTCAATTATTTCAGCAAGTTTTGGTCAATCCCGCTGTGATCCTTTCTTACTGCTCTATGGGTGAGGGCTGCTGAGGTACATACACACCACTGCAGGGAGAGGAGAGCAGCTGCACAGTGTTTAGCATGAATTCTTGTCTGACCTCCTCAAGTGGCTCTCTAGCTGCTGGCTGTCCCTTCATCTGTGTCCAAAAGTACTGATAGTGAGATTTGGTTGGAGAACATTACATTTCTTAAGTGAAAAAATGTAAAGACTTTTTATCCCCTCCCTGTAAATCATTCATGAACTGCAGGAGTGAAAAGACTTTTACTTCTTTGCTATTTTTATTAAAAGGTGTTAGTTCAGGAAAACGTCAAGATTCTTTCTTCCCTTTTATTTGACATTGAATAGGTATGGAAAAGAAGAACAAAGTTGATTTTATTTAATAAATAATTTGCACAAAAAGAGTTTTGGAGAAAATATTAACTTTGAAGACTTTGCATTGGTCCCATGTCTTAAACTGAATTTGGAGTTTGACTTCAGAGTTGTTCTCAGCAAATGCACGTGAATATTTTACTCATACCAAAATTGCTAAAATCTGAACTCTCAGAGATGCTTTTGTAAAACGTTAAGACATGAGGCACACATAATTCAGTGCTGGTGTTGCCCTATGAGACATGAGCATTGTGTAACTGCCCCAGGCCCCCAGTGGACACTGGGTCTTGCTACACATGATAAAGTTTGGGGATGTTGCATAGTGAGTGAACATTAAAGGTTTGCATATATGCAAGTTCCTTTCTGACTGAAGGGAAAGTTTTAATGTTCTCATCATAGCGTTCAGCTGAGTTAATCTAGCCATTCGCCTATGTTTTAATAGCTGATCAAAATCACCTTGTGGACCCAGAGCCCCTGGGGTTCGAAGTAACTAATCCACCAAGTTATAGTGCATTGCATTAAAATAATCATAATAAAGTGAGATGAGTAATTGGCACAGATTCTGGGAATGCAGTGATGGCCAGCCATGTGGGAGGAGACAAGGATGCTGTTTTGAGCTTTTTCACAAACTCCAGGTGCTTAGAAGAGGATGGAAATAACCATGACCAAATGCCAGCAAACAGTGTGCTGAAAGTGCAAGTTTGATAAGTAAAAATGTTGGATTATAAATTCTTGGCTTCCTGTGTCTTGTCCATCTTCCCCAGCTTTCATGCTTGACAAAAGGGAACCTCACTCACCAAGGGCACCCCATTAAAACCTCCTGTTTTCCTGTGTTTCTGGGTGGAGAGCAGAGTGGCTCAGACCAGGCTTGTCAGAGCTTTTGAACTCAATGGAGAACCACAGCAAGAACTGCTGCACTTGTGTCAGCACAAAATGCCACATTGCACAGAATACAGCCTTTAATTCTATCAATTTCTTGTTCGACACAGGAAAACAGAGCGTGATTAAAAAAAATTTTGTCTTAACTGGCTGCTCCATATTGTCATGCCAGAAACAATTAGCTTAACTAGAAAGTTAATTTAATTGCAAATGTGGATGGGCAAACTGTGCCAGCCACTTCATTATCATTATTCTATGTTATTCCTAATGCTTAGTGCTGTTTAATATGTTCTTATGGTGTATAGTGGTGAAATTAAAAGATTGTTTCTGCAGAGGTTAAGGTTGCTACTGAAAATAACTTCCAGTCTCGGTTTTATATGGTTGTATCTGTGGGGTTTTTAAAAACACTTTTAGTATGTATTGTCCTGGCTTGTTTTTCATTTCTGTGGATGAAAAAGAACAAAAGCAGAAGGACTGCCAGAGACATATGTAGCAGTAGGAATTGACCACAGACATTTTTTAGTAAAAATACTCTGTATTTTTCTAAAGGAAGAGATGTTCCCTGTACAGTAATTTTCATGAATTTTGAGATGCTATATTTATTTTCTCTGATTTTTACAAGCAAAAATAATTTGCCTTGAAAGACTGGGTAAACACTCAAGCCTGGTGATTAAAATGGCAACAAATAATTTTCCTACTTCCTGGCACAGCTAGGTATGGGAATGGACTCTTGCAGTAGGCAGTTTTTAGGAACAAGCTCCTTTGGGGAGAAGAATCATGAGTAAAAAAACCTAACATTTGGTAGGGAAACATGCAAATTATGATTTTTTTTTGTTATGTAATTACAATGGATGACACTGGTAATGACAGCCACCTTTTATCCATGGACATTATTCTTACTACTGTTTTACCTTACTCTATTGTTTTACTTTACTGTAAATCCCATAAGATTTTGTTACCTGCATTTAGTTGCTGGTTTTAGATTTGATTAGATTTGAAAATTGCTGTGCAATAAATACACTGCACTGAGAGAACTTGTTGCCATCCCCTTTGAACAGCTAGTTGAATCAAAGATCCATCCTTGTCCTTCCTTGCACTGGCAATAATTTTTACGTGTCTTCTTTTCAAGCAGTTTTTTGTAAAGAAAAAAAAAATCATACCTGCTGCATCAGGCTTCATTATGACAGTTCTAATGCATATTATCGAAGACTGTGTGGTTTTTTGTTTGTTTGTTTAATAAGGAATATAAAAAACCGACCCCAAAACCCTATGAAAATTTGGATAAAATTGTGATTTAAGCCACCCACCCTTTGGCAGGCTCTCCTGCCTGAAAAACTCAGCTTGAGAAGGGAAGTGCTACCAAGGTTGAGTGGTGGAAAAAAATAGTAGTAAAACGATATTTGCTTTAGCAGTGTTGCCTGTATTTTTTTTCCTTATATGCCAGCTACGAAAAGCATCTCAGCCCACCTGCCTCAGAGAATCAACTGATCTTTGCTCTCAAGCTAATCTGCCCTAACCGTGTTTTCTAGGTTTTTGGTGAAAAATTGTTTGCTATGGGGCACTAAGCCTTTCCTTGCCACGGTATACAGTATTAGCTGACAGAGTATCTTGGACTAAGCAGGCCACTCATCTGATCCAATATGTCATTTTTCATGTTCCCATAGAAACTTAGATTAATCGCTCATTCCTGATGCGTTTCTTGTACAATATTGTCATTTTGATGCTCTTTTGCTGCTAGTTTTGAAGGCAGATTCAAATCCATTTGAAGAAATAGAGCCAACTTTGTGCTGCTTTTTAGCAGCAGGTACTTTGCCTGTAATGAGGAAAATCTCATTTTACAGAATTCTTGCAAGGTAAAGAAAACATAGCTTCATATTCTTAATGAGAGCTTTCTTATTCAAGTGCGCTTGACTGTAAAGAGTGCTATCCACAATGGTTAGTGTGGAGAGGAAACCTTAAGTAGAACATGCTATTGTGGCCTTTGAGCAGTTCCCATCTCCTCTATTCAGAAAGCAGAGTTAACTGAGGATAGCAAGAACAAACTGTACATGCGCTTGAGAAAAAGAACTTGACTTGGCAAGTTGGCATAAGTGTAACACAATATATTACCACTTTCTGCTGGGCTTATTCTCTTACTGTCATTGACCAGATCTGTTCAATGGCTGCCATTTTCAGTTGCAAGTAGAAGAAATCCCAAATCCACTCACCCCACCCCCACTTTACTTTCCAAGAAAGTCAGTTTATGTAATCGATACCAGGTCTGTCTAGGAAGTGGTTCTGAAATTTAGGGTGGGGGGGGGATGCAGGGGGAAGAACGAGGGCTGAAGGATGGAGAAGGAACAAACATTAGACCTGACAAAGCTTGAAATATAAAACAAAAAAGCATCTGCGAGGCATAATAAAACAAAGTGTATATACGTGTTGTTCTCACAGAGTATTTGGCTGAGCCCGGGCAACGGGAAAGCATGCATAGCTAACGCTCCTGACTGTGTGAAACCCTTTGTATACTCCAGAGTCTCTGCAAGAGACCTTGATTACAGAGTTTGGCATGATACCCAATACATTTTTTGGAATGGTTTCTTGTCCATCACTGACACTCGTAATGAGAAATTTATACACCATCCAAAGCGGATAAATTAATTTCAAACACTTTTGACTCGGGTCAACAATGGCTATTGGCAGTGCCTATTATTTGCCTTTTTATTAAAAGGAAAAAAAACCACAACCCAAAACAAAAAACAAAGAGCAGAAATTGCTCTTCTTCATGGTGATAGCATGGTAAAGACCCTGAGTACAGTGGAGATAGAATCTTGGCAAGCACATATATAGGTCAGGATAGATTGCTTCACTTTTCAATGTAAATGAAAGTAATTTTCTTCAGTATGAACAGTTCAATAAATTCCCAGGATGGTTTTCATTAAGAAATTTGCATATTGGTTAGTGTAAAAATTTTTGAAAGCAAGCAGTTGGCAAAAATTATTTGATTTTACTTTTCCAATCCACTTAACAGTAAAGGAATGAAGTATAAATTAGCTTTCCCATTTGAGAACTCCATTTAAAACTTGGATGCTTAAGTTAGCCTTTTAAAGATGATAATTGTGCATATTCTCATGCAGATAAGCACACCCGAAATGGAGGAAAGGCATTAAAACACACCTACACACAAAAACCTGTGGATTGGAAGCAAACAAGAAAATTGCTACATCTTCTTGAGGGAGAATACAGTTATGGGGACATATAGACAAATTGCTAGTAAGTTCCCATTATGTGCAGCCTGAGTTAGAGGATGTACTAAATTTTTTTAAGTCAGTGTAATTTCTAGGGGTTTGCCTGATCTTTGACATTTTTTTGTGTGTTCTATTTTGTGCATGCAAGCACATGGATTTATTGCAGGTACAGCCCTGTTTATGTACCTAAGTTATCCAAGTAGCAAGACTTTCTGACAGCTTTTTAAATATAACTAGAGAAATTAATGTAAGCAAATTATTTAGGTTTTCAGAGTCCTATGATAATGGAAAAACACAGCATTAATAAGTAGTAATATGTGAAAAATAAAATTAGGATGTGGATTTTAAGGAAATGTAAAATATGACAAATATTCAGCTGGGATTATGGAGTATGAACACAGATGATAGTGTATGTGCACTTTTATTTTATTTGGTTTCAATTAGCTTTTTCGTGCAGGAACTGTTTATGGTTTTGCTTTAGGTTTGTACCTTAAATTTAGCTTATGTTGCAATGGTATATGTGATTTTTCTGAGGGCTGCTTTGCAGGCTTTTTTTCCTAAAACGGCTGATTTCCCTTTTATCTCCCCTCATATCCACCTGCTTCCTTTGTGCAAGTAGGATTGTCAGAAGAAGGTAATAGTTGCTGTGTGCCTCGGCAGTCTGGAGGTTGGAAGGATGCTTCATGCAGCTGATACGCTGGCTGCACTGTGCATAGTGACAACTGAAACACGAATCCTGGGATGCTGTGCTGGTAGGTCCTGATGGCATCGCATGGACACCCATTATTAGGGAAGAACCAGAGCAGGTTTTCAGATGAGCTCAGACTAGATGATCTAATGGTCCCATCTGGCCTTAAAATCTGTGAGTCTATGAAAGACAGTCCTGCAGTTATAAGCATTTTAGAACTGTCAATTCCAGATTTACTTCAGTGTAAGAGGCAATTGCTTCCATGCTGAAATGCTCCGTTATCTATTATGTGCACAGTGTCATAAATGATCTATAAAATAGAGATAGGCAGTAGGAGCAAGGTACAACAAAGCAGCTCATTGTAAAAAGAAAGAGGAGAGCTGATGCTTGTATGTACATGTATTTGTAGAGGATGGGTGTTTGAAAGATATTTGAGAAAGGAGTAGAGTGCATTTGGGGAAGTAGAAAGAATGCACTCCCCCCAAATACAAAAGACACTAAAGCTGCAAAGCTGAAGGGAGAAAGAAGTAGGAAGAGGAAAAGAGGGGGTGAGCAAGATAGCTAGAAATTAAAAAGGGACAAGAGTAGCAGACAGCAGAGTTGTAGAATACACAGGATGCAACTAGTTTATTCATCCCCTTTATCATTCTAGGACTGTTCCTGTAAGGCTGTCAGTGTCTAAGCTGCTATGCTTTCTTTAACTTCCCTGCTAGAATATAGCAAGAGAGAGAACTGGGATGGGCGAAAGAGGTGGGTAAGGGAAACGTATTTTTTGGGTCCCTCTCCTTAAACTGGGAACTGGATGGGCATACCATCTGGCTTAAAGTACAGGTGCTGGGGCTAAGAGGGGCCCTGGCAAGTGGCAGCTCATCAGAAAGAGTCGAGTGGCTGAGATGGAAAAGAGGGGCTACAGAATCTTTTTACCCGGAGCCCCAGCACCCTCAGAGAGGGGGGCTGAACATACAGGCGTATTGCAGTCATCTGTGTATCAGTAACTCTTAGTTCTTTAGTTCTTTTTTTTTTTCTTGAATATATGAATATTCAACGTTTTCTACTCCCGGTATCCATCTAGAGTATCCCAGATTGTTTTATTCTAATGGTGTGTTTTAATGTTAAATATACTGAAGTGCAGCATGAAAGGGTAGGGCCTCTGCCCTGGTGCAGGAGTCTGCAGCTGAGCTGTTACCTCAAAGTACATTCCCAAACAACTCAGCAGTCTCTGTGCCTCTGCAAGTACAACAAAGCAAGTGCTGGTAATACTTACACCTGTAGGGCAGGGTGTACACAATTCTCATGACGGAAAAGTATAGTCTGTTGAGATAGGAATTTCTATAATGTCAACAATATTGGTGAATATTTCCTGTAAGATTCTGTGGTTAGGAAGGATTTTTCTGAGAGAATGGGAATATGTATTTCTTCTTGTGTTGTCAGCAGCTTTCACCTGAGATTCCAGAGATGCTGGTTTGGCTAAGCTCACAAAATCTTAAGCCTTAGTTAGTCCTTGAGCTAATCAAAAGAATGTGATAATCACTTGGCTGTTATCTATGACACCGTATCTTGGGGTTTTTTTCCTGCAAAAATGATGAAATGACCAGATTTTCCATAGTCAAATACTTATGCTTTTTATTTTGTTTTATTTTACAAATAGGTTGTTTTCTCACCAATGCCTAATTCCTATTTATCTCCAGTTAAAGCAATAAGGAAGGTGCTGTAAGGTGTGTCAAGGATGAGATTGCGATTTTATTAAAGTGATGGAAGGAAGAAGTTGATTATCTTGTAATTGGTATCTCTCTGGGGTGATGTACTTCTTAAATTGTTATATGTGATAGGACTATCTAGTTACCCTGAGCAGATTACCTGCTGATTGCTGCTTCTGGGATTTACTGATAATGCTGAATGCCAAAATCTTTCTTAACTATGAGTGGAAGAATTAATTCCCACTGTTTTAATTTACTTTCTAATGACCGCTAATACTGTATCTAGATTTCATTGTTTCAAAGCATAGATACTAAGAAATCTCTTTAGAATGGAACAGACAGGATTTGCTGGCATTTCTACCTGTTGCTTAGATGTGATGGGGAATTACTATTTGCTTTCTAAGTGAGTGTCTTTGACTTGGTGTTCACTCTGAATAAAGCAGCCAGGTTTTACCCTCTGAGGCACTTCCCCTTCTGTGTAAGGAGATGGATGTTACCCCTAAGGTCAAAACTGGGCACAAATTTCTTTGGTGTTTCAGGAGATGTTCATCCAGGGACTTTATCTCCGACTTTTTTTTGCTCCCTAGCTGATAAAACACTTTTTCTTTTGGTATGATAAACTCTCTCTTTGATATTTCTCACACTTTTATTTGAAGTATGAAATAAACAAATGTAGCGTGAAGGAGATCTAGGCACAGTTAGACCTGTTGTAAGCAGTTCACGCAACTGTTTACAGGAGAGCAGTGGCAGAACTGAAACGGGCCCCAGAAAAACCTCTCTTCTGAGTTGGCTCCCTGGCGTGTCTCCTCCTCTGGCCAAAATGCCGCAACTCGTGTGGCCGCGTTGCTGCATACCGGGGTGCTCTTGACTGACCACGCAGGGCTTCAGTAGTAAACAGCGAGTGGTGGGGATGAATGGGGCTGGGGGTTGGGAGGGGAGGGGAAGGGAAGGGAAGCAGGGAGTGATATATTCCTGCCGCCGGGAAGCAAAGCGGAACCATGCGCCGGGTATCATTGCATAACAGATGATGCATTGTACAGCCTGTACCCTCTCCTGAAGAGCAGAGGTGGGCACGCCAAAGAAGGCTTGAGCCTGGCTCCTGGTGAGTGCCTGGCTCTGGCCTGCCTCCATGGCTGTGAATAAAGACAAGTTAAGGAAGAGGCAAAGGGAACATGCTGGCATCGCCGTACTCCCCGTTACTCACAGTAACGAGATTGTTGTGAGGGTGAAACAAAGGCTCGCTGCAGGCGAGGGACAGGCTTTTCTTGCCACAGAGAGGAGAGCCAAGGAGACCTGCTCTGCCCAGTGTCTCCCTGCATATCCCAAAGCCTGCTCTGCCCCAGGTGGAAGGGTGAGAGGTCTCCTAACAAAATCCCTGCAAGGACATGGGAACTTGCTGCCTTTTACCCATTATGTACCCCAATTGCCATAGTATTTTGCAGCATTGTGTCCAGGCTCTAGCAGCTACGGTCACCTTGCCCCAAGGCAGAAGGACCAGAGTGCTCCTCCTTCCTTTGCATCTCAGACCACAGCTGTCTCCAGATTAGAGTTTGCAAAAATGCAGATCTTCAGCCTTCAAACACTTAGGAATGAAGCGAAAATGGGTCTGTGAAAAAATCCCAACAAGATACAATACAGGGGAACGTCTTTTCCCTCTTTGTGGCAGATCAAACACATTTATCTAAGGTTTTAATTTCTTTTCCTTTCACATCATAGTGAGGATCTTTAGCAGAGAACGGAACAGCCGGGTGATATATTTTTGGGTTATAACTTGAGAACAAAAGCTCATTAGGACTCAAAGATTTTATATGGATAACACCACCCACGGTTACTTTAGATAGGGTAGAAATGTTTTTATGCTTTAGGGCACAAACTAGCTATTAAATTACTAGGGAACTACAAATATCTACTAGACATATCGATGGGAGTGCAACCAGAACGCAGAGTACTCCATAAAATAATTACATACAGCACAGCTAATATTAGATCACATGAAAGTACATGACTGTTCTATAAAAATCATTTGCATTTCTGTATTGGACATTGATTGAGGGTGGCATCGGTTTTGTACAGGAAGATGCTGACCTAGCTTTCAAAGCTTTGCAACCTTGCAGCCTCTGCCAGCATTTCTCAACAGGGCTGTGCCACTGGAACTGCCAGAGGACCCAAGTTTCCTCAACTAGAAAAAGTCTTCCCTTTTCTGTGGCTAGCTGTGTGTAGGAAACCCAAATGAGAGGGGATGGGTTATCCAGCATGCTGAGAGATTCCACCAAGCAAGCGTGTCCTTGACGTGTGAGTCTGAATTGGGGTCGGTGACAAGGACAACTCTGACATCATATGAGTCATGTGAGGAGGGAGGGGTGTCGCTGCCTCCTGACGGGGGGACGCATCTGTTCCACGCTAGCTCGTGAGATGTGAAGAGGTTGCAGTGCTAAGATGCACATAGGGAGAGTGGGAGTGTGCCGCTTAGCAGGGCTTTTTTGAGTTTGGGAATCTCATCGGAGCTGCCTCTCTTCTGCTCTGTAATTCCCACCCCTCAGATGCAGGTGGTTGTCGGACCAGAGCTGGCATGGTGGCAGAGAGGTGAGGGGGCCAGGAGAGCACCACAGGAAAGTCTGTGGCCGATTTCCCACCTCTGTGGGACACACAGAGGCCTGTGCGTTGTCCATCAGAAGCACCTGAAGGATAATGTAAGAAAAGCTTAAAGAAGGTTTGGTATGGTGTGCTATTGTTAATTAGAGTGCATATAGATGTTGTTGGATTAGCTGCCTGATGTTCCCACTAGAAAAAGCACACTTTGATTAGCTAATTGCTTTGTTGAACTGAGAAGTCAGAGCACTTGTACAAATGATACTTTCTAAGCTGCCATGTCTTTCTCTTTGTGCATCGGTGCAGTGCATTTCACAAGGAAACATTTCTGTAAGGGGGAAAGAACACCATATGTGAACATTTAATGAAGACCACCTAAAGATATACACACGAGGGGGCTCAGTTTTAGCTTCAGAACTATAAATATTTAATTTTCTGACTTCTTTCTTGAGCTCTGCTCCACAGTGGCAGAGAGCTAGGTCCTTGAAGGAGGTGACAAAACAAAATCTCTTCCCTCAAGTACTTTTTATGTGCAGGGGGAATATACGTATGAGCTTCACTGGTAGCTAGAGTTAGATTTGTACTGGTTTTGTTGTTTTGGTTTGGTTTTTATCATTATTATTACTTGAAGGTTAATAACTTTAAATAAGTCAAGATGATGGGCAGCATGGAGAGGTCATAAGAGTATATGTGTTTGCAAATCTAACAGCAGGAAGGCGCTGAGGTCAGTCATCATGTGCCAACTGAAGTGTAGTGGTTGCAAGGGCCAGTTATGGTGCGAAAAGGTTAAAAAAGCAAAGGGAAGTGAGGAGACTTAGCACACTTGGTAGTCCAAAGAAAAGAGACCTGGTGGGGAAATGCAATGAGAAAGCTGACACAGTCTAGCAAGGTACTAAGAAAAGACTATTAGAAAGGTCTTGGTGGATGTTGATGAATCAAAGCAGAAACAGAGGTGTTGCCATTGACTGAAGAGTGAATTAAGCAATCTGTATATAGAGGGCGGTGATTTGTATTTCTGCTTGAGATTAAGATATGACAAGGTGTAGAGGAAGTGAAAAGGATAATACAGATGCTGCTGGGAATTACTGTGGTAATTTCCCTATTGTGGATGACTGGCAAAACCTGAAGTCAGAGCCCTCAGCACCAGCATGCTAAATACAATATTTCTTGACTTCAGGTGCTTGCCTAGTAGCGACCATAGCCATGTGGGTGCAGAACACAACAGATTGGACCATGGAAGAAAATAATCCTACTCCCTCAGGGATAAGGGGGTGATTTGGGGGTGATTCAGGGTTGCTGTGTGCAGAGTTAGGGCACAGATGTGCGTGTCCTGTCCAGAGGGATTCTGCCCCGGTTAGGACCCAAGAAGTAAATGTCAAAGAGCGAAATATCAGAGGGGGAACCTAAGTCAATCCAGCTGTATTCCCTGTAGTGTTTACTTCTATTCTGCAAGATTTTGCCATGGAAAAGTCATGCCTAGGTATTATTTGCGTACCTTTTTATTTTAGCATGAAATTTTTCAAACAAATTTTCCTTGGGAGTGTAAGCAGTGTAAGTGGATAGAGCTGGATAATACACATCCTGAAATTCATATCTTATTAAAGCTGTGAAGACATTTCATGAAACAAGTGAAAGGACACATGTACAAAGCTGGGGTTTTGCTCCAGTTGAATTTTGAGGGTTGTGTATATGTGCAAGTATGACAGCTTCTCACAAAAAAAAAAAAAAAAAAAAGACTCAGTTTTGTATTCTGTAATTGTCACTGAACTTTACTACAAAGCCAGCATGATAAATACTTGCACTGCACTAACACCCAGTGGCCCAGCTCGTGTTGGGACCCTGTTGCTCTTGACACTTGTCATACGGGGTGAGAAACAAAAGCTTCTGATACATTGCAGACAGCGCAGAATTAACAAGTGTGCTACTGAGGTGTCCTCATTCAAAGAGCAAGGCAGTGGGAATGCCAAGGACTAGCAGCACACCTGATTACTGGGTGTTTTCTATTTCTATCTTTCGGGGTTTTGTGTTTAAGATCATGTGTGTACCTTAGCATGCATATCTCCTGCAATCCACTGCAGGTGCCCTGCTGTGTCTTTACATACAGTAAAAGAGGGGCAAGCCATGACAAGCTCAGCCTTCCTCTACTTGGCAAGGACCACCAGAGTGGCTCACTCCTTCCTGGCAGCCCTATGCAGAATACTTGGCTGGTACTGGCTGAGTTGCAAAAAATCCTTTCTTAAGCCTTGAGACTGATAGAATTTACTTCTATTTTCTTCAGGTTTGGTGTTGATTTTTTTGTTTTTTTCCCTTGTTTTGTTTTTGTTTTGTTTCATTTTTTTCTCCTCAGAGTAAACCTTCTAATTAATATTGAGGTGACATTTATAGAATTCCTCTTTCTCCATTCCATTTTCTCTGATTTTCCTCACTAGATGTCTTCAGGTCTGGTTAAGATACTTAAAAAGGAAAATGTTGGGAGCACCACCTTGAAAGTGGTCATACATATAGCCTTGAGAATTTTACTACATTTCAGTCCTGTATGGAGCCCTAAAATAACCCTCATTAAAAACATAGCTTCTGCTTTAGTGGCTCTCCCAATACTGATTTTCTTATTAATCTCCCTAGCAATACTTATAAAAATTCTTGACTATGGTTACGCAGATTGTCTGATGTGATCACTAGCAATTATGCTAATCACAGTCTTCTCACAGTTCTTTCCCATCTGTTTTATCCACCTATGGATACTTAGAGTGTTATAAATGATACAAGAGGCTCCAATCACATCATGCTCTCATTTGTTCTCATGTATGACCAAAGATTGTACACATACAGACCAGGCAGGGGACGAGGAGTATAGAGTTACCATTTTGTTATGGAAGAGGAATGGACACACAGGACTGAATGATTTCCCAGGGATGCCTGTGACAGAGCTGTAGGTTCATTGCAGGCCTTTGGAAAACCCTTACCTACAGATATGAAGCCATATAGACTAAGCATCCCTCAGGGCTATGGGGAAAGACAAGATCTCTCTGCTACCTTTTACTGACACTGGAGGAAGAGGAATGCAAGGACAAGGAGTAGATTTTGTTTGCCTGATCCTCTGATGTCATCAGCTGTGGGTGGAAGACAATAAAACATTGTTTTCTGTGCTCTGTGGCTAAAGAACTGCAGTTTGCCAAGTGCAACTGGGTTAGTGAAGACACACACTATTCAAAATGCCAGCCTTGAACAGAGAGGCAGTACAGCTGGCACCAACTCCTGGAAGCAGAGCACACTTCACCTACGGGTGAGGTATTCATCATGGCAGGGGCTCATCTCAGTGGTCCCCCATGTTACAGCTTTGTTTCTTCAGCCCAGTGACAGTGCTGCCTCTGGAGAACAGGGTGGCCTACAGGGTATGTGGCTGTGATGTGTCTTAAACTGTTACTGTTGGGGCAGTAAAACCTCTTCTGAGGAGGAAGTTCATGCCATAATGTCACTGTAGTGACATTGAAGACCATGGCATGAAGGTCGAGCCTGGTGAAAGCTGTGGCCCTGACTACTAGCCTGGGTAGAAGTTTGGGGATGAAGAGAAGTGATGCAAAATGACTAGATAAGAGAGCATCATATTTACTGGTGGTAAAGTGTGTCCTCTCAGAAGCTCTTGGCAGCTGTAAAGGGCTCTGTGCTTTCACACCTTGATGCCTCACTAACCCCTGATGCTAAACAATACACAATGAAAGTAATCTCAAAGAAGCACTTGTTTGTAGGATATTGCACTATGTACTTCAGGAAACTGCAGCACTGGTGTTTATTACATGAATTACTTTGGTGAAGGGCAGCAGCTTGTTTGGAAAATTATAGTCTGCTTCTTTTCCCCTCCATAAATTTTTCCTATCTTTATGTGGAGACTTAGTGCTTGGGAGAAATGAAGTGTGGCCAGTAAAGACTGAACAAGAAAACTGCTGGAATTTCCAGGTGGAGAGGGGATCTGCTGCTAAGTGGTATCCTTAGTATGTCAAAAGTGTCCCAAATCCATGAAAAATGCTGTAATGCCTACTTTTCGTTACACTTGACTGTATGCAAACAATGAACTCCTTGAAACAGGAAATATGTTTTCATTATGTGTATGGACACACCTATAAGACTGGGGCCCCAGTTCTGACCTGGGAGTGTAGATGCTACTTTGATAAATGACAATTACTTTTCTGAAAAACATGGATTAATCTTGGACACAAAAAACCCAGCAGTATTCACTTGGAGATCATTTATGGCCATTGGAGAAAAGATCATGCTTTGCTGGAATATTACCTGTCAGAAAAGAACCCGTGGACCAAGATTCTTTCAGGGCTTTACATGACATTCAGCAAAATCATATCCGTTAGGAGATGCTTTCCTGAAGCAGATCCAGGTCCATGTCCCATTTCCGGCTAATGCAACACACAATGGGACTACAGATTTCGAAGGAAATAAATTCTTTCCAAGTAGTTGTCGAAATTGTTGAGTCTAGGGAAATATATAGAGATGGATGGGATATGTCATTCTTTGGGGGATGAGTTATTTAAAGCTAGTCTGGGGCATGGTATTCTTAAAGGAATGAGATATTTATTAAGAGATGTACAAATTCCTGTAATGATTCCAGTGAGAACAATGAAAATTGTAACTGACTAAACATAAATTTAGAGTTAACTTTTAACTTAGGCTTGGAATTTTCAAAAGCACTTAGTGTTGACCTAAGTCTTAGCTTTTCAAAGTTGATGGGAATTTTATGCCTTATGTCAGAAGAAAGAAAATTACTTTGATACAGAAAGCTTCTGAAATCACACTCTAAATTGATAAATGCATGCTTTCATTGTATTTCTGATATATTCCTGATAGATGTGTAATATTCTAAAGTGGGTGGGTTGTTTCAAATGAGTTGGATACTTCCCTTAAGAATAAAGGAATTTAAAAAAAAATCTTAAACCTATTTATGGTAGGGAATATGTCTTCTGCATCTTGCAAGGAGTTTATTGCACCAAAGCTTTAACATAAAATAATTAAAAATAGTATTTTCAAATTCATTTGTTAGATGCCTAGCTATCTAGTTAAGTCATTGGATATCGTTTGCAGTCTTAAAATAATGTTCAGGTGTTTACAACAAGCCTTAAGATACTCAGCTGATAGTTAAATCCATAACATATGCCCCACCTGGAAAATATGGCCCTGAAATAGCTGTTTGAAATTAAATTTCCATGTGAAGTTTGCCTATTTTTGGGCCTCATCTCCAGCTGGAAGACTAAGATTAATTTCTTGGAGAGTTAACTCTCTCACCCCAGCTGCGCATTGCATCCTGAACTTGTTTTTGTCCTTCTGGTTAGCTGTGATTTTTAGAAAGGCTTGATTGTCCTTGGCCACTGAGCACTGGGAAACATATAAGATACAGAGCAAAACCAAAGCAGCTTTAAGGGGAAACTTGTGACTGAAATCTTAGTCCTCAGAAAGTCAATTGGAGTTTTGCCACCAATTGACATGGGGTCAGGATTTTATCCCTTAACTTCTCTAATGCTTTTACCCTTGATGACTTTCTACCTAAGTCTTTATGATACGTTAATGATAGTTTATGAGTTCCAAATATATAGTGCCTGGTAAAATGTGAGATGTAAACTTAGAGTAAACCTCCAATGTGTTTCTGTTCTGTCTTCTTCAGGCATTAAAAGGATGTGTCTTTCTGGCTACTGCTCTGCTGGGGCTGAAACTTTCCCAAAACTCACAGCTAAGCAGTTCAGTGTGTGTTGCACGGGACAGCTACAGAATTCCAATTACTGCAGTGGTGAGTAGCACTGAGACATGTAATCCTCAAACTTAAGTCATTAAAGAGGCTGTAAATGCACCCAGGAGCATTCAGAAGATAAAACAAACACATTTAAATATAAATATAAAAAAAGACCTTCAGGTCACAATACTCTGTCAGAGGTATTATTTGGTATTTTTTTAGTGTATCAGAATGATTTGCAAAATGAGAATCACAGCCCTATTTCATTAGGCATTATAAAGTGTTTGCAGGGAGACTCTTGGAAACCTAAGATATGTATGCTAAGAAAGCTACTGCTGAAAGCATGAGAGAGGAGGGACAGAAGCATATACTGCAGTTCATATAGGTATATGTTTTTGTGTTATACATTATTCAAGCAAAGATCAGACGTCCTGATTTATCCTTTAACCTGCTCATCAACCAGCTAATTTTCTACAGTGTCTGTAGCAGAAATAAGTCTTGAGAAGGGATTTGGGGGAAGATTTAAAGAGGGATTTGAAATGTTTGGCAATTGCTTGGTCAAATTTTCCATTACTGACAGTTGCCCTGTGACTTCTAACTCTTGTGCTTACAAGAGGTTCTGATCAGATATTTTTCCTTTTTTGAACAAGAGGCATGAATATGGTTTAGAATGTATAGACATGTATAGACATGTATTATACAGTGCCACTTGATATTTATACTAGTCAGTAGCAGTCTGTGAATATGAACTTAAATAAGATTTTTATATGTTGATATGCCACAAGAGCTCTGTGAATGCTGCACATCACTGTACAGATAGATGGCTTTGGCTGAGCTATTAGACATTGCGTTATTTTAATGTAATCACTTCCGTGAAAGTTACAAAATAAACAATAAATCATTTATCTGTGTTACTATCATCACAACACTTTTTTAAAGAAAAGGACAGACTCTTTTTCTG
>WEKX01000957.1:1558185-1638484 GCA_013390025.1 Pitta sordida | reverse complement strand
TTTAAAATCCTAAGTGCATATTGTGTATTATCGTGAGTACAGTTTTAAGCTGTCTTGTTTTAAATGCCAAAGTCTGGAGGCCTAGGAAAACATTGTAGGTCTTTCAAAACCTGTGTAGTAGTGCCAGGTATAGGGAACAATTTGTGACCAGTAAATGCAGCAATTGCTCCCGTAAGTGCTTGACATTAGATGCAGAGATCTTTTCTCTTCTATGGCTAAAGGTACAAAAGCAGTCATACACCCAGCACCCACACTTTGTGCCTTCAAAGTGTAACTAGATAAGAGATCCATCACATCATCTGCCTTCTAGACATGTTTCTCCTCTGTTTTCAAACTCACCTTACCCAAAGGCAAACTTTATGGAAGAGGAACCTAATCACAAGCTTCATTATATGTTCTGCCATAGCAGGCAAGTGAATAAGCAGGGTTCAGAATGGGGTTTTTTCTGCTGAAAACCGTATGTGCTGATTGCAACTTTTGTTAAATACATAAATAACTGGAGCCCTTCCAATCAGAGCCAGCCAAACCTTTTAATCATATACAGAAGTGTTCCTCATGACATAATTATGCTATCCAGACTCCTTCCCTCATTGGGAAATATTCTGTCAAACACTAAAATAATTAACATGGATTTTAAAATCGGCATTGACATTCTAATGTCTAATTAGGTAATTGTCATTGGCACAGCAATACCTATTAGGAGCATGCAATTTGTGGAAGGGGTTTTTGATGGAACAGACTGCAGGTGCAGATGGTCTAACAGCAGGACTCTTACCCGATGTAAACAAAGGTATTTTAATTAGCCATGTGACCCTGATCATTGTTAAAAGGTAAGGGCTGCGCATTCATCTTCCCACCAGCTACTTCCTGGTCCTTTCAAGGGGAATGTTGAAATATCTTGACCTATGGTAAATTATGTACAGACTTGATTGAAATTCTCTTCAAATCTAATTATTGTTTCATTTGGCTTCTGGCAACATTAGTGCTATATTGCAGTTGGCTCAGAAGTCTTACCTACTTGCCGGGCTATTTTTGGTTTGTAGATCTCAATTGCTAACCTACACAAAGATACCAACTTTTGCTTAGCATACCAGTGAAGACTTCCAAGATGTTGAAGTTTGGTTTTCAGTAAGTGCATGCTGGGAGTACTTAAAAATATGCAGAAGACCTGATTTCTATAAAATTATAAAAATCCCTTTCTGGTGAGTTTGTACGTAACTCAGCACAGATCTTAGCTAAATTAAAATTAATTGGGAAAACAGGAATGAAGAGCAGCTACAAGTAACCTTGAAATTAGGAACACAAGAGACCTGATTGGCTCCCTCTCCTGTTTGCATCAGCTGTGGGAGAAGAGCTGCATATGTTAAATGTTCCAGAGTAGAGGACGCACCTGGTATCTGAAGAAAAACTTCATGAAAATTCTATGTATTTCAGTTTTCTTATTACTGCAAAGTAAACAAATAGTCAAAAAAGTGAAGGAAAAGCACTTCTGGAATTTTTTTTCCTGGCATCTCTATTTTGCTCTCAATTATATTACAGTTCTTAATTTTCTCAATTTAAAGGTATTTTTTATTACTGCAGTTTGAGCTTAGTTATGCTCAGTTTTTTAGCACTTAATCACATAAAAAAACCCATGTGCTTCATTGTAGTGATGTAGTTCTATTTAGTTAATTGGAATTGTTACGAGAAATAAAATACTTCATTTGCAGAGTTGGGGCCTTAAGCTATACACAGCTTAGTGTAGGATCTGTCTCTCTTTTCTGCAGTGTTTAACTCAATGAATTACAGATTACTGATCTGCAGAGCTGATACTCAAATATAGTGAAAGAAATATGTATGTCTTCCCTCTCTGTGTACTTTGGAGCCTGTTGGTGCTCTGATAAGGCACAAGCTCTGGCTGTCAAAGCTTCTGGTTTGGCTGCTTAATAAATGCTTGACAAAAGTTTGCTAGGATCAGTGTAGGCCATTGTGAGAATGGGTTTAAAGTGTGTGTTGGGTTTTGTTTTTACATTTGTGAAATTGCATTGCTGTAATCAAGAACAAATGTGCATAGTACCTTTCCAAGTCACTTCTGCAGTCAACATTAAGAAAAAATTATAAACTGTAAATATTTGGATTATAAGTAATTATATATTAGCAAAGTTCTTTGAATTCTTAAGCAATTGAGATATTTAGTATGTGAAAATTCAGAGAGATTTTTTTCCCAGTAATTTGATTTGCCACCATCTTTAGGGTGGGAGGATCTCTGAGGTGAAGGAGCACAGGGCGCATCTTGGTTATTTCGCAAGGGACTGTTTCAGGATATGGCTTTATGAATGATGCTAGACAGGCTCCCTAATGAAATACATGGTAGCCTTTTGACTTTATGTTCAAATCCCTCCAGAGCTGTAAACTGAAGAATCTATATTCCTAACACAGGTGATATGTACTATGCGTAATAGGTGGTTGGGTTTTTTTTTTTTAAGCTATCTAATCCAAACACAAAAACATTCAATGATGAAATATAAACTTTTATTATCTGGTTAAGTACCTTTGGGGAAACCTTTCATCCTGAGAATTGCATGGCTTATGTCCCTGCTTCCCAGTGAATGTGAATGTTTTTCCACTTCTGTCAAGCAAGTGCTATAGAGAGCTTATTGAGTGTGAAATAATGTATACTTGTTAGTTAATGAGTTCAACCACCATGAGATAATCCTCAAGTGACATGATGGCCGTCTGTCCTTGAAAATAAATAAATAAAAGCTAGAAGGAATACAAATGGTAAGCACATGTTGTATCTCTCCTACTGATGCTGGGGTTTAATTACGGGGGACAATTACCTACCATAGTCAAAGGATTCGCACATTAATAACATTATATAGGGATAATGTCTTTCTAAGCTGCTATAGCATTTAAAAGCTGGTACTTATGTTGCAATCCAGATTCTGTCTACCCGTTAGTCCTGTCTGGATTATTGCTACATTATGTAATGCGTTCTCTTGTGGGTTTTTTTACTGTGTAATTAACATGTGGGACTTATCCAGTCCATTCTAATAAACCATCCTTAATGAGTGAAATAATAATAATGATAATGATGAATCTTACATGATTTCTGAACTTCTCTCTTACTATGACATTTGTGTTTAAACAACATGAAGGCTCAATTAAACATATATGTATCTAATTCTATTCATAAGCAGTAGTCTTCTGAGAAACTTTCTCAGCTTTTATCCAGGAAAAAAACTAACTTTATTGGAATGGTAGAATGAATAGGCAAACTTTCTAACTCTGCATTCCCTGCTGCTCCTTAGTCCTGCACTTTCACAAAGGAGAGATACACTAAAACCCGTCAAAACTTAATCTCTTGCATATCCTTCTTAAATATTGTTTTGTGCTCTTCACACTGTAAAACCTGTTAATGATCTCTCCTAGGAGTAAAGGATTTGTGAAAATATTACAAAAGCATAGTAATTAGAAAACCACAGGAATATTGCTTTTTTGCTTTTTAAAAATCTTTTTCAAAACGTGCTACTTTTTTGTCATTTTTAATGCACTCATTGAATGAGTGGAGTTTATACTAAAAGCAATATGAATTCAGTGGGCATAATTTTTTAGCAGAGGAAGACAAATCAATGGCTTGAATTAATGATGGTTTCTAATTTTCAAAAATTTTTAGGAAAAAAAAATGAGCCATAACTTATAAAGCAAATTATTTCTAAGAGTCTAGCACTTTGTTTTGTATGTAGTATAGGTATATATGTATACTGTTAGCAAGTGTAGTGTGTGTGTGAGCTATGAAGAGTGTTATAACTATGACTAATTTACATGAAAACTGCTGTGCTTTCTGCTGAAATTAAAGAAGGGTTTTTCAAGGTATTTGTTTGCTTCATGCCTGACTTTTACTATGTTGACATGTTAATAACTCAGTCAAATGATGGTGGACTATTATTTTGCCTTGTAGCAGATGTTTATGGGTATTGGGTCTTGTTGACTTATCGCAGAGTTACAAATGCAAATGTAACCAGAATGTATTGGTTTATAGGTGGAGTAAGAGCCATGGTGTAGATCAATGCAGTTCACATTGATTCCAGAGGGGATTATTAATTTTTGTCAGCTCTAAATTTGGTCTTGGATTTTAGGGGCTCTAGTTCCATTACCCACTGGTGATGGCTATTTTTGATGTCTTTAAATTCTGACCATTCTCTGCAAATGTCAGCATATAATTGGAGGCAGAGTTTTTAAGAAGATAATTTCTGATTAAAGAAGGTTTCTTTCATGAAACTCAAATCAACCTGTGTAAAGAAATCCATGTACTAACGTAATAACTTCCTAATATAGATATACTTGAATTCAAAGAATGCCATAACATGTAATCTCTTTTTACATTAAGTATAGCTTAGATAATACTTTCTCTAGGGATATGTTTTTTCTTGGGTTTATTATTTTAATTTTTTTTTAACAAACCATTTTTAACCTTTAAAAATGTGCTAATAAAATATTATATCAATCAATCTTAAACTGAAGGTGGAACAGTGTACCTTTACCCAAATTGCTTTAGCAAATATGTGCGTGTTAGCTTGTATAGCAAGGTTTGTAGGAAGTATCTTTTATTAGAACAAGGAAAATAGCTGGAGGGAAAAAAAGGACATAGTCTGAAAGAGAAACCGAAAACTTCTGCCAAAGAACAGTTTGGAAACAGTTCTAGTTTAATTTCATGTTCCTCTACAAGAAAACTTGTAGAAGATGTGTAGTTAGCACTTGTGGAGCAGAGCTGTGGTATTGCAGACAGAGAGGCAATATCTCCAGTGATCTGTCATGGAGGTGGCCAGCAACTGTGGAGCAACAAAGGGTAAAATCATGATACATTATAGAATGAGTGATTGTATTGAATTCATCAGGTTTTCTAGCTAGTTCATACTCCCAGGGCTCCACGGTGGTGCTGCCGCAGTGATGGACCCTGGCATCACACCTCCTAATTTATAGGTAGCTACAGTCCAGCCTCTGTGAAGGAGTGAGAATTAACACTTTTAATCAACGTGCACAGTGTGGATCTTGACCGTCAGAAAAACTACAACACGCTCTTTGAAGATGAGGCCAGGAACTAAAATTCCTGACCTGACTGGATACCGAGAAACATGGGCTCAATAGATATATTTGATTTATGACATGGTGTAACTTCCTTCATTAACCTAATTGTGCATTTCATGGACTATAAACTACGTGCTTCTTTTCTTATGCTAAGAGAGAACTGCATTACCACCTCTCTCCTCCTTTCCCTTTCTTTCCCTCCTCTCTTTGCAAACATTCTCTCTGTTTCACTCGTGCTAACTACCTTTTATTTCAGAGATGGTCTTATAAATACTCATCTTAATTACACTCTAAGCAACTGTTCTCAAATTGTTTTTAGCTTTGAAGTCTGTTGCTTCTATTTCAGACAAGAAATAGAAGAGGACTCGTATGCCCAAAAGCTTGTGTTCTCTCTAACTGCACCAGTTAGTTTAACAAGGGACGTTTCCTCTAACTACAAACTTGTCTTGCCTCATTTCCATGTACTTGTGGGCCTCCCTGGATAATCAAGGTGCAGAAATTTGAGGCGGAGCTATTGCTTTATGACAAACACTTCCTAGGGGTAACTGGATGTGTGTCTGATCATTATCAAGCTTCTTCCAGAGTATGTTGACTGTTTGTCACCGCCCCTCCGGGTTTATGGGACAGAATACACTCTGTTCTGAGGTGTGTGTATACACAGGATGGTGGAACTGGGGTTTCTTTTGCTTCTGATCATTTATTCTTAATATTGGGAAGATGTACTCTGACGGTTTAATAACTTCTGGGATAGGGTAGGATTTCCTGTATATAGGGCATTCTCTTTGTACTGTAATGAGTTAGTATGCTCATTCAGGGAGATGACTTGTTCCCTGGAGGGTACTCCCAGCAAATAAGGACCATATTCACTGGGAGGCTGGTGAGCTTGTGTCTCGTGATTGTTTTTCTCAATGCAAGTATGATAGTGCCTCAGGGTTTGGGTGTCTACCATGGATTTTTAAAATATGTTCTGGATGATTTCTGACTCCATGATGTAGGTCTAGAGGTTTTCGCTAACAGTACATAATTTGTAGGCTGCCATTTCTTATGCTGATCCATTTGTAGATCTACAATGATGTGGGTCGATACGGTCTAGCACATAGGTTTTTATGAAATATATTTATTCTGCAAGTATTTCCAGAAATACTTGATGAAGGAATTGTTCTTACTGAATTTCTGATGAGAGTAAAGAAAAGAACAACAACTCTAAGCCCTGTTTGTGTATTAGTTATAACCCATGGTTGGTGCAGTTACCTAGAACCTATTCTTTGTACTGAGTCATGAAACAGTTGATATTACATGACCATTTCAACGCTAGTTCCCTCGGGTTAAGCAAACTCAGCCTGTGAAGTTAAAATGGGTGAGTTTTTTAATATATTTGGGGTTGAAGTCTGGCAGTTAAGTGTCACCTTCTAGATGCTCAGGAGTCTGTGGTGTCAGGGAGCCAGAAAGAGGATGAAGTCAGTGGCATAAACAGCTGTATGTCAGGCTGTGGGGTATTTCTGCCAATTTTGCTACCTTTCAGAAAGGATATTGTATGTGTGTATTGGTCTACAGACCTTCCTTGATTATGCATCATGAGGAAGACATAGTAAGTTTGAGAGAAGAGAGTGAGAAATTAGAGTACCAACTTTTCTAGTAGCTATCAGGAAATCAATCTAATGTTATAGATCTGAGCTCTGTAAGGTGCTGTAAATTGTTTGTTAAATTCCTTGCAGTAGGTAGTGTTTGCTAGTCTTATTCATGCAGTCTTTGCAGGTTCGCGTGATGGTAACCTTTGACTGAATCACAAGCATTCTGTACGTTTTGTTAGTGACTGATTCTGATCATTAATATTTTTTTTCTGCTTCTGTTTTTTCGCGGTTGAGGTCCAGAATTTTCTTAATCTTGGCTATGAAAGAGGTCTTGCATAGATGGTTCATTTGAAGGAAAAAATCCTCTACTGTCCCATATATTTGTGGGTTTTGGGATGGCTTCTCTGCAAAAGTATAGACCTATGAAGAGGGTTTATTTGTTATTGATTTAACAGCTATGTCAGCCTAGTGCTAGATGTGGAGAAGGATCTCTCTGGTCATGGGCATTGCAGCTTTGGGTGAGGTTGTGGTGTCTTGCCATGTCTGATGGTTTGTGTGGTTTATTCTATGTACTCTTTCTATGGTGGTATACATAACAGTGGCAGAAATTGTTGATGTGTTTCTTAATACTGTGATTAAATTTAAATGACTGGAGATCATTTAATTGTGTACATACACAACTAACTTATCTACTGCAGCAATACTTGAGGATTTGCCAAGGCTGGGGCTCTGTGGTTCTTGGCCAAGTAGCATATAACCCATTCCCAAAAGAGACATTGCTCTTATACCTCCAATCCTTGTTCCTCAGTATTGTCTCTCCAGTTTTTACACTCACTTTGCGTATATAGACCTAAATTAAAATGATAACTTTTCAGGGAATGGCTTGTTTATTACTTTGTGTTACAATGCTTACTGCGGTGTAAATT
The DNA here is from genome assembly GCA_013390025.1 of Pitta sordida. Classification (NCBI taxonomy): domain Eukaryota; kingdom Metazoa; phylum Chordata; class Aves; order Passeriformes; family Pittidae; genus Pitta; species Pitta sordida. Next base: position 1,630,920 of record WEKX01000957.1, on the reverse strand, counting down.
CTACTTGCTGAGATCTCCAAGGACGCCCTGAATACAAACAATAATAGCACTGAATCATTGAAAGTTACGCTTTCATCTGTTTGATATTTACATTCTTTGTGAGGGAGAGACTTTGCCGTTTTCATACTTTTGCATTGTGTGTGAACATGCTCTTGGTGGAGTTCTGGACTGTTCAGTTGGGGTCTTGCTGCTTTATTATTTTAATGCTCTTACACTGCTCTGATAAGCTCTGCAACAGCTCCTATCCATTGCTGAGTGAAGAAAGGATACTAAGTTCAGAGAAAGCAAAAAGGAATATGGACTAAAGATGAAGCTGTCACGGACCCCAAGAGTAAATCCAGTTGTCTTATTCCTATCTTGGTCCTATCAAGAGTGCAAACTTGCCTGGAAATGATGGGGAGCGTGATGTAGCCCCTAATCCCAGCCCACAGGCACCTGCTCCAGGAGAGTGGTGAGGTGTGCCAGTTTCACTCTGCTTTCCTTCATGGAGGTGTTTGTGCTCACCCAGGAGAGTACCTTCCGAAAACTTTTTCTCAAACTTCTGTATAAAAAAGAAAAATGAAACAGCCTAGACTCCTTTCCAAAGACACCTATGTAATATACATATGTATCTCAATGTATTTAATTTCTGAAACAAAAAGAAAGTGTTTTTATCCCATCCATGGGCCTCGCAGACTCCTATTCTTCCTTATGGTGTCTTTTGCTTGCCTTACAATCATGAAAACACATGCAAGAGGAATCTCTATGGTTTTGGGGTAGGAGAGTTGTTTGTTTTTGTTTTCCCTGAAAGAGACTTTTTTTTTACATAGGTGTGTGGGTGCATAGCCATGAGGTAAGGGCCTTCGATTTTAATTTTTTTTCAAGTTTCCCACTGCTTCATGTCCTACCTATCTAATCTGTATGTTTAAATTTTTTTGCTTCTCAATATTCTGCTATGCTGTATGTACAGTTACGTACACAAAGGCAATAACAACATTGGTACATAAAACCAGCCATGAGCCTTTGTACTGAACACAGGGAAAATTCCTGAGAAGTGCAACAGTCAAAATCATGCTAATTACCAAATGTAGCATCATAAAGATGTAATTACAGGACCAAAACGCCAAATTTTCAGTCCTCTTCTGATTAGTTGTTGGAACAATGAGTTATCACAAGATTGCTACTTGTTAATATTGGCAAATCAACAGCTGCTATTCTTTGGTATAATAATATCACTCAATTCTGTGATTGTCATGTATCTAGTTTTACATCAGAAATGATTATGCCCATTAGGATTAGTCATTATATGGTAGGATTAGAATGGAGCATGAATTTGGATAATGACAGTGTTAGTGTCACTATAGATTTCAAATTATATTAATTTCTGTCAATATGCAAAAATACACTAGAAAATCTTTTCACACTAGAAAACATTTTCACAGGGACTGGGGCATGTGTTTGTTTCCTGGTGATAGTATTCAGATGATATCCAGGCTATAAATAAAACAGGATTGTATAATTTACTGTCTGCTCATAGTAAGAATATGCACTCTGTCGTCAAAAATTCAAGTGTTGTAGAAATGATCCCATCTTTGAGCAAATGTTGCAATTACTTCAAGCTGTCAAAACTCTGCTTCCTTTGAACAGAAGTGTCCAGAGCAAATACTGTAACAATGAATCTTTTTATCATTCTTCAATCCCATTTGTGATAAGAGGAATTCCTTGGGGATTACTTTAAATTCTGTACATTAGCAGTAGTTCCGTGGGTTAAATCAGATAAAACAGGCTCTTATCAGATTATTAGTCACATTAGGCAATTACATTCTTATCTCTTAGAAATAATTCGTGCAGCCTTGGTGCTTATTTCTCCTCATTAGAAGCAGCTAATTCCTGATTAAGATCTTTTGCCTTCCGTACAATAAACCTCTATATTGGATTTGCCACATAAATTGAAAAATACCTTGCGGCAGAGAGGGACAGCTGCAATTCCCTTTTAAAAATATACCTCTCTTATCATTTAGACATCGGTCATGCACATTTGCTGCCTGCAGTTTGAGATTGAGGAAGACAGTGCTGTAGCTTTTTGCCAGCATCAAAGTTAAGGGCCTCCAAGACAGGATGGTTTTATGGGGCAAGGGAAAGCAGCTATGTTTCCATTTAGTTTTATGGAGTTTGGTTTAAATTGCATGAAAATTGGAGTAGAGGAAGGATGTTTCACGCAACATTTGCATAATGGCCATAAATATTTCCCTGTGAGCAAACGTACCTGTGGGATGCCTTCAGAGTGAGCATCTTGTGCAGTGTAGGTGGGGGATGTTGGCTTATATATGGACCTTAATCCCTGATAGATGTTACTCTTTCTGAAAGTTTTCTGCAAACATGGTGTCACATGCATGGAGCCGTGATTGCTGGCAGGTTATGTCTCAAATGCGGGCTTGTGTTTACTGTAGGAACTGGATCAAAGTTGTTGTGCTCATTCATGTAATTAACTCAACCCAAATGAAATATCCAATTGAGTGATTTACTTAAGATAAGCAAGGCACTTGGGAAACATAAATACTTCAGTGGAAAGGATGCATGGGAAAAAATGAGTGTCAAATTGCCCCATAGGTCTGTCATGCTTCCATTTCTGACGTGTGTCAGAAGCTGGTTGCTGAAACAGATACCTCCCCCTTCCCACCCTTTCAGGAGCATTTGCTTTTGCAATTGTTCCGTACTATATCATCCCTACTGCTGTTCCTTGTGCACCATCATGTATAAATCTGTGTTTTACACTTCAGGGCCTCAGCCCACGTACGTGCATGCTTGTATGAGAAATGAGTACAGTCAGTGTTGCTTCATTATTTTTGTAAAGGATTAGCAAAAATGTTTCCCTTATTAGAAGTGAGATGATGGGAAGTTTTCAAAGACAAAAATGTCAAACACCTCATTCCTATTAAAAATAAATGGGAATTAAGTGTCTGCCAATTAGGTCTGTGCAAAATCTTTCTGGTGGTCTTTAGGATTGAACCAAATTACATTGAAAACCAGAGGGGAATATATTATGCATGAAGCGATTGCTTGACACAAAGTGCTGCCTGTTAGAGGTGGTCCTGACTGAAATTTTCAGTGTCTGTACATATCTAAGGGATGCCATAGTAAATTTACAAAGCACTTGTACTAAAAAGTTCAATGCATTGGCTACACAAATATTGCTATATGCATTGCTTCCATTTAGTTTTTATATTTTGCAAATGGTGTTAAAAAATCATGCCTAGAGTCATCTTGTTTTGATATATATCCACTGGATTGCATGGAAAAGGCTAGTAGTTACGTGACTTATTCATGGAACTCCTAGAAGACAGCCCTGTGGCAAAATTTGGACCTCAAGGTTGTAGCCTTTCAAAAGAGGAAATGAAAATTATATTAGATTAATAAACTGATGGCCTGTGAAGGTGGTTAGAGCAAGTTCTTTCATGGATTGTGCAGGACAAGGATAAGATGTCGTACAGGTGTTCCGGTGCCCACCTAGGCAGGTCATGGCAAGGACTTGAACTGGGGTTGCCTTTGCCATACAGTGACCAGAGAGCATTGGACCTCCCCCTCTCTCTGCCCAAAGTCCCATTAAAGCCATCCTCAGGAAGCGTTTCCACTGGGACAAAATTTTTTTAGTCAGAAATATGTGAGTTAGTCCCAGCTGTGTGGTGCCATACAAGCCTAGAAGCACGGAAGAATGTGCTGCACAAATAATTTCCATGATAGACAACATAACTTTTTGTGCAGACTAAATAAATTAGAAGTCAGAAAAAGGAAGGACTATCTTTACCTAGATCTCTGAGTTATAAAGATTACATGATTTACCAAAATCTTGGGAAATTTGGGGTAGAGTTGAAAAAACTGAACCCCCATCTGCTTTTTCCAATGTTGCACTTGAAATCTGCTCTTCGCTGTGATCTGCCAGTGTCTCAAGAATGTGATTTGAGGCAATGTGATTAAAAGTCAGTGGCAATTGTGTACCTTGAGTGATAGGGGCTGAAACCATTGCTCTGAGCCTGGATGGCTGTTAGACGGCTCCCTTAATTCACAGCTATGTAGTAGAAGAAGGCTGAGGTCCTGGGGTTGCTTCATGCAATTCCCAGTTGGCCAGGCAAGGAGTAACTCTAATACCAGGGTACGGATGAAGTGCACATTTCTTAAACTCTTGTAGGAGAAAAAAGGTTTGTGCTGGTAAGGTCAGAAGTTTTCAAAAGTAGATGATGACTTCCTGTTATCTAATCTGCACTTGAAGCAGAGTAAAACAAAAATGATCAATGGAGCAGTAGGTGTTGGTTATTTCTTTACAGCTATCCTTCTACTTTTCTGGATAGACTTGGTTGTTCACTAACCTTTGTTTTGCTGTAAAACAGATAAATAGCATCTCCTTGGGGAATAATTTTATTATTATTATTGTTGTTGAGCCTTTTACTCGACTTGGTTCCATTTATGAGGAAAGTCTGGTGGAGTAAAACCAGCCTGACTGCGTAAAGGGGTCTTGCGCAAACTCCTGTGCTGAAGCTAAAGTCTTGGCTCTTACTCAAGAGTCAAGTGTGAAATGTTAGATTGCCTAAGGTGTGATAGAGTAGCCTCTTTTTTCCTTTTCTAATGACTATAGCATTTTTTCTCCAATGTGGTATTTCATAAGTTCTATTTCCCTGTCCATTAAGAAATATGAAGTGGGTAATTAAACTTCGTGAGTTTTTTAATTATCTTCAACTTCAAATAGATTAGAATTGGCCAATAAACTGCAAACGCCACTCTGACTAGGGCTGGCAGGGAAAAAAAATTATCTTCAAAAGCTTTTGTAGATTTTATTTTTCCTTTTTTTTAACTAAGAGAAAAAAAATTCAGAGAGCTGCTACTTTCCTGGAAAGCCTGTAAGTTTCACTGGAAAAATCCCAAGCCAGAACATTTCAATAGGAAATGCACATATTTCTGTTTGGGTTTTCTCTCCTACCTCCCCCATTCTCAAGTTGCTAGACTCAAATTGTTCTTTTATATATGTCTAAAAATGAAGTTTCTTACCAATGGATGCTGTTAGCTTTTCTGAAAGCTTTCTTAGAGGCGTTAGATATTGATTTCTAGAGCTCACATTAGCAGCTGTCTCAGGTTAGAAATGAGCCAAATTAATTTGGCCATAAATTTGGAACAGTTATGAACTCCATTTCTTCTTCTCATCTAGAGTTAGAAGCCTTTTCTCTTCTAAGTACAAGTATTTTTAAAATGTGCTTAATAAAGTTTTTTTTGTTCCCTGGCCCTTTCTCATGGTTTGATGCTGAATGAAAAATGGGCAGCTCTCTAAGAACAGTACATTGTAATGGTTCCTTTGCTGCTGAGGGATTTGTGAATTTTATGCTTGTGGTTATTTGATTTTAACAAAGTTGGTCTCTCTGGGACCAGTGATTGTAGTGTAAGCATAATGGGCACTTGTGACACAAGAATTTATGACAAGAGTAACAACCTTCTTAAGATTCTTGTAATAGCCTATGAGATCCTATGCCATGACCTGCCTTTGAAATCACATCAGATGTGGACTCAGCTCTAAAATATACAGCTTATAGTCGCCATGCCTTCTACTTTTCCCCTATTATACTTCAGGGTTGAGAGAGAGAGGTGTATCATGTTTTCTGAACATTAATTTCATATTACAACCTGTGCATCCTGAAGCAGTTGGCTACTTTCTAAGCTCTTTATGTGGGATGGAAATACTTGCTTCTCATTACCTTGAATCTATCCCACGACCAGAGACAAGAAGATGACAAATAAGAAGCCTTGTTAAGGTACTAGCTAAGCTGTTAAGAACCATATTTGTTGAAGTGACTAGATAACTCCAGGGAAAGTTGTCCTCTGACTCCAATTTCCATTCTCTGTAATCCTAATATACAGATTTTCCTTCTGTTTCTCATTCCTATCCACAAGATCATTGCCTGTTAATCATTAAATGATGTCTGTGTATTCCCTGCAATTCTTCACTCTTGGAAAAATTGTTGCCACATGGAATGTTTCCAAAGCTTTAATTTCCCCAAGGATTGCCAAAATACAACTTAATAAGAAAACAGAAATATAACAATATTTTGCTTTTCCTTTCAATCTGATTCTTTGTTGTTGTTGTTTTTAAATCTAGAATTTTTAGTCCTGAGTTTCTCAACATATGTAGAAATAATTGCCAAAATGCAAATTTGTCAGAGTAGAACAAGAATGGCATAAATTCAGTGGCAGACCACAGTGATCCGCAACAATCTGTGGACTAGCTCATAGGGGTGTTGAAAATCCTGGAGAAAAGCAAGTTTATAATCAATAGACTTATGTTTGCTACATAGGGATCAGCAAAGCAAAAAGATTTTTAAAACCCCACAAATCCACTGGAATTTATTCTGTGCTTGAGCACAGGGGTGAGGTCACCCTTTAAACAGCCTTCTCTCAAGTTTTCTATGGTTCAGTGTTACATGATGCTTTGTAAGACAAAATGCCTGCCTTCCCCAAAGACATCAAGTTCTGTTTCATTTTAAAGAATATTTCTTCTGTACTACTGCCATGTTCTCACTTGTTACAAAGTAGTTATTAGGATAGCTTTCCTGAACACCTCTAAGTTTTCTTAGGAATTTTAAACATTATAAAACTAGCTCTTAAGAATTTTAATTTTGGTGGTTGGGGGAAAAAAAAATTGAAATATATTTGCCAAGTCCCAATTTTCTGCAGACAAAGGGAGATGTAATTCCTACATGTGCTACCTGAGCTGTTTAGGGTGATGATTATCACATATCTTAGGGCAAAGCTATAAGATGGTGATCGATCACTTTTCTTGCTGGCTTTAAATTGATTTACCAAGAGAAGAAAGGAAAAAAAAAAACCCCAAACAACAACAAAAAAACACACCAAGCTAGAACAAATACTCAATCTTTCCACTTCCTGTAGCACTGTATATTTAAAACATCATTACTTACTTTCAATTGGGTCTTTTCCAATATCACTCAAGGAACATGGAAATTCTCCAACTGACTTCACAAGTTTTTGGCTTGAGTCCTGATATCAAGAAGTGGACTGAGCATCTGCCTGAACATCATTCAGTGGTGCCTGGGAAGAGGCAGCCTGAATTCCAAGCAGTGCTGTGGCTGATAACCTCTACAGTCACATTTTGGGAAACTGATTTACCGAGGGGTCAAGTCATACCCTCAGCTGGGCTCTGCCCCACTTGTTGATTTTCAGCCTCTTTCCTCTTTGCGAGGACTGTGTGTGCTGAATGTGGTATTTGAGGGCCGTACAAACCCTCAGATCCTGCATTCTTGAACACGCTGGAAACTTTACCAATAATGGGGGTGAGCACCTACTGAGTTCTGGTCTATGGGGCGAGCACTGATTTATAATGATGATAACTGTATGGCACATATAAAGTTCTGCTCTAGTCAAACTCTGCAGTATAAGTGATCTAAGGGTAATTGCTTTTATAGCCATCCTTACAAAAGATTTTAGTGCCTTTAAACTTTTATTTGCTTAAATGCAACAAAAGTTCAGTTGCAGTTATAGTTGTTTATTTTACAAGGCTGTTATAAGTGGATTTTGCTGCTGGTCAGGTTTGTAAAAGACACATGCTTTAACCTTGACTATTGTGTTGAACAGAGTAGTTTTCTTTTTAGATTGTCCTTTTGTGTGTTTGTTCCTCTTAGTACAATAATAGAAAGAAAAGGGTTTATTCAGCTCTGTTAGGAATGGGAACTGATTTGTAAATTCGGTTGAAATCAATAAGCATCACAAGATGTCCTTTAAAAATTGTTTTAATTTATTAAGTTAAAAAAAATTTAAAATATGCAGATGGTTTTAAATCTTGATGAATAATTATCCAAAACTTTGGAATTTGGATTTCAATTTGTTAAACTTCCAAAAACTGCTGGCTGACTGCAGACTTCCAGTGCTATGATGAAGCTGCAAATCTCTTCCAGTTGTATTTGCATGTGAACAACATGCACAAAATATAAAAAGCATCCTAATTCTGAAATCAGTCAAATATCTTATCTAAATATCACAAAAATCAATGCATTTGGCTAATTCGGACAGTGGAGCATTCCCCAGGTACATTTCATTGGAGAAACAGATAGAAAAGAGTTAAGTCAAATTTGTGTCCTCTTCCCAGAGTGGTTACGGTCTTAAATTATATGCGGCAAAACAGTTAAAAGTCAGTGTACAGGATGGATTTTCATGTCCCCTTAAAAATAAATAGGTTCATTTTCAATAAATGATGTGAAAGAAGTTGAGCCCTCAACTTGTTATTCATGTTACCTGTGGTCTTGCACGTTCGAACAGTTCTGCTGCTTTGCTTAGCAGCGATACAGATCCTACCACTATTTGCAAAATTTCATTTGCCGTTCCGCAATATGACCTTTAATACAAACCGTATATGTTTATTTATTTATCCCTACACCACAGCCCATCTTATTCCTGAATGTTTTGTGGAGGCAAACATTTCACCAAAACAAAAACTACTTTTACCCCTTTTGCCTTTCTCCAGAAGGAGACAAAAATGAAATCCAACTGGAGGAAAGCTCCATTCAGAGGGTGAGTGGAACAGAAAAAGATCCTATTATATTGTTTGGATCAAGATATTAGTATGTGAGGTCCGGTTTCACAGAGACTTCAAAAACAAACAAAGGAAACTCCTTTTGAGCCTCTAGCGATGTGACTGGCTCCATAAGATCAGAGCTCAAATTTACATGGATCTGTATTAGTTCAGGTATGAAGAGTTTCATTTTGCTGATCTTTTGAAGCAAATTCCACATAGCAGCACAAGAAAGGGCTGCCACATCGGATTTGACACCCTCCAACTGTGCCTTATGCCAATGTTTTCGTTGGTTCCCTCCTTACAAAATAGCTCTTTGCCAGTTTTCTGAGGGCTCCATCCTTTCTTTCTTTGCCTTCCCCCTCTTTCTCCCCCCCCACTCCCATTTTGAGAATGTTTTACTTCGGGATTGTAGAAGTACGTATAGAAATAACCATGAAGTAGAGGAAGAGCTGGTTTGCAAACCCCTTCTGTTTTAGTTGAATAAGTAACCCTAGTGATCTATTGTTTTGTTTTCGTCGTTGAACAGTTCTTATTCTGTGTGCATTTATTAGCAAAACATAGATGTCATTAATAGCTTTACAATTTCTAAGATCTGCACATGTAAAGCGTAAAATACACCAAAGCCTGCTCAGCTCCTGGCTTATGTTGCTGCTTAGGCTCTCCTAGGCTGTGCTTATGCATTAACTGCCTGCTTTGCCTGATTGTTTCAAGCTTCCTTGCACTAACTTCAAGCTTCCTACCCTCTGGGCACAAGACAGCTCAGAGACATGTGGCTGCATGCTCAGGACCTGTGTGGCAATCTCTTTTTCACATAAAGGGCTGTAGAAACTGTCACTGAATACAAAAAATTCCCATAGAGCTATGGATTAAGCTATGGCAGCATGAGATATGGCAGAAGGCAGCCAAAGCCACGGCAGACTGCCCAGCACAGTCCTTGATTCCTCTGGCTGTGCTGTGCACAACCCTGGTGTACAGAGCTTGCAGTGATGGTGCTTATGTGTTTGCTTACTCTGCAGATCACACACAAGCAACCAAAATGTGACCTGATGTACCCAGCAAACTGAATTGCTGTTAAATAACACAGCTAAGGCAACATAGAGCTCTATATTGCTGTTGTGGCTCTAAAGCTGCTCTGAGCAAATGGTAGTAAACTGACAGCTCCTATATTATGCTATATATGGCCCATACCAGCATCTTACAAGCTTATCTTTTGCAAGATGGATAATATTCATAGTTACTCCCTGAATGCTGCTACTTTGTCAAAGACATAGCATTTAGTTTGCAGGCATGATGCACTGTATCAAGATCAGCAGTTTTCATACTGTTTTTCAGAAGCTCCTGCCACACAAGCCTCCCCTCCGTAGGTGGGAAGTGGTTTGTGATCTAAGCCTTGCAAAGAGAAGCAAGCAGGGTGACTTCATGGCATTCAATACAGGCTGTTCCTACTCCCCAGAAATGGTTGGTAAAACAGCCACATTCGCGATAAACATCTTGATTTATAGGTGAACTCGTTAATGATTTAAAAGTTGGAAGGGGTGAGGTGGGTTGCACACATGGTGGCTCTTAGCTCTTCTTTTGCAAGGCTTTGAAGTTAGAGTTCATTTAGAAATTTTCTACAAATTTTAGAAATAACATTTCTGTGAAAACAACGCAAAATCTGGTGGCATATGGTTGTATTTAGGTGACTAATACTCACTTGGGGCCACCTTCTTAATTTACTGCTGGCTTCACCATTCATGAGTAATGCATCGACTCCTAGCTCATGCCAATAAAGCTTTATGCCACCACACACATAATTCACTGCATGTCTTGCCTTCCACATTGCTATGGCACTTACAGAGTTTCTGTTAATAGGTAATCACCAAAATGAATAGCACAGTAAAATTGTATAACTTGTAATTAGCTCCAACAATTAAAAAGTCTAAAAGCAGACTTTGTAATGCCAAGGCTTCAAAGATACCGTTGTGTTAAGGAATTAATTTTCAAATCACAGTAAGAGCATGTAAACATATACTCTGAGAATAGTTTTTCTGCAAGAAATGATTTAAAAACAAGGTGATTTTTTTTTAAGAAGGGATAGCCAGTGAGTTGGACCATAACAAAATGTTTATTTTGCTGACAAAATATTTGTCTTTCTATCTGTTACATTGTGAAAATAACTAGTTTTTGTTTTTCTGTAAGTCATCCTGGGCTCCAGATAGCAGTACGAACAATGCCATGAAACTCTCCAGTACCTTCTTTCCCTCATATCTCCGAGTTTGTTGCTTTCAACAAAAACTTCTCAAGGCTGTTTTAAATGACTTGTACATAAGGGAGAGTCTCAACTGCCTCAGAGACTTGGTTGTCAGAATTTTTACAGATGATGCAAACTGGCACATCATCATGTTCCTGGGATGGAAACAAAGGTAAAAATAGTTTTTTGTTATTAGTGGTGTTTGGCTTTGTATTTTTTTTTTCCACGTTAACACTGGGGAGATGAGTGTTCTCTACAATGTAAACTGGAGAATCAGACCACAGACCAAGATATGGGAACTGGGAGCTATTTTTAGTAAGAACAAGTTAATGGGTGAAAGAAGGGAAGATTAAAGATGACAAAGAGAAGAAATTCACCCATTGCCCATGTGCAGTGTGCTCTTGCCCTGGCTCCATCAGTTCAGTCCATGTAAGTGTCATTCATGATGGGGTCACAGAGTTATGCTTTCAGTTGTCTGGAAGCCGTAGGTCATATGAAGAACATCTCTTAAAGATCTGACAAAGTATTTTAGACAGAAGACATAATTTTTTAATTCTTCAAAAGACAAGTTAAATGTATTCATTGCATAAGAAATCTATAATTTAACAGCAGCTGTGCAGCAGCCTTTCCATGCTATAGTGCAGTCTACTATATTGATGATTTCAAATATTTATACCATCATCCCACATTCATGAAAAATATTTAAATTAAACATGCATGGGAACAGATGCCATTCTGTTCTGGCAAGAAAACCTAGTCATAAACTTCTGCTTATGAAATGTTATTTCACTTGACCCCTATCAGTAGGAACTCATGAAAATTAAACTGGGGAAGGAGAAATATTGTATGTAAGCTCTTTTCTCAGTGAAACCTTTGAGTGGGTATGTGAAGACAAGATGTTTCCATTAAAAGCAGAACACAGTTTGATTTGATAAGGTGAAGCTCACTGCTTTAAGTTCTAATTCAAGAGTCGGTGCCTACTTAAAAATGTCTTTTCACCTGCAAATGGCACTTCTTAAAGAAGCTTTCTAGATCAACCTGTAGTTATTCATTTCAGTAGTTAGTGCTTCTATTATTTGTTAGAAATGATATAAAGTAACTCCTTTTTTTTGTGTGTGTGTTAAAAAGCACAGCTTTACTTTTGTTATTGATGTACTAAAAAATCCAAAGAGATTGTTTCTTATTACTAATTCTAATTAATGAGATCTTATGAAATAGGAAAAAGGGAAAGGAAATGTCATGTAAAGATTGGAAGCTAAGGATGTCATCAGCCGCAATCTAGTCAAGTTAAACATTTACATCTCTGCATGTAGTCCATATAGGACTACATATGCGTTTGACTGGTATATTTGCAGCTCAGCTTGAACAAACAATTGGTTCTACCTATTGTATCTAATCTATTACGGCATTTATACAATCCTATGAATCCTGCTTTCTGATGGAATTTAGAAAAATAAGTGAGTGATTTCATGGTTTTCTGCACTTCTAATAGATCCTGTTTGAGATGTTAGTCTTGGATTTTTTTCTGGCCTTGCATTTTAACTGTGTTAACAGATTTTATTGTGTATGTCCTCCCTTCCCCCTCCCCAACAGATGTAAAAAAAGTTTGGGACTTATTGACACTGCAGTAGTTAAAATGTATTTCATTTGTCGTTTTACTCCTGGTTTAGTTTGCAAAAGGAAAATGGCAATCCTGGACTTGTGCACTAGCTCTGCTGTTCCATATGATACTCCTGGAAATCAGAGCTGGACTGATAGAAATGCTTTATCCCTGTGAGGAGACAGCTGTGGGCAGCTCAGTGTGGCAACGTTTATCCAGAAACATTGAGATGATGCCTGAGAAGGTGGTACAGTAGATTCTCCAGTGACAGAGACCCAAATAAGCTGTAAGACCTTGCAACTTGGGTATTATTGAAGCTCACCTTGCTAGCTGGGTGGAATTTGCCTTGTTCTGCTGACTCTACAACACAGTTTCTGGTAGATTTTTCTCTCTAATTTTTAGTAAAATTATATTAGATAAGAAAATATTTTTATATCAGCAAGATATCATGGCTGGGAAGTCACCAGATTCCCCCTTCATAGCATTTTCTCTGAAATGACAAAAGACAAGAGGAAAGACTAAAGGCACAAGAGCTGACTGGTGATGTGACAATAGGATATTTTCATTTTACTCGAAGTAGCATACAAACACTGTTCCTTTAATGGACTCTTTACTTGCCTTTAAGCTTGATACTGTGTGAGTCGGAAGTAACAGCCATGCCCAGCAAACCAAGATGACCTGAGCTACACAGACAAATCCTAAGCCAACTCTCACCAAGTCCTTACTTCTCTACTCTTTGTCCCTGTCCTCAAAAGGCTGTATAAAAAAATAATGCTGTGCTTCATTGAGAATGGAAGATTTGCCAAGTTACAAAAGAAATAGGAATAAGAGCTAATAGACTTGGGTTTAAATCTTCGTTCACCCGATTAATTGGAGCATAAGCTTTTTTTACAAGTTGCTTAATTCTGATTTTTTTTGTCAGAAATATGTACATACTCCCCTGCTCTCTGGGAATTGAGAGAAAAGGAAGTATATTCTTGATAGCAAAGACTCAGTAACAATTGTTTGACTTTCTCAGATGGACATATTTAGTTTATAGTGATAGCCTATTTCAGATTTTAATATTGAGTATTATTGATGTCATCTTATTTATAATATGTTTTTTAGAATGAGTAACATAAACACTCTGGGGCTGTATTCTTTTCTATTTCCCATCATGTTCTTCTCTGCTAGTTACCTCCTATATATCCCCAGCTACAAAGCAAAAAACGAAAGAAACAACAACAAAATTTTAGACTTCGAAAGTTGCCAGGATGACGTAATGGAAAAATAAAAGGCCATTTCTTGGGCATGTTGCTAACAAAACAGTCAATGGTTAAAGAACTAAAAATAAGAACTAAAAAAATTCTACCAAGGTATCTGACTTAAGGAAATGCTGACCATAATTTCTGCATGTGATATACAGTAATCCCTCGAATATTGCAGAGGGTCAGTTCCAGAAAGATGCTGCGATAAGTGAAATCCATGAAGTATCAGTAAATACAGTAAATAAATAGAGTAAAAATGGTAAATACGGGGCAGGGGGGACACCGTGATGTATTGAAGTCGCAAATGACAAACCACAAAGTAGAGAATGATTACTGTAGTTTACAAAGTGGGAAAGTATTTACCATAATAAACTATGATTTTATTAGAGTCAAAGAAAGTAGACTATATTTTGTGTAGCCTAACCTTAGAACTTTTGCGCATCCTCACTTTTTTTTTTTTGTTTTATTATAGCAACTCATGTGTCATTAGTGTAAATTCTTTGCATTTAAGTAGTAAGTGGATGAGTTTGACTGAATATTTGTAGAAGGTCCTGGACTGATAGTCTTAAAAGCCTATAAACCTCTGTTTACATATAGTTTACACAGAGTACAGTTAGAGCACAGGCAATGCAGCAATTCTCTCACCAGAAAATAACATGGTTAAGGGAATGAGTTGCTTGGGTTTCTGGTCCAGTCATAGGCTCTCCAAAAAGTGTCAGAAGGGTGATTTGCTAAAGACCATTGAATGATGGACAGGACCTGTTCTGGGACCCTCCAAAGTACTTGTAAGCAAAGCAGTTGTGGGAAAATGCCATTAAGATGCAGGTAGTATCTTCATGGCTATTTGTATCGATGGAAATTAGTGTGCTATCATAACTCTTAAGGATGAGTAAACTGACTCAAAATGTGCCCTCAGCCATACCGGTGACAATTTGCAGTAATTGCATCACTTATGACAGAGTTGCTACAGGTCTCAAGAAACGTAACTGAGGGAAGAATTTGCTTTATCTCTGGTCTTTTGATAGGTGGTATTTTACTAATATAATGTGGACGCACCAATATCCTGTGAAATTCCTGCACGTCACCAGCGGTTTTTATTCATACCCATTAAAATGCATTACAGTGTGGAGGTTGCTGAAATGTAAATTAAAGGCTACAGTGCTCATAGTTTAACAGCTGCCATGTAGATTGACAGCCTTTGTGCGCCCAGCTGGCAGTGTCAGGTTAGTGGGTCTCTAGTCACAACATTAATCAGCTTTATTAGTGCCACTAATACCAATTTGTAAGCAGACTGCAAGGATCAGACGGCCCAGCTGTCAGGCAGTGCACAGAGATTATTACAGGATTTCTTTTTATTGTTTAAGATTGGAATTATAATTTAATTAGGGAACTTAACTATTTTTTACACCCATTGAAAACTAGCAAAGATTTAATAAAAAAAAAAGTTTACCTCTTTACCTCGCTGTTCTACCGTGTTTTCTACTTCCCGCTCCCCATCCTCCTCCACGCCTCCACCCCAGCATGCACGGGAGAGAAAATGAATTCGCTTCACAAAACCTGTTGTAGCATATCACTTGCTGAGATGAAGAACTTCTTACACTGCAGCAACAGCTCATATTGTGCTAGTCAGGATTTCCAACTGATTTCAACAGATTTTCCTTACCGCGTTGATGTGATATACCCAGTGCCTTGGAGGACCAAGAAATAGAGGGATTGTGTTTAGAATTTCCTCAAAAAAACCTGCTAGCCGCCTGCCTAGTTCCTAGTTTTGTCATAGTAATTACTATTTTTCCATCAAAATGTGTATGTAAACTGCACAAATCTGAGGACTTTTCTAGATTAGAGTCATGTTGTACAATAAATTCTGATTCAAGAGAAACAGAGCAACTATAAATACATGGATATCTCTCAAAACTTCCTCTTCTTTTTGGCATGGGACCTCTTGTCCTTATTACATTACACATCATTTTCAACTCAGTTTTAATTAATGATTTTAAATTAGGCTAAGAGGATATTAGCTAGCAAAGCCTAGAAACGAAGAATGGATGTTGTGGCTCAGACACAACCTTCCAAAATCTCTGCAGCTCACATCTTATAACACTTTCATGTCGGTCATACAGATTACATTTCCTGTAACACTAAAGCAGCTTTTCTAGCGGGTCAGAAACATGATAGGTTTATCCTTCAGAGCAGCCTGAAAATACACTGAGGAGGGAAAAAATGCCCTTAGCATCTACTTAATGCACTGAAAGAAGGGAATTTAAAGATGTAATTTCACAGACTTAGAAGACTGATGCAGGAGATAATTTTAAGGAGTGTCACAGATCATTTCTGATGCATCATAATGCAGGGTAAAGGGAATTCCAGCAGTCTTTCCCCAGAGGCTCCTACCTGGACCTGCTGTGCAGACCACGCAGGAGTGGAGTCCATGCCTCCAGAGTGTGGCCCTAGCAGCAGGCTCTGCAGGGCTGCGACTTTTATGCTATTGGCTGTCTTCTGTGGTAGGGTGAGTCCCATGTCCCCATGGAAAACTAATTGGACATTCTATTTCTTGTTTTGTTGGATTTCTATATATCTCAAAAAACAGGCGGCACTGCAACACCTGTGAAGAGTCCGTATGCAGCTGATATACATGTCTAATTGAACACTCAGTTATCTGGTCTATGGCACTTGCTGAGCAGGAGCA
This sequence comes from Pitta sordida, assembly GCA_013390025.1. NCBI lineage: Eukaryota > Metazoa > Chordata > Aves > Passeriformes > Pittidae > Pitta > Pitta sordida. The sequence goes on along the minus strand of WEKX01000957.1, from coordinate 1,614,606 downwards.
GAAATAGAGTTTCTCTTTAAGATGATTCTGGTTTTAACATATGAATCCTGACAACCAAATCCAATCCTGTATTTTTCAGCCCAAGTGCCACAATTATGAAGAAATTTAGAAGAAAAATAGGACAAAATCAATTTATTTCTTTTATTTAATGTTTTTTAGTTGTCAGGAAGCATTTTGGGCAATTTCTGCATTTGAGGTTCTGACAGCAAATGTAGTGGAAAATACAGGGAGTAATTTTTAAACACAAGAAACACAATAGCATGCGAAGACTAAAAAATGAAAGGCTTTTCTTAATGAACGGTAACAGTGACCTGATGGACCTCAGATGACCAGGACAGTAAGAAGATGGGCAAGAATGGCTGTCCTGTTACACAACAGAGGCAAGTTATTAGTAGATGAAGTTACAAAGATTACAGTGCTTACTACTCTCTGGCAGTAAGCCACTTCTTCACTAAAAGTGCCAACTTGGTCAGTGTTGCTATAGGTAATCTATTGACACAAGGGCAAGACCTCATCTTCCAATAAGTAAAATCTGGAGAATACTTGTATAGGGACAGCTTGTGGATACTTTAGATAATTTATAGATGATGTGAAAAGTACTAGACTGCTGGAAAACGAAACCTAGTGTATACATTTAAAGAAGGAAACAGTTCAGCTTAACTTAATTCTTCAGAAAATACTAAAACAAGAAGTTAAGGACATAATGCATAAGCACATTGAAGCAAGCAGAGACCACAAACTTATCAACAGCAAATCACATCAAATATGTCTAACTTCCTTCTGTGACAGAACAAGAAAGGCACATGGTGTGACTCTTGTGAATGGTCCTGTGCAGGGCCAGGAGTTGGATGTGATGATTCATGTGAGTCCCTTCCAGCTCAGCATATTTTGTGAATACACCTTTTGAATAGGAGGGAAATTATATTCATTGTGTCTGTTGGTGTGGGTGTTTTCTTATAAGCAAACTGCAGAAGTGTATTTCTGTTGAAACCACTATAAGCTGGGTGCCACTTTAACTGGAAAATCATAATTGCAGATTGGAGAGACCAGAGGACACCAGACAGAATGCTCATGGATACAGAAACCATGATATGGAAGAGAAAAATGAATGAATGGTTTGTGAATGACAAGACTGAGGGAAGACAAAGTAGTCTTTAAACACATAAAAGGGAGTAAATAAGCTGTTTTTCTACCATAAGACAAAGTAAGGGGCACAAATTGTAAAGAGAAGGAAAAAAAAGACTTTAGAATGGTAAGAATAGTCAATTGCTGGATAGATTAAGGAGCCTTTGGTATTGGAAGGCTTTACAAACAAGTTGGGTGAGCATCTGTCAAAATGACGCAAGCATTGCTGATCTTGTGTTTGGTCAGAGAGGTGAGCTAGATTTCTTCTGAGGCCCCTTCCAGCTGCCTTCTCCTATAAAATTTGATTCTGTAACATCAGCAACCTAATGCATGAGTTGGCTGTGGGCCTTGCCTTGCCGACATCATCAGCAAGTGCTACTTGGTGGAAAATAGCACAGGTTGTCTCGGGGCCAAGAAGGCAGTGTACTCACTGCCGTGCCCTGGGGACCTGATCCACTTGGCGTCTAGCTAGTCCCAGCTTCACTCCAGCTTGTTTACCTGTGTGTCCTTCTCACAGCAGCTTTCAGCTGGAGGACCAGGGCATCTTCAGGTCAAACCCTGAGTTAGGAGGAGGATGCACCTGGACAGCACGTTTAGTTTGTCAGTTTAGGTAGCATTTCTAAAGAGCATATTTATGGATCAGGGTGGACACCAGGGTTGTGGGTCCACAATTACTACAGCAGAGGAGATGGCCCATGAGTGTAGAAATAATGCTGCTGCTCTTACTGGAATATAGGCTAATAAGTGACCTAGAAATTGTGCAGGATCACAAAAGGGCATAAAAACTGTAGGATTCAAAACCCTGAAACTGTTGAAGAAGTTAAACCTGTAAAGGCTGCAGAGTCTTTCTGTAAACTAGTCAGGCCAAATGAAAGGTGATCAGATTTTGACAAGCTCCTCTAGCTAAATAGTGCCTCTGCCAAATTTTCTTTTGAGTGTAAGTATTTACAGGTAAACTTCTCAAACTCAACCCCCTCATTCTAAAATAAAAGTTTAGATCATTAACTGTACTTGTTCAATATTTGATGTACTTTAAATATTTTATAAAAATCTTGCAGAAACAGAGGAAAGTTACTGGAACATATATGTTCCAATTATAATCCCTCTAGAAATTTGATTCGCTTACTAACCTTATGGAAGCTCAGATAAGTTGGCCGTTTTAATTAAATGTAAACAACTTTCTAATAACAACCTTGACGGCTCCTCCCAGAGAGTGATCCAAGAGGCCCAGTGCACTTAGAAATACCAAGGAGTTGCATTACAACCTGCTGAGACACTGCTGTACTGTCAAAATGATGTGGCAGTGAACACATTTTGAACAGTCCTAACCCGATGTTCTGAGTCTCAGTCAGCTTTAAAAATGTATTGTTTCCTTCCAGCTTTATTAGTTGTTCATCTCTGTGTAAAGAGTAAACTTTCCGAAGTCTAGAAATTTAATTCAGAGTTTTATACCTGTTCTGAATTCAACAGAATAGAAGAGGGACATTTTGGTTACCTGTATTTGTGGATTTTATGTCATGATGGTCCTGACATTCTCAGGTGCCTTGAAGAGTCCCAGGGTCTCTGCAAATTGAGTTTGTATTTTCTTTCATCACAGTTTTCAGAAGGTATGTCCATGCCCAGCTGTCAGGGAATCAATATGTGGAAAATCATTGGTCAGCAGTAGGGGTGGAAGTCCAAAGCTAACCTGTATCTGCTGTTGAAGGAGTCACCCTGCACAACTTGCATGATTGCTGAAGATGAGGTGTCATGGCAAGGACATGGGAGAGAAGATTGGCTTTGTAGTTATGTCTTTCACTGTACTTTCAAACATGGCTTCCTGTATGGAAGAGGGTAGAGACTAAGTGCATGGTTATCCTATAGCACACGTTGGAGTTTTGATGAACAAAGAGCTGTTCCCTTCTGGGTCATGAACATGGTTGTTGCTTTTGTTCTTTAAATACTCTATTGTCCTCTTTGATTTCTCTGCTTTGGGCCAGAGAGAAATTATGTTAACAAGCATACTGATCATCAAGTAAGAAATACATTTTATGCCTGTTTGCCAGAAACTGAGAGAGGGGTCAGTTACATAAATTGTCTACTAACATGGGTGGTACATTCAGTGCAGGAGTGGTTGATGCAGTTCAAGGTTTGCTAACCAATCAAGATAGGGAACTAGGGGAGTGGAGGGATTTATTCATTCAGACAAAACAAATAAAACGGTTAAAAAATAAAAAAAAAAAACCCTTGCTGTCAACTAAAAAAGGCACCATGGCTGCCTTCTTTGTAAATGGTGCTGGTCAGAGACTGGGGTCCTGCTCTTTAAAACTAATGGGAGATCTGCCATTGAGACCTGCGAAGAGCAGGCAAGAAGCAGGTCAGTGAAGCAGCTCCACAAGCTGATAGCTTAAGCACAAAGCATATCGATCCTCTCCTCTGTGCTGAGGGGATAGCCTCAGGGGGCAAGAAAGCAGCACAAAAACGGAAACGACTTTTCTTGCTGTTTTCATCTGTTTCTGCATTTGGAAATAAAGCCCAGCACTATCTGAGGAAAGTGGGTCCATTCCTTTGCAGAAATCACTGTTGGGGAAAGAAAATGTTAGATGGGAAAAACTTCTGATGAAGGATTAATCCTGCATAGCAAATGGAGGAAAGTCAGCAGGGAAGTGGAGGAAAGTGAAGCTCATGTTGCTCTCCATGTTTATGTCAAAGACCTGATCTCTAGAGTCCATTCTGTCCCATCAGTGGACCTAGCTCAAGAAGATACTCACTTGCTACTTATGTGTGTATAAAAGGCTGTCCTGAAGTAGGTCATAACCATGAGTCGGGAAGGGCTGAGCAACACTACAGAGATCCTCTCTTGTGGGAACCATACACAGACTGGAGATTATTTTAGAGAAGAAGAAAAACTACCTAGGGAGCTAGCACTCTAGTCAAGTTCCTTTTAAATGTCAGCTGCTCTGTGTGTTACTACAGTGGGGCTCAGTCGGCAATAACCAGCATTTATCAAGGCAATCTGTTTATTTTTTTTAACATCTCTTTTATGGAAGCTTTAAGTTCTTTACATTGGACTGTAGAAAATCCTCTTACAGATTCAGAAATGATCCCCCATATATTTATATAAACAAAGCTTAGGAATGGGAAATCTAAATTGTTAATCACTTGTGCTGTTTTCTCCATGGAAATATCAAGCAGCTTTCCTTTGAGAGGGTAAAATACCCTCTTTGCACTCCATACAAAAAGGTTTTCTTTGTTACACCTGCCAGCATGAAAAAGGATTAATTTTAACAGAGCTTAACCTAGCCATCTAGGGGAAGCCGTTTAAATGACTCCATGTCTTGGTTGCTTTTTATGGCACTACCCTGGTGACTTCATTTAGTTTTGCAAAATATAAGAGAAATTTTTGACTTATGTCACTCAAGTTTGTTGGATTTTATCACAACTGGTATGAATAATACAGGCAAACTTCAGCTGTACCTCACCGTGAAAAATACGCATATGTTTCTTTAGGTTTTTTTCAAGAGCATTCATCAGGGAGAGCAAAGAAAAAGTTCCAAATGCACCCTACTTACCATTACTTCATTTTATAAAGCAATGAATCCTAATCTCATGATGAAATTTTGGTAAACATTTTCAGGAGGCTTTCTGACTGTGTCATATATTAAGTAAAAAAATGTTGAGTATTTTTTCCTGGGTCAGATTATTGACATTTTCCTCTCTTTTAAAGTATTTTAAAATGAGCCTGTCTTTTGTAGAAAATGTAAGCCCAGAATTTCTGCCCAAAGGGACATAGTGCTGGAAAGAAAAATGTTAATTAAAGCAGGAGTCTAACAGTAGACATATAGTAGCTTTTTATTATCTTGGCACCTTCCATAACCATTAACGTAAGTGAAGAAAATGTGTAGTGTTATAATGATCACTAATATCATACATTTGAGTTAAAAACTTGCTTATCAGCCTGGACAGACTGTGGAAATATTGTAGGAGAAGGTGCTGCAGATCTGCACGCTGAGGGTTCTGTAGTGAGGACCATCGGGAAGCTGCTTTACCTGCCCGAGGCCACAGGGACATGGAACAGATGCATCTGTGGTGCAGGTACAGAGCCACAAATAGGAAAATCATAAGACACTTAGCTTTTTAAAACTTTTTTAGCTTTGTGATTTTACTGCCTTTAATGCGCTGGTAAATTTATCTGCATAGATATTGGATTTTCAGTTTTAATTTCTGTGAGTAGGTCTTTGGGAAAGAAATTGTGAACAAGTGATACTACAGTCATCACAAAAATCAAAAAGAAATGCAGCCTCTTTAGTTTCCCAGTACTGAGACAGAGTGAGAAGCTCTTAAACTATCCCTCTTGCCTATTTCAGAAAAATAAATGCATCAAATTCAACAAAATAAGTGTTCCCCAGTGAAAATTATTCACACTTTTAGGACCAGGTGAAATATTTTAAGCACAATAAACCTGTCTAATCGCTGACATAATTAAAATATTTGAATTGAGTTGCTGCAGGCAGTATTCAATAAGAAAACCAGAACTGTGAAGGGATTGGGGTTTTTTTGCTTAGTATCCTTCTTGCTCTCTTCTTTTCTTTATTCTTGGTGCTAGCAGTGGTAACGAATAGCTTATTTAGAATTTGCTTTAACCTATTTATAATGAGCAACCTTACAAAGCTGAGAAGTAAATTTGTACAAAGGTCCAGGTGACATCAGCTTCTGCAAATACATTGGAGCAGATCAGTGAACAGGAAGTAATTAAACCCTTTAAGTGAAATAAATCTCACGATTTAATGGAAGATACAAAAAGTTCCCTTTTTTAATATTAAATTTCTTGTTAAAAATATTTTGTATCATATAATATCCTTACTGAATCTAAGATTTAATCAGATTTTTATACATTTGCATTTGGTTCATGTTTTCAAAATCCCTTGAACATTTTGAAATTAAGCATCCTGACATTAAAAAAAAAATTAATTCAGCTGAAATACAAAAAAGAAAAGGATTTTTTAGGAACTATTAGTAGTTCCTGTACTATTAGCAAACTATTTCTGTTCTATCCTTTTGCTTCCTAGATATGTATTTTTGCACAAAACACTACATAGTAAAGATTTCCAAGAGACTTAGAAAATTGGAACTTGCCTTTTTGAAGGATTAAAACTGCATATGTGTGATACCTTCTTCCTCTTAATATCGTTATAGAATCATTATTTCTAACTTTCCCACAGCAATTTAACTTTCTCCCTTTTGTTCCTGAGTAAGTTAAGGCAGAGCAAATGCCTCTAGCAACTAGTCCTCTGCTTGCTGACGATGTTGTTTTAGGAGCAGTTTCAAAGAAACTCTGGACACCCTCTGTGAACCTGTTCAGCTTCTGTTATTGTATCTGTTGCACCATGAGCTGGTGGGTGCTTCTGCACTGGAGATGTGTGGCTGACACCAGCTTTGTGACTGTAGGATGAGACATTTTAGCTTGTAGTGGAACCTCAGTACTTTCCTAGATCCTCCTCGTGTAAACTCTGTGATTTGAAGGAATTTCTTTTTGCTCTGCCAGGCTTTGAAGTCTGCTTAGCACACAGACATTAGAACAGCTGCCCCAGCCACATTATTTATAAATCTGGATAAACTCTGTAGTTAAATATTTTTAGCAGTAGGTTTATGAAGCCAGGAGGGCACACACCAGTCTAAAAAGAAGGTCTAAGAATCTAGTGTGGTTGATTTATTTAGAGTAAGCCTCTTGAAAAAAGGTTATGTCTACAGAGCGATAAGAATTTGATTTGTACAGATCCAGTGCATCTACACTTCAATAAGTACAACTATATTACACTTAATTAAGATCTGCTTTCAATGTATCATCAAGTGTAAATTACTTATTGCAGAGGAGTAGCAATGTTAGTTGGAGATGTCACTTTCTCCTGTGACATTCAGCTGCTGTGCAATTTCTGCATGGGGGAAACAGAAGGTTCCTTGCCATTGCATATGTAGGACCTGTGCTTTTATTTTTTTCTTACTCAAGATAAAGTAATATACTCATATAACAAATATTAAGGCACAAAACATAGATTGCTTTACTGGCAACACCAGACTTCAAAATCACATCAGGAATGTGATTTTTTTTCAATGCCATATTTTCCCCTTATGGTAAGCAACTTCAGAAGAGGTGCTGCTGACTTTTAACTGCATTTTTCCAGGGAATATAAGGGTGACCTCCTGAGTTTTCTTGCATTACTTGGCTGAGTTTAGCGTTAAAGTGAGAATTTCCAGACATCTATTTGGTTACACAAAATATATTAACAACCTTATTATTTGAAAAGTGCAATAAACTCCCTAAATAATCTAGTAATTTTATTTACAACTCTTTGAAATGATCTATTCCTTAATTATGGGTTATAATTGGTGTTTCTGTAAGAGTATTTTCTTTGTTCTTTTCAGTCCTCTCTATACTCTATAGCTTTTTATTCTCCTATATTGGCCTATTGAATTTTAAATGACAGGAAAAGTTGATCTGAAGCTGATCTTGAGTATGACACAGAGGTCAAGATGTATAAAAGACTTCAGTAGGAAAGGAAAGGAAGTGACAATGGTAGTCAGGAAATTACCTGCCTGTCTGAATCCAGGGCTTTTTCTTGTTACTGAGTTTTCATCTGTTCAACAATGATTGTTGCTAGAGCAGACATAGGAATATAATCTTACCTAAGCAAATTTATAAGGTTAGTACATGAAGGTTGAAAGGTGCTCTGATGTGCTGGAGAACTTACAACGAATTGCCATATATCAGAGTCTTTTTTTAGTCATTTAAGTATAGAAATGGGGTTTAACGTATTTCATGCAATCAAAGCTTCTCTTTGCAGGCATTTCTGATACTTGTGGCAACTGCGCCTCAGATTGCTATCTGTGTTTTTAGGTGCAGTGAAGCATTTTAGCCTCTCTGAAAGAGCCTTGTACAATAATTTCAGTGGCCCATGTATTTTGAAAGCATTACTAGCCAAGTAAATTGTGCACTGAAGAATCCAAGTGTGGTTTAATAAATGTATATGCAGTCTGACAAAAACTTGTCAATACATCCAAAATGCCAAAGACCTTGTTTTGCTCTTACCTCTGGGAGAATCTTAATGCGGTTAAAAAGGCATGTTCAGTTTGGGAGTTTTACTGAGGTTTATTTTTTCTCTTACTACTTCCCCTCTCTCATTAACTTTTCTAGAGAAAAAGCAAAGTTTCAAACGTGAAATTTTTTTTTTGCTATGGTTCTGAAGAATAACCCAATGCAAAGCTGTTTGATAATGGAAGAGTATAGTCAATCTTCTGTCCTATTTCACAGTTGTTTAATCCCTCTTGCAAGGCTAGCAGAACATTACTGATGAGACGTCCAGTGAGGATTCTGTTTACCCATAGGATTCAGTTATATATGAGCAGGATGAATTGCTTTTCTTTGAGTACATCCTGTATGTGGGTTCAGGAGTGGCAAAAGTGACTGGATCTTGTTATCCAGCACCAATGTGAGTCTGTCCCTTCTGTATTTCATACAGGGATGTGCTAATCTGTGTAAGCTCCATGGTACTGATGCCTACTCCCTGGCAAGGTCTCTAATATACCACAACCCTTAGGAGGGGCTCAATATTATTTCAGGTGCTTGGCATGCTCCCTTAACGCCCATGTCCTTGGTGTTCCCTGTAACCCTGCTGCAAAACTGCTGGTACTGCTGACCTTTGTGAGGGCTTCCTTTATCTTGCTTCTTGAAATGGGAAAGTGAGAGCAGAGAGTTTGAAGTCTGTACTTCTCCACTTGTACACTGAATTTGTTTTGTCCTGTTGAGTTGGTCACATTCTCATCTCCCACAGCTGAATTAATTTCTTTTCCTCATAGCATATTAAACCCTTTTGAGCAGCACTCATAGAATTATAGAATCTTTAAGGTTGGAAAAGACCTCTAAGGTATCACAGTACTGGTAAGATCTTGTAGGATCCCAAATATGCTGAAACCTGGAAGAATTATTGTTAGTGCTCCCATGGGACAGATATGTGATTTACTTGATTAATCCAGTTTGTGAAAACAATAGATAAATGATTTTGTAATCATCTGTTTAAATTGCCTTATAGATTTTGATACAGCATTCAGTGCACTCTCAACCCTTTCCAGTTTTCTTCATTTCAGTCCTTTAGGAATAAAAGATACATATCATCTAAGTATATTGAACAAGTTTGCTGACTCTGGTTTGGGAATTTATGCAGCCTGGTTACAGTTTGCCTGTAAACAAAACCTTCTAGTAATTCTATAACAGGACAACAAATAACATATAGCAAGGCTTGACCTATAATTATTTGCACCTCAGGTGCTTAACAGATGAGACACAGAATATCTCCCTGACGAATGTTTACCCTCTTCTCCTTGGGATGATGACAAGGGTTTTCTGTCTCTGGCTGATGACAGATGAAGAATTTGGAAAGGCCCTATCTCCCACATGGGAAAAGCAATTGCAAGCTCAGTTGGCTTCTTTTTGTTTCTAGGAACAAGTGAATCAAGGCAGGGATTTGGAAGATTCCTTTTCTCAGGGATTCTTTTCTCCTTTTCCTTTGGTTTTGACCCAACAGGACTGACCTGTACATTTTATCTCATGTCTTGTCTAAGAAATCAAAAACACCATCTCTGCTTACCTGCTACCCTGCCTTTCTGCAGTGAAAAACTAGGAGAGAGGGAAGGAAAGGATTGATTAAAAATGTCTGTCTAGTCCTCAGTGATGCTCAGGTCATGCCCTGAAGACTGATGATCCTTTGCAATCATTATTGTGATTGGTGTGGGTTTTCCGCAGGGGAGCGTCTTTTTTTTTTTTTTTTTTAATTTTCCTCTCACCCTACGCTTTGTGAAAATTGGGGGGAAAAAATGGGAAAACACTGAAAGAAAAAGGGGAATAAAGTACCCATCTCCAAGATTAGAGGCCTGCCTCTGTGATGTAGGCTGAAATGCTTATCCATGCTTTTGTGATTAGCAGGCTGGATTATTACATAACCCTGCATCACCAGGTCTCCCTGCTTCAACTCTCTCTCAACCCTCTTTGCTTCAAGTTCTCACTGCAATGGAAAGGCTGTGGTGAAATCTCAACTATAATCTCAATCCTTATGTTGACTTAAGCAAAGCTTTATGTGACCTTGGTTCATACAGCTCTTATCTGACTTCATCCTACTCTAGGGATGTTGGTGTGTTCTGCTAAAGCTGCCATGGATTAGATCACATGGCTTGTGAATGAGTATCTCCTTGTTGGAGATTCAGATGGAAAGCTCCCTCTAGGAAGCAATGAGGTTTTTCTACAGCTGAAATCAATGGCAAGAATCTCAGTGACTCCAGAGGAAGTAGGATTGGACCCAATAAACTGATTTTTCCATACAGTATTAATCAAATTCTACTATTCATATGCTGCCTTGCTTGTCCAATTTTTGGGGGGTTAAATTTAAAACACATTGATGTTTAAATATAATCTCAGCATGACAGCTACTAATGATCAAGTTCAGAGCTCATTGATACCAAAGGGAGTTTTTTATTGACTTCAGTGGGATTTGAATCAGAGTCTGAAATTATATTTTGACTGCCTTCTTCCCTAACCTTTCACATACTGCTGAGTATTAGAGTCAAGTAAATTTTTGCCTTCTTCCCACTTGTGGTTTTTTTTTTTTACTGTACATTCTTCAAATAATCTATCTTGCCATAAAATACTTCGTGCTTTAATCACCCGGCAGAAACCCACACCCTGCTCAGATACACAGGCAGGCACTCAGCACCTTCCCCATGTCACATCAATGCAAAAACATCGATATGCCAAAACTGTCTTTATGCAACACAAATATACAGCCTGTTCCTACACAGCATACCAGAGAGAGACCAGACCCAACTAATTGCTGGAGGGGACTGATAAATAAGGATGTGTTCCTACTTCCATTATCAGGCCTCACTAACGACGGGTTGGGAAGGGATCAGGTAGGTGAAAGGGTCCCCTTTGGAAGAATTCTTTTCAGCTAAATTTGTTCCTTGTCTTGTCAGATCCAAAACAGATAGAAACTAGCCAAAAACCTCTGACAGAGGTGTAACAAGCATCTACGCAAACACAGGATGGGGAACTTAGATAGACGTCAGTTTTACAGAAAAATGTTGTACTTGTAGATCAAAAATTGAATAGGAGTCAATAATATGGTACTAAAGAACCCTTCCTTGCCCTGAGAACTAAAAAAGCAAATGTTGAATATCTGGGCAGGAGTGAGACTGTATTGTGGAAAACCAGGAGGGCATTTGTAGAGGGACTTTATCTCACAGATGTATTGGAGACTTTCATAGAGGAATTAAATACAGACAAATGAAAAACTCTGCAGTGGACCTGATAAGGGGGTATTCTGAATTTTTAGAAAGTTTCCCTAATCAATTTCTTTTTATAGAATCATAAAATTGTTTAGATTGGAAAAGACTTTTAAGATCACAGAGTCCAACCATAAGCCCATCTCTGCTAAGTCCACCACTAAACTGTGTCCCTAGATGACACATCTACGTATCTTTTGAACACTAATGACTCAACCACTTCCCTGGGCAGCCAGTTTCAGGACTTGGCAACCCTTTCCATGAAGAAATTTTTCCTAATTTTCAATTTAACCTTGCTTACTGCAACGTGAGGCCGTGTCCTCTTTTCCTATTGTTTGTTACCTGGGAAAGATACTGAACCCCACCTCACTACAACATCTTTCCAGGTATCTGTAAGGAGTGATGTCTCCCCTGAGCCTCCTTTTCTCCAGGCTGAACACCCACAGCTCCCTCAGCCACTCTTTGTTGGATTTATGTTTCAGATCCTTCAGCAGCTCCACTGCCCTTCTCAGCCCACACTCCAGCTCCTCAGCATCCTTCATGTAATGAGGAGCCCAAAACTGAACACAGGATTTGAGGTGTAGCCACACTGTTGCTGAATACAGGGGAACAATCACTGCCCTGGCCCTGCTGGCCCCACTATTTCTGGTGCAAATCAGGATGCCATTGGCCTTCTTGGCAATCTGGGCACATTGCCAGCTCATGTTCAGCCAACTGTCAACTGGCACCTCCAAGTCGTTTTCCAACCGGCAGGTTTCCAGCCTCTCTTTCCCCAGCCTTTAGTGCTATATGGAATTGTTGTGGGTCAAGGGCAGTACCTGGCACTTCACCTTGTTGAACCTCATACAACTAGTGTTGGCCCATCGATCCAGCCTGATGGGATCCCTTTGTAAAACCTTCCTACCCTTCAGCAGGTCAATGGTCTGACCCAGTGTGGTGTCACCTGCAAAGTGACTTAGGGTTACCTTGACCCTCTTGTCCAAATCATTGATAAAGATATTAAATAGGACTGGCCTGAACACTGAACTCTGCCCGACATCACTTGAGACCAACCATCAGCTGGATGTAACTCCATTCATCACCACTCTCTGGGCCCAGTCATCCAACCATTTTTTATCCAGTGAAGGGAGTTGCTGCCCTTTCTTCCAAAGGTTGTAAACTCCCCTTTTGGCTTTGTCTAAATCCTTCTGTTAAACCATGCCAGTTTTCTGCCAGTTTTCTTTCCTGTTGGCTCATGTTTGTCACATGGGGACAGCCTCCTCCTGTGCCTTTAGAATTTTGCTTCTGGAATAATGTCTGGCTTCCCTGGACTCCTTTGCCCTTCAGAACTGCCTCCCAAGGCACTTTGTCAACTAGGCTCCTAAACAGGTCAAAGTCTGCCCTCCAGAAGGCTATGCTGCAATTTCTGCTTACCTAACTCTTTACTTCTCCAAGAAGCAAAAAGTTTATAATTTTGTGATTACTGTTCCCAAGGCGGCCTCCAGTCACCACATCAACCACCAGTCCTTCCCTGGTCACAAATAAGAAGTCCAGCAGGGCACCTGCTCTAGTTGGTTTCCTCACCAGCTGTGTCAGGAGGTTCCCTAGCACACAGTCCAGGAACCTCTCTGCTGTTTCCTCTCTCCTGTGTTATATTCTCAGTAGACACCTGGTAAGAAAGGAGCAGCTATCATAAAACAAGAGGGGCAATCTTTTTAGGGGTTAATAACTAGCTAAAAGATGGGGAAAAAATAAGTGGGAATAAACGGTCAGCTTGCCTGGTAAATGGAACTTAGAAGTATCCAGCTGGTAGCTATGCTGTTCAACATATTCATAAATGAACTTAGATATTAAATTGAATAATGAGAGCATTTGGTGATAGGAAATTATTCTGGAAATCAAACTTATGCATAAAGAATTGCAGAAGAATCTCACAAGAGTGAGTGACAGCATGCTAGAGTGGCAGATGAAATTTACTGTCAATAGAAGAAAAGGAAAATGTAGATGGGGAAACAACTATAATGCACACAAGAATAAAATTATAACAGAAAACGGCAAATTTTATTTATAGAGGGTAAAGCTGCATTTTGGGTTTAGAGTGCTTCTAGTTAAAGACATTTTCTCTGATTCAGAGACTTTAGAAATCATGGTACATGGAGAAGTCTCAAAAGTAATACATGCTGGCTCTTGTTTTAATAGCCAAAGCAGTTGACTTTAACAAATATACAGCGCACACACACAAAGGAGAATTTTTACTGCACTTTGTGTTAATGCAGCCTCAGCCACATATTGTGTTCAGGTTGGGACACTAGCTTTCAACAAAGAAGTGGTTGCACTGGAGTGAGCCCAGGGCAGAAAAACAAGGATGATTTAAGCTCCAGATAACATGTTCTTCTCTTTGTTTGATCAGCATCTTATCATGGTGTCAAGAATTCTTCTAGGAATTCTAGAGTGGTCCCAGGGATCTTTTTATTAGTATTATTTTTTATATTAATAGGACAAAGTGGGAATCGGTATCCACCTAAACAACAGATCCTGCACCTTTAGCTCCAGTACAGTTTGTTAGATGCTAGCTTTCGTGGTTTCAGCTAGAAAAAGCTTTTCTCCTCCAGCACTAAAATAGCTTCTACAGCTTCAGTATATTGTGTCCCAGCTCCAGAAATTGGTAAAGCATTACCTGCATCATATTTTCCCCCTTCAATTAGACTTTTATGGTCTGGTATACTGTTTAGGTCCAGCTCCCACCATGACCGATTTGTGTGTCTCTTAATTCTTTTCAGTAGGATTTAGGAGTCCATTTAGAGTTCATGAATTCTTGCTCTGGAGTCATGAGAAACAGTACATGTGTGACCAGCCTCCCAGAGATAAGTCTTCTAGTGTAACTGATTATTTTAGGTATTTCCTCAATCTGTTCTTAGCATGGTCATCTCTCCTGTCTTCAGTATAGTTGGTACAGGCTTGAGCAAAATTGTGTCCCATTTTTTGTCCTCAGTCTTCTGGCTCCAGATAGTGTCTCCAAAAAAGTCCACCTGTGTGAGGTGCACAGCTAGGGAGGCCAAGTGCACTCTTGTGCACTGGGTTAACTGATGGAATTATAAAGTTAAAGGAATTATTAAAGAATAATACAGCTATTAAAATTAATTCTTCACATCCTGTTTGATAAGAACCCACTCACCCCCTTTATAACCAAAACCAGATGCACACCAGATTGGTTCCTTTGTATTTTCAACACAAAAGGCTGAGCTGTTGCATCTCAAAGTTAAACTAGAAAGCACAGGAAAGAACTGCATTAATATACTCATAAGCCTATGGGATAATTCAGCTTCTATTTGAAAATGCTTTTGGGCTGAGACTAAAAATGAAACTAACCAAACCTCAAATCTGAATTTTATGAGGAGGTTAAGAACATAAAGGAGGACAAGTCTGAACTGAAAAGCAGAAGCATTTGTTGAGTTTTCCCCAGACATGGTAGTAAACATGATGCTGCTTTCTAAGCTCAGTGTGGTGCAAATGCAAAAGATGTGTTGTGTCACATTCTGATTTTAACTCAGTGGAATAATTTTCAGTTTTTATGAGTTTGCAAACACGCTGTTATTTAATAACACATCATGGCTTAATTTGACTGGTGAAGTAAAATTTCAAAATGCTGGTAAAAGTAAAATATACTCTAATTTTGTCCTCCTTTTCCTGATCAACATGAAACAAACTTGAGGTATCTTAGGGTGGTACATACTTCTTGAGCTTACTGTTTCACATGTTCTAAAAGAATGTTAGACTTTTGTTGCTGTTGAAATTTTCTAGAAGCTTAGTGGAACTGCTTGTGATTTATCTTGTTTTAAAGGACGGCAGCAACACTGTTAACTGTCATAGCAATCCACCAGAATAAAGCCAGTATGGCTTTCTACAGACGAGAAAAACTGCCATGTGAAAACGATGTGTGAGAAAATTTGTTGAGTATCCCAGCACAATGATGTGCAAGTCCAGAAAGATGAGCTTGGTCTACTGTGAAGCATGAGCTTCAGTCCTTTGTTTAAACCTACAGTCCATATCTTGAATAAAATTATCTTTCTTTAAATTATTATGTTGTTCTGATACAAGTGAAGTATTTTGTAACAGCTTTCTGTAAATAAAATGAGTCAAAGTTAACTTTTTCCCCACGTGAAAAAAGCTCCCGAGTTCCACAGGACTTGTTAGTTGCTGCAAAATGAGCAGCCCTGCAAAGATAAAATGCCCATCATCTAGAAGACAAAACTGTTTTAACTGAGAATGCGATTTTCATATGGCAGACAAAATTCTGCTGTGTGTTCCTGCCATGTAGAGAGGGCTGAGGAGCTGCTGGCCGTACCTCCAAGGGCAGGGCTTGGGCCAGCGTATTTATGAAAGAAGTCTGATTTGTATGTTTCTTCTCTCTGCAGAGATCAAAGACCATTTACTCAGCTAAATAGTGAGAGCTAGTGTAGATTTATGGAACCAATTTAGAGAATTAATAAACCACACCATAAATCTTGTTACAGTCACACTGTATGTGATTGTGCCTATATGCAGACATGGAAATTTGGTATCATTCCAAATGAGAAGACTAGTTTTCTTGAGCTTAGTTACAGTAAGTAATTAAATTCTTGCCCCTTAAATAATGGATCATTGAAGAGAGTGTTGTTGGTTTTGGGGGGGTTTTGTTGGGGTTTTTTTAACAGAGATTTTTATATTATGTGCCCAACCCTTCAAAGTAGGGTGCACTCTTTCAAGTGCCTTGGACTTTGGTGGGAGCTGAAAAACACTTTGCATCTTGCAGAATCAAGGCCCTTAAGTGAGTCTGGATCAAAACACCTATGAACTTCGAAAAGAATTTGTCTGGATGGAAATGCTAAATCCTCAGACCTGTTTTAAGACAAACTAATATTTACAGTTTGCATGGTCTTACGATGTAGTAGCTGGCAAATATGGTCTATATAATAGATTGAAGGAGCATGAATAAAAGAAGAATCATCCCATGAATAGAAGGGTTTAAAATAGATGGTATAAAAATAGCTTGTTACTTAGGAAATTTTCACATCCTTGAATCTTACAGAGAGCCAGAGACTTGATCTTTAGGTTGTTGGGGGCTTTTTTGTTTGTTTTAATTCCCCTTAGGTCAAACTGATAACTGAGCCGTTCTCTCTGCTGCACAGAAATAAATCTGCTCCTACACAGCTTTTGGCCCGCTAATTCCCTCTAATTGACCTGTGATGTTTTCTAGATACTCACAGTTTTGCCACTTAAAAATCCATTTTCCTCCTCAAATGTCATTTAAGGGGGAGTATATATGTATGTATATGTATATGTATAAAAATTATGTTAAATTGGATGCATGAGGAAAGGGCAGGGCATCCATCCTTTCTTATCCTTAGTTGCTTGTGAGCCATTTTCAGCCATGTTTGACACAAGGCAAGAGGAATGACTCAAATCTCAAGGACACGTGGAATCTGCAGGCAGACTACCTGCACACAGCTTTGTATTTGCTGCTGTGTGTGTTTCACCTTGTCCAGCTCCCACAGGAGCTGATGTGTTATTTCAAATTTGTGGGGGGAACAGAGGTGTTTAGCAGCTAGGTGGAGATGCAAGGATATCCAGGAGGAGAGGAAGGATAGAGTGTGGAAATAGGTTTTGGAATCTATGGATCAAATTCATCAGAAAATGGGAGTGGGCAAATCTGCTGCTCCTTGTTTTCTCGGTCTGTGTGTCAGCCTCAGCAGTGAGGTTATCACAGCCCTGGAAAGCCCATGGAGTTGTTTTTTAATTAATTAGGAAGCAGAAAAGCTAAGAGATTGAAGGTACTGCTTTAACAGTGGTTCTGATCTCATCCCGAGTGACAGGTGTTGGCCGAGTCCTCATAAAATACTTGTGTAAAAAAACTGTGATCTCCTATATAGCAGGTCTGACCATCTCAATTTTTATATCCTGCTAGAGAGAACAGTCTCTCTCCAACAAGCCATTTCTAGCTCTGGATCTTGGTTTGAAATGCTGCTTTGAATAGGACATGAAAAAGATACGATGGTGTGTAGGAAGAGGAGGAAATATAGTGGGAGGAGAGAGACAGCAGCATAGCTGTATTGTCATCTGTCTTGATTATTGTTCCAAAAAAACCCCCACTTTTGTAGTCACCCGCTCTGATGTCATGTAGTTTGAAGACCTAGAGGTCCTGACCCTACTGAGTGAGGTTGCTGGGGCAGTTTTTCAGAGGAATTTTTCTCCCCTCATCTCTCAGCCTGGCTGCATTTGGTGAATTCTGCTCGGGCGGAAGAGACGTTTGCAAGCTCAGACTGTTAGCCACAAGAAAGGGTAAATATCTGAGATGTCCCTGAAGACTTTCTGGTGGCTTTCAGGTTTTTGGAAGGATCCTGACCCTCAACTCCCCTTCCCCCAGCATGGCACTGCCTGTGCAGCACAACAGTCCCTGCTCTCAGAGCTAACCAATGTTTACAGAGTTAGTGGACTAAGATGCTAAAGACATCTAAGACCTGTTCAGGGCATTTCATCTGTCTGCTCAGTTGCATATTAATAGGGTGCACTGTAAACCAAGACTCAGAGCTGAAGGGCAGGCAGCTTAGCTCAATTCTTTCAAACTGCTGTGAATGTAATTACATCTAACAAATCAGCCTTTGAATGATGCCCACCAAAAACGAAGCACACACAGATTTATTGCCTGGTCTGTGTGTGAGAAAGACAGAGAATGCGATCTGAAAGGAGCAGAATAAAAAATTAAAGGATCTCATACAGCGCAGAATTCTCCCTAGATGTCTAAATTGGAAAAGAGCAACAAGAGATTGGGTTTAATTTTAAATACATTGTCAGGTGTTTTGCCTCTCAGAATGCATCATATCAAAGCAGTGGCCACTGAAGAGGTACACAGCAGGGTGCAGAACCACACACCACAGAAAATGGGAAATACACAGTGACAGCTCTGTTACTGTCAGTCACACAGGCTGGTCCCGTGCGGCAGACCAGCTCTGACTGCATACCTTGAAGTGCAGCACTAAACATATGTGCTTGCCTGCTTCTGACAGGGGAATAGCAGTTGCATCACTGACTCCAAGGGTCTGGAGTGATTTATTTTTCCTAAGCATTCCTGATAGGATATTATTATACATTGGCTTATTTCCAGCAGTCGGGGTGACATCCACTATTTTAGCATTATATTCAAAATGCACACACATATCAGAAAAAGGACTGTAGCTAAAAAAAAAAAAAAAAAAAGGAAAAAACCCAAGTGACATGAAAACCTTACACTTTTTGAATGCCATGCACATACTCATCAACCAGGGATAATTAGGCCTGTTGAAGCCAGTGAATACTGAAAACGTACAGAGGGTTTATTTGTTGCACTGAAGGGGTGCAATAACAGGTTTGGTTTCTTTCACTGTTTGCCTGTCAATCATACTTTTAATTACCTAATTGTTAGATCTGTTAACAGCCAAGACTGGTTGACAACTTTAGGGTAAAGGGCCTAATAATTTTACTGTCAACAGTACTCCAGTTTTTTCAGTACAAGGAAAGAAAACAAATGCAGCCTTCAACACAAACAAATGGAAAAAACAGCTCCAAAAGCAGCATGAAGCAAACGACAGACAAGCTGTAGCGCACTCAAATGATCAAGCTGCTCTAAGTGGATAAGCATTGTGCATGGAGTTGTCCACTCTGGGGTTGTTGTTTGCATTTGCCTAAAGCCTGAATTGAGCCATAATTTTTGCTGAATGTACAAAAAGTTTGAGAAGTTTAGATTTAGTTAAAAAACGAGGTTGTTTGTGCATTGGTTTTTACTTGTGAAAAGTTTTCTCGATTGGTTTTATTCCTTCAGACCCTTTTCATGGCAGGAAGGACTAAATCTTGACAGCCTACTCAAAGTAGGGGACAAAATACACCATGAGCAATCTTCCTCAAAACTGAACTAGAGGCAATGCAGGCTGAGATCACTTGGTCTGTTCAGCCTGGAGAAGAGAAGAACGAGGGGAGATCTCACTGCAGGCTGCAACTTCCTCTTCAGAGGAAGAGGAGGGGCAGGCACTGATCTCTTCTCTGTGGTGACCAGTGATAGTACCCTAGGAAATGGCCTGAAATTGTGTCAGGGGAGGTTTAGGTTGGATATAAGAAAGAAGATTCTTTACCCAGAGGGTGGTTAGGCACTGAAAAGGCTTCCCAGGGAAGTGGTCACAGCACCAAGCCTGCTAGAGTTCAAGATGCATTTGAACAATACTCTCAGGCATGCAGTGTGACTCATGGGAATGGTCCATGTGCAGAGCTAAGGTTTGGACTCGATGATCCTTGTGGGTCCCTTCCAACTCAGTATATTCTGTGATTCTGAGAAGGCCCCCTGGTGCACACTGAGCTTTCTAGTCCAGGCTGTGATTCAGACAAAGAACCTCATTTCGGGAAGAGAACATAGCATTTCTTCTTTCTTTCTTAAAATAATTTCTTCTTTCATGCCCACATGTATGCTTTTGTGGCTAATACATTGACATACTGCTACATGATTTGCTAGCTATTTAGTAATGAGTATGTGTTATTGCTACCTTAGGGTATGGCAATACACCGAGGCCAGAATTATGACAGATGCTTCTCTGCAATCAGATATCTATGAATAATTTGTAAGGCATAGACTGGCCTAAAGTTATAACCTTCTATTTTTAAAACAATTCATTTTTAAAATTTGCTTTTTATTGCTATCTCCATTTTTGTGGGATAAAAACAGAGATTGCTACTTCACTGTGAGCCAAGTATTTCCCTAATTAGAATGGAGCATTTGATGTGACCAAAGGCTTACTCCTGTCACTGAAGTCACTAGTTTATTTTCTCCCTTTGGATCAGTGTTTAGGCTATGGGAGTTTTCATCATGATGAGGTAATACTTCCATTTTGTCTTTTATAAATTAACTTTTCCCACATTCTTCTCTCAGAGTGCAAAAGTTTGTAAAGCTTAGGAGGCTTTGCCTAGATTTGTTTAGTTAGAATTACCCTTACTAAACTTAGTTACTTTTACTATTTCCCTGTCAGTTTCTTATATACTGTGACTACAAAATCAACCGCATAAAATAGACTTGTGCGCATGCTATGCTAATCTGTCATCAGTTTCTTCTTGTAATAGGGGCCAAGAGGAATAATGTCAGTTTACCCTAGATTTTAGCTCACTCTTAGTTACAGATTACAGGTTGTATTATTTGCTCATAATGCACAACGAAAATCAAAAGGAATTTTTTCAAGAGGCAGGCTAGTTGCAGCCTATTTCCTCTCTTGTTTGCAGAGAAGAGGGCCATGAAACAAAATATTTACTTCCAAGGGATTTAAAAATTACTATTCTTAAAGGTTCTGATCCAGACGTCATTAAAGCCCATTATAAGACTTCCAAGAATTTAACGAGGTTTAGATCAGACCCTAACAGGCCACCTCTGAGCATTTTTACAGGATCTGGTGAACTGTAAAAAAAGTATTTAATAAAACCTTTTCATGCTACTGCTGTTGACATCCCCGCTGACAAGTCCAATGTCATAATTTCACTGTTTCCAGCTGGCATTAGATTTTTGAGCAGAATTATGGCTCCATTCCTCAGTGTGTTCACTCGTCCTGTAGGAGAAGTCAACATAACAGAAGCCAACTGAGACAAACTTGAAGTATCCTGGTAGGGTTTGCCGAGATGTACACAAGGAGATATCATGATTATTTTTTTTTAGGTTTTAAACTTGATGCACAGAGACAAGAAAATTACTGAGAGTTGTGCTAAATGACCCAAAAATTAACAGTATGCTATTGTTTCTCATCTTTGCTTTTTTGCTCTTTTCTTGGTATCTTAGAATGTTTTATACAAATTGCTTACAGCTCATATGTCTTCACATTAGCAAAGCAGAAGGTTGCTGTTTCATAACATAACCATGGGTTGAGTGACTGGTACCAGGGTGTCCCTTTGGGAGATATGGTTCTGTTGCTGATTATTCTACCACAAAAAAGCAAACTTGACTGGGACTGCTGTAATAGCAAGATCCAGGTCACAGACATGGATAAGGAAAATTGCTCCTTGGGAGAAGGAAAGTAATGGGGTTGTGTTGTTTGCTCAAATCCTGTCTATAGCCAACATCCCTGCTTGCACTTTCATTTTGTGCAGGGTAAGAGCACTTGTAAAACTCAGCTGTCTGTTCCTGGGTAGACCTGATGTAAATAGACTTGTTCAAAATGATAGTCTGTGCTCTGTGTATAACTCCGGGGCTTTTCCTTGTGCCTCCTGGGACGTGCCCTGTGTGTTTGGGAATTGTCTGGGGAAAGTGGAGAGGGAGGGGTCCCTTTGCATCCTGCCTGTGTGGAAAGGCATGGCTTCTTTCAAGGCTAACTGCTTCTGGCAGCTGAGACCCTGCTTCTGCTTCTGTGTGATACCTCTCTTAAGCTTTTGCCCAGTCCTATCCTTTCCTCTGCCCCTGCTTTGCCAGTGACTCCCATGTTTAGGGAGCCAGAGAGCCAGATTGAGAGGGACTCTCCTACAGGAGCCTCTGGTCCTTGCCCTCTCCGTTGCAGAGGACTGACTGCCTACCCCGGTGTCCTGTGATGGCTTTTCTGTACTTTCTGTGGTTGCAGTGCCAGGCTAAATTTTTTTCATGGAGTTTTCTTTGAGTTAGTTTGGGGTACATGGATGTGTGCTCCATTCTTTCATCTTAATCTAGATATCATGGTGTCTGTGTATTTGACAAGTTTGTCTGTCTCACTTGGATACATTTTTCTCCAGCTTCTGGTTTACTTGCTTTTTACTATTGGATCATCTAGTTTTGATGCTTTTTCAGTAATTCAGTACTTTGTATTCAGAAGCACTTGTAGTTTGATTTGAGGTGTTTCTCTCAGTGGTCAGTCCTTTATGTTGGAATCACCTGAATTATTCATCCTATGAAAGATCATGCCTGTGTTTAGTGAATCTTTTAGAACTCTAAATGTAGACAAGGATATCAAGACTCTGAGCAATGCAATCTAAGCTAGGATTCATTTCTTTTGCTTATCCCTGGAGTTGAAATGTTATTCTCCATTCTTCGTCACTGTTTATCAAATACATTGCTTGTCTATTCACCAAATATTTTAGAAAATTGGATCTTGTTCTTTTATTGTTTGTGTTTCAAGTTAGTAAGATATCAAAGTATTCACTTTGAAATTATTTTCTTAATTTTCATATTTTTAATACCCATGTTCTACTTGGTCATGGACTGAATTCATCCTTCCATGCTTATACAGAGTTTGAAATTTAATGCTCCTGTTGTTCCACGTCCCTTCTTTGTTCTGTGCTCAGAGGTGTTTTTATTGTCTTCCTGTCAACAGCAATCTCCTCTTTGCTGTTGCTCTCACTGGGCTGAAAAACTTTCTGTACTATTTGCCAACTAATAATATGAGACAACACCAGGCTTGCCAAATGTGTTTGGCTTCTTATAAAAATAACTATATGTAGAGATTCATGACCTGATTACTAGTTATATCCTCTGTATACAGTTATTTAACTAACTAACAGTCAAGCCAGGAGCAAGTTGACTCCTTCAAGCTCCTTCCTCCTGCCGGCTATGCTCCTTCCCTCTCAGCTTAAAACAACTGCACCTAAAACCCCTTCTCTCTGGAGGTACAACAGTATCTGCAATATCTCCTTCTGTGATATTTCTTTCAATGCCTGCAGTGCAGGCTGATCGTGTGCATTCAGTAAAGGATTAAATACATGGCAGATTTGGGAAATCCCCCATCTAAATGGGCTGAACTAGAGAGCAGGTCTCACAAAGACAGGCTTAGAACCTGTAGATAATAAAATTCTCTGTGTTCTCAAGTAATAAAACCACCATACATAATGAAGATTAAGAAAAAAAGAGAAGTTTGTTGACACAGTCCCATCTCTGAAATAATGCATTTTCAAGACTTTACAGGGGAAGTTGTAGAGCAAAGGGCACATTTGAGTTGGGTCAGGTTTCTTGCAAGCTGTATATGCTGTACAGGGCTGAATTTGGTTTCCTGTGTTGTTTCATACTGTTATTGTTTTGATTTTATTATCTGCATTATCCTAACACTCTAAAATCCCTATTTAGAGGAGTCCCATTGTGCTGAGGTTTATACAGACAGAGCAGAAAAACAGCTCTACCTGCTGAGTTTGCTTTCGAAGTACAAACTAGGAGAAGAACATGGTCTGCCTGAGAAGGCAGCATGTAAGACATGTGGTCCGTGACCAGGGGAATTCACTATGCAGAATTTTCATAGACATTTTGACAAGCTTCCAGAGATGCACACATCCTTATCATAACTGTACATAAGTCTAATGAAATCTGGAACTAATAGTACATAAATCTTTCCACTCAAGTCATAAATAAGATGTTCTAGAGCTGTATTATTGTAATAAAGGCTGTATTCATAGTTTGATTATTCTTTTTTTTTCCTGTCCTCATGAGAGCTGTGTTCAACTCCTCAGCTGATGTACTCCTAATCTCTGACCATGCATTCATTACCATAAAACATACTGCATGCACTTTGAGCATGAAATAAAACATAAATTTAATACCACGCTCATTTTAGATCCCCATTTCAGGTTGTTTATACAAAAAGAAAAAAAAAGGTACTTGATCTCTTCAGCTTTTCTTTAAGGAAAATTGACAAGCTGTTTTGAAGGCTTGCTTTGAGGCTAAGTTATTCATTTTGCTGTGGTTTTAACGAAAAGGTGAAGACAGAAGATGAAATTAGATCAGCATCGGGCTAAAAGTCCTTTCCCAGAGCACCTGGAGAGGTTAAATAAACTACATATGGCCCACATTGAATTTACACATTGTTAAGACTTCTGGGAGTCCGAGGGAAAAGAAGGTAGACGGCTAACTTGCCATCTTAAGCAAAAAGCAGCTGTGAGAATGATTATTACAGTCTGAGATATGCATGATGGGTAATGAGATAGACATCAAGCTTGTAAAATACAATTCCTTAATTTGACTAAATTCTCTATGAGTCTAATTATGGTCCTGCATGCAAAGTCCTGAAAGCTACCCATGCAAGGTAGGGTTTTTTTGTTTTATATGCAGTGTGGGGAATTTAGGTTTGGGGTTTGAATTGGTTGGGAGGTTTTTGGTGGGGGAAGGGGGTGCATTTGTTTGGGTATTTTGCTAAACTACAAATGCCTGCTCCCTATGGGCTTGCAACAACATCAGTTTGCTGATGCCCTGAAATAAATGGCAACCATGGTATGCTTTCACTCAAGTATTCAGAGTATCCGGGATGGTTCACTCAAGTACCATTTGAAGCTATACACTGACAATGTGCTTTTGTTTGTAACAAACTCTGAAGCCACAATCCTCGCCCTTCTAGTGTTAATCCAAGATCTTGGCTTGCTTTCAGACTATAGAATTAACTGGGAAAAGTTGGAACTGCTTGAGATCTCCCAGCTGCCTTGCACAACAGCTTTTCTTCCAGTACAACTCCTGAAGGCAGTCAGAAGCAATTAAATGTTTAAGAGATGAAATACTAAAGAATTTTGAAAAACTTGCAGAGATTAATTTAAAAACAACTGTCCTTCAATTGGCAGAAGACAACAGGTGGTAGCAAATGATTTATATGTTTCTTCTGGGAAAAATTAACCAAGTCTCACTTTACTTAGATTTTTTTTTTGTTTTGATTCTGTCCATATTGTACTCTGGGGGTGATTCTTTTGGACTACATTTTTGAGAAAGTATAGACACCGTGCTGCTAGGAATAGTTGCTGATCCTGCAGAGATTTTACTGTTATGTTGTCATGCATTGAGCCCTTCACTGATCCCACCAAGCCTTTAGCAACAGCCCATGGAAAGAGGCTCAAAAAAGCATTAAAACAGATTCTCACTCTAAAATCATGCATCCTCATCTACACAGGGAAGTCTGAACTGTTCTGGTTGATAGATTGCAAACGACACCCCACAGAGCCTCATTCGAGGGTCATTTCTCCATGGGATAGATTGGTTGCCAGTGTTTATGGCAAGAACTAGTTGAAGTGAATACTTGTATTTTAGAATGTGTCTTGTAAGTCACACCTATATAAATATAGGTACATCTGAAATGTGTATTGATCTTTGGTCTACAAATACATGGGAAGTATGCAGCACTAAGTATGTCCTGAGTTTGGCCATCCTGTGCTCTATTGACAGAAATGGTATTTTTTGCTTCTGTAGATGCGTTTTCTATCTCTTATGAAGAGTAGGAGTGAAAGGTCTTGGCAAGCCAAGCTCACAATTTTGTCTTATGTGGCCAGGTTAGCCTTTAAGTATGCATGTCTGACAAGAGGTTATGTAAATAAGCATATTTTTGTGTTGAACTCAAGGCAATGAAAGGGAGGCAGTAAACAGACCTGTGGTGGCTCATGTGATATCTTTGCATCTGAATACTTAAAGACATTGAGAAGCAGCCAAACGTAAAGATGGCTATGTGATGGTATGTGGAGAAAAGACCAGTAGAGTTCACTGAAAATGAAGGTCTGTTGTGCTCAACAACACACCACCAGGTAGCCAGGTACAGTAATTGCCCAGAGAAGTTTTACCCTGAAGAGTTAAGGCAGACACAAAATGGTCACAGAAATAAGCACTCTGAAGTAATGCAGCCAAATACAAAACTCTACATCTATGGACAAAGAACTTAGGTAACACTAAAAAGGTGGAGATCATTTCCATCTATGCACTGAAATGAAAAAGAAAATGGGTTGATGACAGAAACATGAGTAATTCTGGGCTGCCAAATAAAAGCTGACTCTTAAAATGGCAAATATGATTATTGGCTGCATAGGGAGTAGGAAGATAGGGAGACAACTCCAGGGTTACTGAGCCTCAACTTCACAGAGTGTGTGGAAAAAATAGAAACAGCATTTAGGACAGAGCTACCAGAATGAGTTGAGGACTTGGAAAGATCTTTTGATCAGTGGGAGAAGCGAGAGTGATGTTTTGTTACCAGTGTAACAGAATGACAGATGAGATGCCCACAACTACTATTTGTGGCTTCAACTCTACTAATAGACTTCTTATGGACACAACCCTCTGGATGCCCAATCTGGTGCATTTTATGTGGTTAGATGGTGACTGAATCCTTCTTGGACGGTGCTGGAGTGGATTAGTGTACGTACTCTTGCATAAGACTCATCTCTTACATCTCATTTTTCAGATTGATAAGAAGATGTCAATACCTGAGCTTTGCAGGGAGGTTAAATCTGGATTTTATCTTTGAAGTTTCAAAATAATAGCATTCAAAAATTTTCTTACGCAAAATCAGTGGTAGCTAGCACTCAAAAGAGGTGCTTAAAAAATAATTCTTGAAAGTCAAAGCTTTCTATTGTATTTCCAGATAGGAAAATAGATGAAAGCTAAGAAGATATGCCAAGTAATTCCAAAATCAAATTTAAAGCACACGATCATGCCTTGGCAATCTGAAAGTAGCGTGTAGAGAAGAGAAAAGGGTTGGCAGAGGAATGAAGAAAAGAAGTATTCTACAAAAAAAGAAATGGCATGTCTTGGCAGAGAGACAATGTTTGCTAACCTGTTGAAGGGTTCAGTCGTAAAAGAACTGTGTTCATGAGAACTGAAATAGAGCAGAAACCATTTACCACTTGATGTTTTAAAGCAAATTGCCAAATAAAATTCTGAAAGGTTTCACTTTGCAGATCAACTCGACCTTATCATGTGATAACATAGCATGAAAATCTGTGCTCTTGCTAGGTTCCTTAATAATGCATCTGAGGAGACAAGTCACATTCTGCTCTCAGTTGCAGTGGAGTAAACCATAGTATATCTGTTGAATTCATATTTATTTTGGCATAGCTGAGAAAATGAGGTAGTCCAAAAGGTGCAGAAGTAACAAAATCAGTCATTTGGATGATACATATATCAGAACTATAGGCAGGAGTCTGATGTTGAGTAGGGCTAGTGTTAGTCTGTCATGGGTGTGGTTGAAATTAAAAGGGCAGGAGACACCATAAAGCTGATCTTGCACAGCAACATCCTTAGTGTCAGTTTTTTCAGGCTCCTCTCTCTGTGACATCTAGATTGTATTTTATGACAATATTTTTCATGCAAGGAGATAAGCTCAAGAGAAAAGGGAACCGTGGATGTAGCAGCAATCATGGAGAAAACCACCTGAAACACTTCTAAAATCACCATGGAAAGAAATGTGCAGGGAAGGTGAGGCTTCAGTAGCCAGGAGAAGTCACTGTGAGTGACTGTAGTTGTGGCTATCTTGCAGATGGTCCCTGGCAGGACAGATAGACAGTGTTGCCTACTTTTTTGCAGCACCATCAGGAATGTCAAAACACATGACCTACCACTCTGTTTTTAAAAATCACTATTTAGACTGAGGTTTAACTAATCAAGCAGGGAGCAGCTGAACTTTACTCATCCAGACAGAAGCCCTCTTACCCGTATACGGCGACAGATAACCCAGCTCTTTTGCTCATCCAAGTGGATGTGCAGGCAGCCACTGAAGCAATGTTTGGATACATAGGGGTTTTGTCCAGCTTGAAAGATGCCTGTGTTTGTATTCAGCAATTAACTTTGCTGTTATCTGTCTGCAGCGTAAGGGCTTGGCTGCGTGTGCTCTTCGGGAGGACCGTGCCATGGACGTCAGTGGGATGTATACAGCGAGGCTGTATCGTATGGATGGGTTTTGGTATGCAAGGTGTTTCTGCTATGACTCACATTTTCTAAGTAACAACTCTTGTTATAGAAAGATAGAAGAAGGGTTAACGCAAGCCCTTTTCAGTCCCCCTTCTTTTCCCCCTGCCAAACACACACACTCTCAGCAAAATCTCTAAATCATGCTCTCTTCCCGGAGCTCCAAGACTGTGAGTTACACATAGGACCTCTGTAGCTGCACAGTGCCACACTATTCTGAACGAGATGCTGAAGGCACTTGAGTTTCTTTTACTCTCTCCCCTCCCCTCCGCCCCAGATTTAACCTAGTTTTTATGGCATGAACAGCCCCAAAGAAAGTCGAAGAGAAAAGAGATGAAGGCCAGAGAGCAGAGGAGGACCAATGAAAGAAGCAGTAACCATTCTGTCATTCCTTTGGAGAGCAACACTAGACACCTTTAAATGCAGAGAGTGTCCTCTGCCTTTTTGCCAAAGCCCTTTTATCTGTGTGAATAAAAAGGGAGGCAGGTCAGCCTAGTTTCTGTTGCCAAATAAAAGCATGAATAAATTAGGCTATTCTTAGTAGGCGAGTGAAAGGGGAGGGGGGAAGTCAGTATCTATTTCTAAAGCAATTTCATATTCTGCCCCAACTGTTTGCACATGATAGAAAGGGGCTGGAGCTGCCTACTATTATGATTAGTACTATTGTTATCGCTGAAGGGCCTCATTGTTTTAGAAGATGTTAGGTTTGCACGATTCACAATCCGTCTCTATTCATCCAGGAAAGGTTAGGAGAGAGGATCTGATATTCTGCAAAGAGTTTTTTCCCCCTTTTCCCTCCCCCTGCCTTCTCCTTTACTGGCTTAAGGCAGAAAGCAGGCAGAAGGTCTCCTATTAACTAGAATTAGGAAACAGGGATCTAGGTGCCTGGGAACAGCGGCTTCGTAGCTCTAATCCCAGTGAGGACCTTAATTGTATCTGGTTTAACAGTTATTCATGCTATTTTACTGCAGGCAGGCACGGTGATTAGGGACGTTGGTTGGAAAAATCTGTTCATTAGCCTAATAAAGGCTGCCTAAGCCTGCTTGTTCAGCCACTAATAATCCAACTATTAGTGCCATGCTAGATGCCTTGGTATTAATATGTGTAGTTTACTGGTGTCACAACAGCAATATGGGTCAGTTTAGTCGCTCCTTGGTTTCAGTCAGGAACCCTGCGCCGGTGCAGGGAAGAGAAAATGAATGAGTGAATGAGACTAACAAAAGAGATCACACCATATAGCAAACCCCCAATATGTTCTTTCCTGCAACTCAGAGGCAGCCCAGGAGCTTTAGGAACAAGGTTGTTTGAGGACAAGAAAATGAGCCCTTTCCAGTGAGGGATGCTCTTGAAAAGCAGTTTATTTTTTCATAGGTGGTTCACTCTTTCTTCACAGAAGCACTTTGGCTGTCTATCAAATATTAACAGAGGGTGATTGTTGGGGAGAGGGGTGTCTGCCTTCCCTACAGCATTGCGCAGTGCGTGAGCACACACACCTCCCGGTGTGAGCTGAGACCAACACCCAGCCTGGGAATGTCCAGGTTGTCTTTGGAGGAGGAGAAAAGGAGGTATACATAATTGTATTTCTCTCTGCTTCCTTGATTTCCCTTAGATGACCTAAACTTTTCCTTTCCTGATAGAAGGAGGCAAAAATACTGCTCACACTTTAGGGGATTCATCTGCCCTAAGCATAATCCTTGGGTTGCTAATTAGAGTGTCAGTGGTTCCTTCAGTAATAAAATCTTGTCATTCATCTTTCTCTTTTATTTATGGGAATGATTTGTTGTGCTTTCCACTGGAAGTTGAAAAATGATGCTAATGTAACATTATAATTTAATTATTGCTAGATATCTTTCTATGGAAGTTATTTCCAAAGATTTTTAGTGAGAGATTAGAATGTTAATAGCTGGATTATTGCTTTTTCCTTCTATAGCTGATCTGTCACCTGAGTGTTTTCAATACATCTTTCTGTGAGACATTATATGTCTAAATTTGTCTTGAATTTGAATGAAATTAGATTCCTAACCACTAACAGGGTACAAAATTAAATACAAATATGCATTGTGTATGCCTGTAAATGGTGACATCTGCGGTGAAATGAGAAAAAATAAAGCCACAGACAGGTAGGTGACCTGTTACTAACTGTAGCTCCCCATCTCAATTCAAAGGATATGCATTCTATTACTCCTTCATAAATATCGCTTAAAACACAAAAGGTGAACAAAAAACATCTTTATGGAGAAAACCCAGATGACTACACTGCCCCTCACTTGTTCTCTTTTAAACCCTGAAAAAAACTAACCCAAACCCTCCCACAAAGTGCAAGAGTGAAACCTGTCCTTGCTGAATGCTGAGTTGTTTATGTGAGAATCTTATTGCATAACTATAACAGAAGTTTTATGTTGCTCAGTGCCTTTAGAATAGGCATATACTTTAACATATCCCTTTTCAGCTACTGACTTTGTGTTTTATTCTAGGAGTGTATTTTAACACAATCACAATATACTCATTTATAAAAGATATTATTTTAATCCATTTGATTGGTCTCTCGTGAGTTTCATGTCAATGGTGTTCATTATTTTTTGATATGATTGCATTTGAACTGTTTGTTTACTGACACTAAGAGAGAACATACTAGGTGGGCATGTTCACTGCTGTGTCCATATGCAAATACCTACATCTGGGATGCTGGTTGTATGCTAAGTGGTGCTGCACATTTCATAAATTTCAGTCAAGTGAAAAAGTGTATTTTTCATGCTCCTGTGAGCATCAGTTTCCTTTCTGTAGTCTGAAACTCTGCTTCTAGAACTACCGGTGCAGATGCCTTGTAGATTCAGGCAGCAGTGAGGGACGTACATTTCCTGCCTGTAATATGTTGGCTTGGAAAACTGGTGAGAAATATTCACCTGTGAGAAATAATAGTGAGAGATCTTATGACTGATATTCTCTGATGTTTAAGGTTGGAATTCTATGTTGTACTCTAAAAGCTGGAGTATTTTTAGGACTTCACTGAGAAGCACCCCATGTGCTCATATTTGAAATGACAGATCGGATCTTTTTAAGCAATTGTAGTAGTTTGGAAAATATTACTATTAAAATCAATTCCTCCTCCCTACAGAATTAGACATAGGCAGTTGTTTGATTCACAAAAATCTTCAGAACTAGAAATAGAATGTCTGTGTAATTCCTGCTGTATCTCCCTGCCTGATGAGAGATGCTTTATGTTGTAATACGAGATTTATTTTGTATGCATATATATAACTTTGGAAGTAATCAGATTAATTTGATATTGCAGAAGAGAAAGGTTGTTGAAGAGACTGATTCTGAGTATGAGGTACCTTTGAAAGGTTCTGGATGTTGGCTGTTACCACATTGCATTATAATAATTTTATTACCATGTTTTGTTTTACTCTTTGACATTCAGGTCTATTACTCTGTCAGCCTTACTTTTAATTTTATTTTACTTCTAAATCAACAGTAATGGACACAGCAATATGTTATAAAGATTAAACAGTGGCAGGATTCTGGCA
This sequence comes from Pitta sordida, assembly GCA_013390025.1. NCBI lineage: Eukaryota > Metazoa > Chordata > Aves > Passeriformes > Pittidae > Pitta > Pitta sordida. The sequence goes on along the minus strand of WEKX01000957.1, from coordinate 1,583,028 downwards.
ATAAGACTGGTCACAGCATTAAATAAAAGTAGCAAGGAACTGTTCATACAGATGATGCTGCTTTGGAGGAGTTCTGTAACAAGGACAGAAGAGGCAGTTCTGCTGTACTCTGTTGCCAACACTGAAAGTGTTTGTGAAAAGTTGAGTAAGAAAAATTAACTTTTCATTACTAACTTTCAGAATCTGCAAAGTTATTGTAGTGGCACTGCCGGACTCCAGACAATCTCATTAGATTGAGCTATCTTGGGATTTCTGAATGAAAAGCTCAGGGAAAGCAGCTTTTTTACCAGCCATTTCTCTTATGAAACAGTATCTTTATTTGAGGAACAACTTGCTTTGTTTACTGCTTTGTTTATTTTGGAGGCTGTATCTCAGATGCAGGGGTACAACTGCTTTTTAGCAAAGTGAAAAAACAATCGCTCTCCCAATACATTCACGGGAATTAAAGTGAGGAACTTTATCTGCTGGAGTGTAGCTAGAACTTTGCAATAAAAACTGTAGATTCTTCCATGGTTTTAAGTGGTCAACAAGATGATTTTGCCATTGCATAATGAAATCTATCAGTGCATTATTCCTTCTTGGAGGTCATTCAGTGAAGAAAGCATACTGTACCTTATTTTATTTCAAGCCTGCATCTAGAGAGATGAAGAAAAAAGTAGAGTAGCCAGAATGCAAGAAAATGCCTAAATTTTGAAGAAGATAGATTAGATTTCTATGTGGCCTGTGACAATGCAAGAAGAATGTTCTTATTTCCCTTTAGTTCTCCAGCATACAGCCTCAACATATACTAGCAATGCTGAGATGCTTATAGTGTTTATGTTAGAAAACCCATCATGAATATGGATCCAGAAACTCTAAGGAAAGGAAATCAAGTGCAGGACTAGTTGCCAAATGACAATGGAAAAATCTAAAAAGCTAAGCAATTATCTTTCAATCATATTGCGTGCATGTGCGTCAGATGGTGCCTCAGAAGATGGAATTTATTTTGCTTCACCAACAATAGATGCTTTCAGCAGAAGCTCAATGCAAACTTCTAAGTCATGTTACCAATAGTGCCTGAAAAGATAAATCAGTCTAGACTTTGGTACAGTTTTAATTGGATTCCATGGATTTTAGATAAGCCTATGGCTGGAAGCCTAATTCTAAGAACCCTTAAGGAGCAGGAAATGGTAACTTTTATTTCAACACCTGCTCAAGAACGACCATGGAAATGTCTGAAACTCCACAGTCATTTGGCTATGGAATAAACCCAAAGAAATCCAGTTGTGGGCTCATTTTGTGTTGTTTTTGAATGCTCGGCAGTCCACATGAAGGTTGCTGAGGCATCTCTTGTCCACCTCACTGCTTGCTTTGCCGTAATTCTGACTTTAAATTCGCACCTTGAGTGTGAATTTTCACCTTGGTGAAAAAACAGAGGTCAAAGACATTTGCGGTAACTTGTTCTGTGACCTTATTCAGCCTCTAGTAAATAAGCGTGGAAATGGCATTTATTTTACCTGCTGGTGGTGTAAGATTGTTACATCTTAGTCGCTTTGTTTGTAGATGAAACCTTCTATATTCTCCACACACTATCAGTATTTATCTCCTCCAATATATGAGGACAGAGATATCTAGAGTGAAGACTGTAATTTGCAGCAGGCTGCTGAAAGAGCAGACGAACAGTGAGCTACTGTGAAGGACTGTGCTATTTAATGGCAAGAACGTTGGATGGGGATGCATGAGACTTTTTGTCTATTCCTAGCTCTGCCTTGTTCCTGTTGAATGACCTTCAGCAAGTCACTTTCTCTCTTTTGTCTCAGCTATCATTTTACCTGTTAAATGTGATAATGAAACACTGTTTTTTTTAATAAACTGCTAGGAACTGATGAACAGCACTGATGAAAACGAGTGTATGAAAGCCACGTGGTGTTGCATATTTCCCTGCACTTGGCTTCATTGAATTATGATTGGCAATACAGATATTGACAAGCAAGTAGCTTTAAAGGTGCAGTAGGTATTATAAGAGTATCACTTTTGCTGTTTGTCTACCTTTATGAGTCTCAAAAATAATGCTTCACACATGAAACTTATTTTACTTTCTGCTGTAATCTCACAGGGAAGCTCTTTGTTGACATTTATTCTGTTTCCTGACCTTGTGAGGGAATAGAGATCAAGATGACTATTCATATTATGTAGCTACTGTAAGATCAGTTATACTTAGCAGGCTGAAGAGTCTGGAAGACTTGTATTTCAGTGCAATCTACTGTGCTGGTGCAAACACAAGACATACAATTTCTTCCAGCTGTGACCCAGCTCCTGTTTTGCATTGGTGGGAGCCCAGTGCTGTACCCACAAGTTGTAGAAAGCAAAGGTGGTGTCCAAGGTGCTGTGTGGAAGATTCTTCCTTACAATTAGTAGGCAGATTTAATACACCTTTGTTTCTGTGTGATCATGAAAGGGCCTGCTAAACCCTAGAGAGAAGTAACACGAAGACGGCTTATATGCTTTGCTAGAAATCTGTGACAAAATACATCACTAAAATTTAGAGGAATATTCTAAATCTCCTAGCACACCGAGAAGCCCTAGAAAGCAGACCAAGGATCCATCATGCTACAGAACTTAGTTTCTAACCTCAAAGGCTTTTTGTTTTTAAAGGGCTTCATCCTGATACAGCTCTCTCCTGGCTCCTAACGTAATTTCATCCCGAGGTTCTCAGCTGTGGGTACATTGAGGCTTTTGTTTCTCCTAACAATATCTGAAGGATTGGTAAAATCTAATCCTAAAATACTAGCTATTAGTGTTTTTCAATACTAATGTCTGTATTTTCAGTAGTAAAGTACTTGGATGTTTGGGGGAATTTTTTCAGAAACCCAGAAAACACAAAATTTCATGCATATTTCTTTCATGTAAAATTTGTCCTTTTATTTTTAGTTCACTTGCCAAATCACGGCGTTAATATTATCATTCAATTTTGTTTAAAAAACAGTTCTTTATATGCCTATATTTCTTCAGAGTTGGTACCCTGAACTCATGGATCCTATCTCTTGACCGGGTGGTCAGTAGCATAACTTTAATTGATAGCTTTTGGAGGGGATGGATGGGCAAATGACTGGACTATCTCAAAAAATAACCTTTAAGTTTAAATGTATGGAGTCATAAACATGACAGCACGCCCCCCCCCACAAAAAAAGACACATTCAAAAGCTTAAATAAAACCTAAGTGACCAGAGTCCACCTGCTCTCAGTGGCAGGTAGACATCTATCACTCATGTCTTTGAATATCGACTTTCCCTCCTAGAAATATTGTCCTAAGGGATCTGTATTTTAGCGTTTCTGTCACAGAAAAGATGAACTTGCTTCCATAGTTATGCAGTCTGCTGCAAGACCTGAAGAGAGACATTTGATACAATAAAAATAGCAAATCAATAAAATATGAGGCTCTGTTAATGCTAGCTCAACCATCAGAGACAGAAAATACCACAGATTGTGCTCATCTGTCTGTAGCTTGAAAGGTGTGATTTAAAAATTCTTCCTACCTATGGCTAACCGATGAAAATTACCAAGACAAAGGACTTGTCTTTCATTTCATTTAATTTCCTGTCTTTCAAAACAAGGTATGGCTATATCACATATGGAATTTTTATACCAGTACTACCTCTGTTTCAGTTTTTATCTGCCATGAAAGAAAAAAATACAGCTTGAACCCCGAAGCATAAGAGCATGAAGTTTTTTTCCTAAGTTTATTGCTCACTCATGTGCAAAGATGAAATTGTCTCCCCTAAAAAGTCTAGCTTATGCAGAGGGAATTCAGAAAATGAATGACAGCTGAACAGCTAATTCCCTTGTCCTCCTCTCAGCTTTTGTTGTTACAGTTTAATTTCCTATTTTTGGAAATAATTCATTCAGAAGCTGAACTCCTTTACTTCTGTACTTCTCCATAAAAAATTCTTATTTGCTTTGCAATCTCAGGCAGCTAGTGAACTTTGTAACAAGTAAGAATACAAAATCCAAAAAGTAGGGAGTGATTCATCCTCAGCTGAGTTACAGACTTGTAGCCATTGCTAAACGTTATTTTTTTAACCGCTACTATTCAAGATTGGGACACCACTGAACTGAAGTCCCTTTAAACACTTTAAAAGGTGATGCCTGTCCTCAGATGTTGGCAAACTAATACACTAATTTACCAGGATCTTGAGAATTGTTGGCACTAAGGATACTTTTAAGTAAGAGTGATTTTTAATGCTACTTCTCATTTTGTTACACGGTTTAACTACATACCTCTCTTATATCTTATTGGTGATGTTATGTAAAAATAGTAGTATACATTCCTCTTTCTGCTGTTTAGGTCTGTGAATTTGTTTAGAACTTGTTCAAATTTTGTGAAAAGGATAAAAAGAAGAGGTATTTAGATTATTTTAAATCCTTCACCTTGCACATAATTTCCATTACATGTGTTACAGCTTTCAGAGAGACTCTCCCAGACAACAGATGTAGTATATGGATATAAATATATTTATATCTATGTGTATCTATACTATACCAGCTGACATTTGTGTTCACTATGATTTGATTTAGGTCTTGCTACATTAAATTTACAGGCTCTCTGCATGCATGACTTTTCCAGGGTTTCACAGATGTGCATGGGTTACAGCTTGGTGGCCCTTGTGGCACTGTGGGTGCTGATGTTCATTGCTCCCTTCTAAAGGGCAGAGTATGGGGCTGCTCTTGACATTGTACCTCATGCTCCCACAGTCCTTGTTCTGCAAACGTCACCCCTTGATGCTAAAACATTTCTAAGACACTGAATATGTGGGCTCACACCGGGAAACTCACGTCTGCCTGCAGGTCACCTTCCTTCACTTCCTTTTCCAAGTAGGGGAACTCAAGCCAAATTAAGTCGAGCATTATCCACAAACAGACCAATTTGCTGTTCTGACATTGACATGAGCTATTGCTTTAGCCTTTTTGCTTTAACCTGAGAACATTTTATGAAATAGTCATATTTTTGTCTAAAGGCTGTTGTTTACTTTTCACTCTCAAACTGGTGTTATAAGGAGCTGAACTTATATCCACTGCAATTTCCCTACCCCAACAGAGCAGATGCACTTGGAGCAGAGTGCAGCAAAGAAAAACTTTTAGCTTCATTATTTAACAAAGCAATCCTAATCTCTTGATTAAAAAATCCCTGCAATAATAATTAATTTCATTCCTGACTTTTCCCCCAAGGCCTGCCTGCTTTCTCTGTTCTTTCTCCCAGTGTCTTACTGGTAGATGTGGCCACAATGCACCTTGTGGTGCAGCTGCGGCACAGATGACATGACTGCTCTTATATCCCCATTATCATGAGGCAGCTGCCAGTTCCAATTAACCTCTGAGAGATAAGGACTCAAATTAGTACAAGTTAACAGATACCTGGTAACAGGCAACCAGTGACAGAATGAGAGGACACAGTCTCAAGCTGCACCAGGGGAAGCTTAGGCTGGATGTTAGGAAAAAAATTCTTCACAGAAAGAGCGATTGGCTGACAGAATGGGCTGGCCAGGGAGGTGGCGAAGTCACCATCCTTGGAAGGGTTTAAAAAGAGACTGGATGTGGCAATTAGTGCCATGGTTTAGTTGATGAGAGGATGTTAGGCAATAGGTTGGACTTGATGATCTCAAAGGCCTTTTCCAACCTAGTTAATTCTGTGATCCTGTGATTTCAGTTTGTGTGTTGTTAGTTTATGACCCAGCATATATTACTGGCTGAATGATCTGACTCACAAAGGTTATCCATGACAATACACCTCAGGAGGTACCTGCTCTCATCCCACTCTGGTGTGGGATGAGAGCAAGAGAGACAGGAGCTTCCACTGGTCCTCCACCTCCATTGGGGTATCCAGGAAGGGATGGAAGGTGATGTGTATGGAGGGACAAGTTGTGCCAAAAAATCTTTGGACAGTGGACAGTGCTGTCATCACATGGGTTATGGTTTGATGTTGCTGAGAGTCTCCAATAAGTCAGAACCTTCTTAGAACTGATTATAGTCTTCTGTGTTGTTTCATTGTTCTTAAAAATACCTCTTCCTCTCTTAAGAATTTTGTTATTAAAGAAAAATGTAATTTCCTAGCATAGCGTGGAAATGCAAATATTTGTAGTGGTAGGTCACAAGTACTCCTATATGGGAGAGTGGACACACTTCTTCCACAAAGGTGAATGAACCAATTGGAGTCAATGCTAAAACTGAAAAAGACAAATTGTTTTGTTACTGAAATTAGCTTGTACTTGAAAACAAATTTTATTGCATTTAGGGAGATGTTAATAAAATCCAAATAACTAAAAAGACCAGAAGATTGAATACAGGGCACATGCAAAAATTATTTGCCAGTGATGTAAAATCTACCTGGAAGTTCTGTTTCCAGAAGAGGAAAAAGAAAATTATAGACAAGGGCTCCAAATCCAACCAGAAATGTAATTGAAAAAAAATCCAGAAAGCCTGAAAGTAATCTTACTAAAATTAATCTATTCTTGTAGTTCAGAAGGTGTAGGAATACATTGAGAATAATCAGCTGAGTTTGACATGCAAATGAAAATACAGTAGCAAGAAGACTTTTTTTCAGCCAGAGAACTCTAAAGACTAAGGAAAGAAGAGGGGCTTAGGGAAGAAGTACATGAAGCTGGGTATCCTTCCTCCGGCCAGTCACAGTCTATCCTTCACATGCACCACACCACAGTTCTGAAACTGCTGGTACCAAAATGCCTCAGCACAGAATGGGGAGAGAAAAGAAGCCTGAATTATAAGAAAAGGTTACCTGCCCAACTGGGCTTTCTCAGCATATTGTCAGCATCTTTAAATTTCTCCCCATCAATATACTGTGAGTATATTGATATTTGTATTTATAAGAAAGAAGGAGCAACTGGAACTAAAGGAAAATACTGGCTAGGAGTGAATGAGTTAAGAAGTGGACATACATAAATGTCAGCTGAAAATAGGAGAGTGACTATTACAGCCGTGACAGTCTGACAGCTTCTCTCCCCTTATTTGTGTTAAAGCCTGACTAACATGAGTGGGAATTGCAGTTTTTAAAGTGGATTACACAGTATGGCTGTTAGCCATGGCAAGGCACAGACATGACCCAAACTGGTCCTTCCACAGCAGAACCTTATCTGGCAGTAAAAGTGCAAGCCCTTAATATTGATTTTTGACTAACTGATATAATCAAAATGAAACTGGAAGTTGAGCTGATTGATGTCTGACCTGCACCCAAATATCCCTATAAAGTGAGATAAGCTTCTTAAAGTTGACATAGATATTATAGGGGGATGTTTGGTTCTTGCTGCACTTGACTGTGCAGAACATGGAGAGGAAACAAGAGTCTTGAACTGCTCTGTCAACAGTTCTAGCTCATTTCACCTTCCAGCAAGTCTGTGGCCATCTGTCTCCAAATTATACATTCCTTACTCAGTTTTCTTTTTGCTTTAAAAAGCCATGATTTCCACTGTCATATTGAATAACTGGACTTTTCTCTTTATACTTTCGGCTGTTTAGAAAAAATACAGCAAACCTCTATCTGCAAACAAACTACTTAAAGAGGGTTTGTAATCCTCTTTGTGTAAAAACATACACTTCACTTGTTAAAAAAGCTTTTTTTTTTTTTTTAGCACAAGCTCTGAACCATCAAAATTACATTGGTTATTGTTTTCTTCCATCTTTTGAAATTTGTTTTTTTTCAGTGTCAGTTGTTGTTTTGTGGTTTTTTTTAAAAGCCCAAACAAACCAAGCAGCCTCTGCTTCAGTCATATGTGGTCCTTAGAGCAGGAAATCAGCATCATGATGTCACATATACAGTGTCTGGACTTCTGGCTTCTGCTTTTGAGACATTCCTTCTGTCTACTCTGTAATGTTACTAATGCCTAGATAAAATACAAAATCTTACGTAAATCTACCATCACTAATGCAAAATGTCATGCATCCCAATTTTCAATGGTGAGTAGTTAGCCTGTTAATTGTTAATTTTTCACTAGACTTTGTTTTTTAATGATGTTTTTGGAGCACAAAGACATCTACTGAAATAAGACAGCAATGTAACCTTCATGGAGATCCGTTTCCTGATTCCTCTGAGGTTCTGTGTTCTGGCATCCCTACTTCAGGTGGGACCCCCTTTGTGTTTCACCAGACAGAATTGTCTTTATATACATCAGCAAGTGGCACTGTTGAGATATTTAGAAACATGTAACGGAATAACAGTCTTTAAAGCTTGTAGTGTCCAGTTCGTAACAGTCCCACTTGATCTCTGTATGTGGTTTCTTTCCATATAGACTTGATTTTTTTTTACTTTAAAGCTAGGCCTTATGCTCCTACAGTTTTATACTATTTCATATGACGTAAAGGGTAATCTCTGTCTGAAGGTCCTTGTTGATAAGACCTATGAAAGTGAGATATCATTCAGGTCTGCTGAAAACAATTGTTGGAATTAAGGCAATGTCAAAATGGGAATTCATTAATTCTGCAGTTTAATTATGTTCAAGTGGTCTCTGTAGACACAAAGAAATTGTTTGAGTGCATAAGCCCAGATTTAAATTTTATAAAACCAAACCATGATTCAACAAAGCACAAACCCAGTGTACTGTTTCAGTGTTCAATGCTTTGCCTCTAATCCCACAAGGCATTTCCTCCTGTACTCTCTGATCTCTGCTTCTGGGCCAAAACTGAAGGTCTGGTTATTTTCTCATCCTCCTTGGTCAGTTTTGATATCAATAGGTTACTTTTTCCTTTCCTTTTTTCTGCTTTTAAGGTTCATTTCTCTTATGAATCTGTTCACCTGATGAGTCTATGTACACTTGCATTTTTTCCAGAGACCCACTATTAATCACACAATAGCATAAATGCATGAAGACCAGAGGGGAATGATTAATTGACCACAGTCTATCTTATCTAACAGTTACCTGGGATTTTGTTCACAAGAAAATATTGAAGCTGTACAAAAAGTTCCTGAAGTTCCAGAGGGATAAGAAATTTCTATTAAAAAAATCAGATAAGGACAGAGGAAACTGATTGTCTAAATACAGTAAAGGAATTTGATGAATAACTCCGCTTGGAAGTAATTGATTTTATAATTCTTATTTTACTGGCAGTTAAAATGACTTACTGAAGTTAGAACAACCACAGCCCCTCAGTTAAGCCCAGGGCTAACTTTAGTTACAGGACTCTGCTTTTAATCATGATCAACTTGTTAGTCATCGTCATATAGTGCAGACCAATTTCCAGTTCTGGAAGATCGCTGTAGTCAGTTCATAAATATCTGCATTTGTCAGAGAAACTGAATATCAGATAATATCTGAAGTGGTGAAGACTAAAAATTAACATCTTCATCACTTCTGACAGCATCTGGCATTTAGTAACAGCTACTAATACTTTTTAAGTGTAGGGACTATCAGCAAGAAAAAATGCTGTAAGTGGATGTAATTTTAGTGTTCTACTTCGTACTGAAACATAACTTCTGTTCAAAGTGTAACTACTGCTAACAATTTTGTTCATAATTATAAACTTAAGGACAGCGTTGAAGAGATAATTTACACATGAATGATGTTACAAAGGACTTAATTTCAAGATTGTTTTAACTGACATTACTTATTTCAATTATGTGCCATTTTTTAAGGCTTTAGAAATCACTGATTTTGTCCAGTTTTGGTGAAGTGAAGTAAGTCAGCTTCTGTTCCATGCTTAATATTTCCTTTACTTATGCAATTGCTAAACATGTTTTGGTTGGGACCCAGTGGACAGGAGGTTTCAAACAGCTGAGGGCTGCCTTACAAACAGAGATTGATTGAGATAATGATTTCTTAAATGTGCTTTTGTACACATTTTTTCACAACAAATATTTCTCTTCCCATCGGACTATACGCATATGTTGAATGTCTTGTTTCCTAAGTCATCCTTATCTCAACTATTCTGTTCTCCTTCCCTGTTTGGCTTCCTCTGACCATTGTCCTGGGACACTGCAAATCAAAGATGTTTTCCCTTGAGTCTGATACTCCAGTTTCCACGTCTTCCAGTAAAGAGAGACCAAGTTCGATGGCAGTATTGTGTAATCTACTGCATGCCAGGAATATCTTGCATACAGTTCTTTAGAAGGACAATCTGCTAATGCATGTCACCACAACGTATTTTAAAGATGATTAATGGTCTTTTAAATGATTCCTCAGGTGAGCTGTAGATCTTCATTATCTTCTCTAAGGACATTGCGTTGGATTTATTTGGAGAAAATGAAATTAGGGTCATGAACCTTTCTTGAAAAGCTAATTTATATCTTCTGAAATATTGAAAAGCACCATAATGATGTGATATGGTTGTTGATATTATAAAGATAACTGTCAATAGCATCCAGAAGATAACTGCTATTTCTTATTTAACAAATTGGGAAGTTGCTGCTGTCTTTATAGCTATTTTTAATAGCTGCTGTTCCTACTTCAGTTTCATCTGGATACACTCAAATTTTATCTGACTACCCAATAATTAGCTCCTGTCAATCCAATCAGTGCAAGATTGGTTAAGCTATTTTTTTCTAAAATGCAAACGTTGTCACAACAGTTCTTGACAATATTATGTCATGATGACGTTAGGTGCTTTGCCACCTCACTCACTGCATAATGGTTAATTTGAACAATATTAATGAATGATAAGATTTAGGATTTTGATGAGCCAGAATTTGCTTGAAGAAGTATTGCCACATAGATAGAGTATTTGTATGTAGTTTATTTGGATGAAGAACATCACAAGGAAAAAATTCTGTCATATGCTATTGATACATTAAATCCTTCCAAGTAAAACACAACATCTAGATCTGAGGATAGAGGCTCTGGCCTATTTTGTGAGCTCCTCATTAACTGACCGAGAGTTTTTGCAGCAAAGAGTCTAAGTGCTTGGTTTTGTGATGCTCTATCACTATGTGTGGCCATACGTTTAATTCTGCCAGGGGTGTATGGAAAACTTTGCACAGCAGATGCATTGTACCTTTGTGATGTTTGAGAAGCTGGTGGTTTGCCTGGAAGTACAATTCTTTCTTTAAAATATTTTGCGGATCTTCAATTTCTCCATGGTTTTCCATTCTGCAACTATTTAAACACCTCTAAAAAACTGTGCTAGCTTTAAGTGGTCTTTAGTTGTCTTAAACATCCTCTGTGGTGCAAGGAGACTTTGCTATTTGAATTGCAGTCTTTTTAATACCAAAAAAACCCCCATGTTTTAATATCTAATTGAGATTAAAGAGGGCTTTAGCTGTGGACTGATGATTAAATGTTTTACAATTTCTGTGCAACACCACTCAACAGTACAGCTTCAAACACATGGCAGCTGCTCAGAGAGAGTGACTGTTTTGTGAAAATCCAATGATCTTACCCAAACTCAATGGCCTAGTCTCTGCTGATCCACAAGCACCCATGGAAGACACTGTTGCACCTAGGTTTAACCAGATTGCCCTCTCAGGGATTGAACCTGAGCCTGTCACACAGCTCGCAGTGCACAGAACATCTTTCCTTCAAAGACTGGCAGCTCAGGCTGTGTTCTATAATGGGACTGTCAGCCCCATAATAAGCGTCATTGCACCAGCGTTTTGGGCAATGAGATCCATTGTGTGAGCACAATGTCTGCTTGAGGTAAAATGTTCTCAGCTGTCAGAAGAACAACTGTTATCTCCCAGATTCTGGCAAGCACTTAAAGGTCAGTTTTTAGGTTTTCAGGTCCACAATGGTATCTTGCTAAGCACAGACTGTCCGAAGCATGTGTAATTCTTTCAGCCAGTCCTCTCTGAAGATGGCTTATAGCTCTTCACACGCGCAAGATAAATCTACACCCTGACTCCCGCACACTGGCTTTCGCAAATTCTTCAGGGTTTCATCCAGGCCTCCTTCCTTCACCAGGCCACATATTTTCTATGTGATCCCCTAGGAAAAGAGCCTGGGCAGAGGAAAGCAGCATGGACTTGTGAGCTGGTTAGTATTTTGGTCCTTTTGTGTATGTGTTTCTCTTTGGTTATCAACTGCTCCAAAATATTAATATGAACTTATCCTTTCATCTTTGGTATTTCTTTTAAACCTGAATACAATCTGTTATCCCCATTTATATAATTTGCTAATTAAGAAAGCTAGATAGAGTACTACAGTACATATTGTTCACCTAAGGTATTTCCAACAGCCCTTACAAAGGGAGTTATTGTGGTGAGTCTCAGCATAGTGAAAAAGGCATTTTGAGTATCACTGCAAAATAATTGTTGTAGGACAAGTGCTGAGCAACTCCCATGTATGTGGCCGAGGATGTCATTGTGTGTGATTTTAAACTCTAGAATAATTGTACAGAATTTTGCTGAGTGGCTCAGCAGCAATGGTTAAAATACTCCTCAAATGCACTGTCACTTTCCTTTTTAAAAGTAAAAATAAGCCAGCAGAGGTGACAGAAAGTTTCTTCTTCCTCTTGCCTTCGTTAAGTTTTGCTTTAAAAGGAATGGAGAAGGGGCAGAGGCATGCAGCTATTGCTTCAATAATCTTGCAGCAAACTGTCAGAAAGTTGTCCAAGACTCTTGTGCAATCGAACCTGGTGAAAGGAACCTACTCTCCTACTCCTGCCCACGGCCCTTTTTAATGAAGGTGCTGGAGGTTAGGAGGTTTTTTTAAACATTTAATTGCATAGGTCCTGAAACAAACTATTGCCAGCCTGAGAGAATCGGAGCTGATGTTGTTAGTGGGGAGGGGGAAAAGCTGAGCGGAAGGGAGGATGCTCAGGAGTGCATGGGAGAGTGGGGACCAGCAGTCTCCAGTTTCCACTGCTGGCCAGTGCACAGAAGTCACTAGTTATGATTGGGTTACAGCTCATGACTATTTAGACTTGGACATGGACTTGAAGCCACTTCATGTCAGTACAAAGGGAGGAATGTAACACTGTCTCTTCAGTGCCAGGGGGGAGAGATTTGTAGGTTGGTATGTGACCTTCACTGCTGGCCCATGCAGGTGCTGTTCAAAGGCTCTCCCCATTCAGCTCTTGATACTGATACTAGATTAAAAAGAGAGAATGAAAAAAGTCCTTGTTAAAAATGTTCCTCTCTGTTTTTTCCCTTTATCTCTGTGAACAAGTTGTCTTTTGATTTGCTTGGGTTTGTGGGTTTAGGAGGCTGTTTTCCTTTCAAGGACTTACTCTTGTACTATGTATTTTTTCCTTTAGTGAATAACATTTAACTCAGTGAAAGAAGATTTGTCTTGAAGCAATTCACGGGTACATATTTTTTTAAAAGTTTTTATTTTGTGCCCATGCTGTTTTGTCACACCAGCTTTTTGCACTTTAAATTGTAGCTCCTTAATTTATACCTGTATTTCAGTGAATGTGTTAAAAGAGCCAAATTAAAGAAAAAAGGAACATGCAAAGCCAGAAATTCACATCAGCAGGCCAATTAAAACAATAGCTAATAATAATCTTACTGGCTGCCGATCAGGGAAGGGACCAGCATCCTCTCTGGTTTCTGGCACCATTTTCTGAGCGTCAGTTGTATTCCCGAACAGCCCCCTGTTCTGTGCGCTCAGGTGATTTGCGGTGTTTAAGGTGTCTTCAGAGATGATGTGTTTAAAAACTGTTCAGTGGGTGTGCCACACCATTCTGGAGACAGAAGCAGAACAGACCAGCCTTCCTCACCCAGCAAAGACTTTGTTTAGTACAGATGTCAGGACTAACTTTTGTACTAGAAAGATCTCAGCATTTCTGAGGAGCTAAAGTATGCAACAGAGCAAAGTTTGTCTTGTGCTATAAGTGTGTAGGTCAAATTTCTTCTCAAGTCCTCTTTGAAGGGCTGCAGAACTATGATGCCGTCTTTTAAAGATGGGTCTTTTCCTGTATGCATGCTAAAAGGACCAAAAGTGTAGAACTGAATTGCTCCCTCTGCTTCCAAATTCCCGCCATGGAATGCTGCACAACAGAGCAAGTCTGCCCAGCCTGAGCCGGAATTTTTTCTTAACCCTCATAGGGTTTTCCTATTGAAGTGGTTGGTATAATTAAAAAGCAACTTGACTGCTGCAGCATTTCTTTGTTTTATATTTACTGGAAAAAAACCACTGGGCTGTTGATCTGTGAGTTTTATGGTATTATTTAATTACATTGAGGGAAGATCCTGCATTTTGGGTAATTTATTTTGAGTGCTACATTTTCCAGGGCTTCGTTTGGTTCTAGTATTAATCCTTTCCTTCACAGAAGTTTGCATATTGTTTTGGATTATTTATACTTCACTGTGCTTCTAAATCCATTATTAATCACACAGGTATTGAAATATATTTCACAGATAATACTGGACATACTGCTGTATTGTTTGCTCACACAATAGTCATGCTTTCACTAGGCAGGTTTCTCATACATCAAATTATCATTAGATAAGAAAAAATGTTACAGTGAAGATTTGCCAACAACTTAATGCTGAATGCTCAAGCAAAACCCTGATGTTCCCAATTCCAGGTGATGACTCCTGGGGACAATAAATGAGCAGATGCTCTGGTTAGATGAGAACATATCACCTTCAGGGATGTGAACAGTGCAAGGTCCTGCTCAGTGGACCTAAAGGAAACCTCTTGTTCATTTTTTCTCCGGCAGCAGTCCAGATGACTAAACAAGAGACATTTCTTTCATGGTTGCACTTTGGTTAATATAAAAAGGGACTATATTTTAGTTTTGAGAGTGTCCTGCAGTATCAGTAACTGCAAGCCTGAGAACATAGGGCTGAAAAGGACCATCTGGGTCATGGTATCCAATTTCTGAGTCATCCAGCCTCTAGCAGCCCATGAGCTGCAGGCCATGCTTCCCCAGGATACATTGTGTTATTGCAACCTCAGAGCAAACCCTCAAAAATCTAAACCAAAAAAAAGGAAAACCAAAAGGAAAAAACCTGAGAGTTATGGACAGGTTTAGCAACAGTCTAGACTCTTGCAAGAGCATAAAAGATTGGATAAAGCTCCTTGGTGATCCCAGCAGACACTTGTAATATACTGCACAGAGGACGGCAAACTCCCCTGTCCCCTGCTTTCTTTGCAGGCTTTACCACTGAGCTCTTGTATAGAATTGGGTTTAACCCTGAGTATTTGAAGAAGTCTATCAGCCAAGCCATGGGAGATCCTAACACTGCTGAGAGCTGCAGCATTTTCCACCTTGCGTTTACTCTCTGCTAAACCTGACACACTGCGGCCAGGTGTTTTAGAGCCAAAGCAGAGAACAGTTTTGCACACTGGAGAACAGCTAAGCCATGAGCATGTTTCTCTGCATTGTACAGAACTGGGCTGTTCAGGGGAAAGGGATGCACCTACACTGTGCAACATGAAGGTCCAGGTTGGGTCCCTGAGACAGTTTTTCTATGCTCATTCTGGTAGAGAGCTCAGCACGGCTCTCTAGCTGTCGTGTAGCGTGGCACTGGCCCAAAAGTCATTCTCAGTTGGCACTGGGTTAGGGAGCTTAAATCTGTGCATAAATCAGGGACTATGGAAAAGCACATGAAAATTGGAAATCTCAGTGTTGTTCCCATGTCAAAAAAGAATCTTCAAATACCTCTCTTTTTCCATTTCCACATCTGTACTTAAGGAAGAGAAATAGTGCTTTTGACATAAAAGCACTTTTCTGGCTCTTGAACGGATGGTTAGTGCTGACACTAAGATATAAATCTATTAAAACTGAGGATTGGTTAAATAAGTAAAATATTATTGCAGAAATCCTTTTAGGTGCTCAAAATGACCTTTCTTCTTAAATTAACACAAGTGAAAAAGGAATAATTGCTTTTTGTCTGCTCACAGAGTCGGACACATAAAGTCCTCTGGGTTTGTCAAACTTCACAACAGAGTAGAGGACATCCACTGAGTCATCCTCAGAATCACAGAATCACAGAATCAGTAAGGTTGGAAAAGACCTTAGAGATCATCGAGTCCAACCTATCACCTATTACCTAACCTAGCCAAACCTGTTACCTAACCTATTACCTAATTACCTAACCTGTTGCCATCCTGCTACCAACACACCATCCTACCTATAACACACTACCCTAATATCTAGGTCATGCCACCAAGTACATCATCCAACCTTTTCTTAAAAACCTCTAGGGACGGTGACTCCACCACCTCCTTGGGCAGCCCATTCCACTGTGAGATCACCCTCTCTGTGAAAAAGTTCCTTCTAATGTCCAGTCTAAATCTCCCCTGACGCAGTTTAAGACTGTGTCCTCTTGTTCTATCACTTGTAGCCAGAGTGAAGAGACCAACACCCAGCTGGCTACACCTCCCTTTCAGGTAGTTGTAGAGAGCGATAAGGTCTCCCCTCAGCCTCCTCTTCTCCAGACTGAACAACCCCAGCTCTCTCAGTCGCTCCTCATAGGGCTTGTGTTCCAGCCCCTTCACCATCTTTGTCGCCCTTCGCTGGACCCGCTCAAGGATCTCAACATCCCTCTTAAACTGAGGAGCCCAGAACTGGACACAGTACTCAAGGTGTGGCCTAACCAGTGCCGAGTACAGGGGGAGAATAACTTCCCTAGTCCTACTGACAACACTATTCCTGATGCAGGCCAGGATACCATTAGCTTTTCTGGCCACCTGGGCACACTGCTGCCTCATGTTAAGTTTTCTATCAACCAGCACTCCCAGGTCTCTTTCCACCTGATCATCCTGCAGCCACTCCAACCCCAGCCTATAGTTCTGCATGGGGTTATTGTAACCGAAGTGTAGGACCCGACACTTAGACTGGTTGAACCCCATGCCATTGGTTTCAGCCCATCTAGCCAGCCTGTCAAGGTCCCTCTGCAGAGCCCTCCTACCCTCCACCAGATCGACATTTATCCCCAGCTTAGTGTCATCTGCAAACTTGCTAATAACAGACTCCATCCCTTCGTCCAAATCATCAATAAAGATATTGAACAGGACAGGTCCCAACACTGAGCCCTGAGGCACCCCACTAGTGACCGGCCTCCAACCGGACACAGCACCATTAACCACCACTCTCTGAGATCTGTTATCCAACCAACTCCTGATCCAGTCCACTGTAAACCCATCCAAACCACAAGCCTCCAGCTTCACCAGGAGTTTGTTATGGGGGACAGTGTCAAAGGCTTTACTAAAATCCAGGTACACCACATCAACAGCTCTTCCCTCATCAACCAGGCGGGTCACCTGATCATAGAAGGAAATTAGATTGGTCAGGCAAGACCTTCCTTTCCTGAAGCCATGCTGACTAGGTCTGATCTCCTTACCCTCCTGGAGGTGGGACATAATTTTCCTTAAGATGACTTGCTCCATAATTTTGCCTGGCACCGAGGTCAGGCTAACAGGTCTATAATTTCCTGGGTCCTCCCTCCTACCCTTCTTATGGATAGGTATCACATTGGCCAACTTCCAATCTTTTGGGACCTCCCCAGTAAGCCAAGACCTCTGATAGATGATTGAGAGAGGCTTAGCAAGCTCATCTGCCATCCTCACCAGTTCCTGCAGTGCCTGGCACTTTTCAGCACAGTAAAAGGTCAGTTTCTGTAGACAAATAGCAACAGTAATAATGTCTACATCACTCAAATGGAATCTCTTCTCTGTAATTCAGAGGAGTAGCAACACTGGTTTACAAAATTTCCTTCCAGTGATCTCAAAGTACTGTACAAGTGGGGAAAAAAAACCTCAAAAAGCCCTCCCAGTCACTGGGCCCCAGTGTGACTATTTTGCAGGTGGCAAAGACATGTCACAAGCAAGAAGTAACTCATCAGATATACATATGAGAGCTGGAGCACAGCAAAGAGCAAAAGAAATTGACCTGTTGCCTGCCCGTGCTAAAAGTTGATCTTACAAAGATGGATAAATGCATAAAATAAAAGTGGGGATTTGTTTCTGTTGCCATTTGAATTTCATTTTAAGTCATGTGTAAATGACTCTGTGTCCTTCTTTCGAGTGTAATATTGGCTTTAATTTGGCTTAGCCTTTGGGAAGGATGTTTGACTGACTGAATTAGAGAAGGAAGCTCAGTCTACAGACAACTCTACCAAAACCATTTTAAAGATTGGCTTAAGTTCAGCCCATTTTGGGGACTCATGGAATCTCTTTATATGGTGATATTTATAATTTCTGTGCAATGATCTTAATCTTTATAATTTATATGATTACAATATATTAATGTGGTTGCTGTATTTTGCTGCACACAAGCACCACTGTGCATCTCAGTGTACAGTATTACAGCTAGGCCAGGGCAGCATCCTCTAACCTGTCACTTCTAGCTCAGAAGAGGTCTTGAAAGAAGCAACTTCAATTTGTTTTTCTGAATTTCTTGGTCATAATTTTCCTCACGGAACACTGTAAGAGCTCTCCTTGTTTTATTCGCTAGTTCAATAGCCTCTACACTGCCTGTTTTTAGACTGTTATTTCTTGGCTCAAAATAATGGGATCGCACAAAGCATGGGGGATTTCTTAGAGTGGAACAATGTCCTTGATGCTTCGAGATGGAGAGCTTTCTGTGGACAGCATCACCTTCCTAATAGGTCTGCTGAGTGCCCAGCTCACTGGGGACTTGCTCTGGGACAAGAGATCTTGCCAAAAGGCAATTGGGTCCAATGCAAGGCAGCTTTAGAGTAAAAGAGCTCAAGAGTTTTCTTTTCTTGTAAGAATGCAAAAGGCTACCAAAAGGAAGTGAAAGTTTTATTTGGGGGGAGAAGGTTGCTGGATTTTTTACTTTGTTTTTAAACATCAACATCATGACCCCTTCCATGTTCATGTGTCATTACTTCTGTGAAAATTTCAACTATCTTCTCTGTGTTCGGGTTTGCAACATCAAAAGGACCATAGAACAGTCTTCTTTGATGTTAAATTTTTCTGTTGATGCCGTCTGTGGTCAGGTAATACCACATGATTAATGTGAAAATATTGGATGTACTTATTTTCCCATGTTCACTAGCAAAGCAAAGATACCATGTATCAGTGGGATATGAGATAGAGTCAATCAAGAAAATCCTCAGTATGTACTAGAAAACAGATTTTTAGCTTCCCATAAGCAGCCATTACACATTTTTGTTGCTTTTCCTTTTTTTTTTTTTTCCCTGTGTATCTTTGCATAATTGCCTAGTATTAAAGAAAGAGAGCATGGTTTGGTCATTTAGTTAGTAAAATCAGGCCTTGGGACTACCTGGTCTGGGAAGAACTGGCTCCTCTTGCTCCACTCAGCTCAGCTATTGGCCAGACCAAGCAAGTCATTTTGACTTTTTATAAAATAAGGATAATGGTTCTTCCATTGTGTAGATGTGAGATCTACTGCTGAAAAGCAGTACATGAGAGTTAGGTAATATTATTTCTGGCTCTCCTACAAATGTGCTTAGTGTTCAGTTTTCCCATCTGTAATGTGGGGATGTTAGAACTAATCTACCTCCCAGGGTTGTTTTGCTTAATTCCATAAAGTACTTGAAAACCTCACATGGAAAGAGTTATAGGAGCACAAGGTTTCTTAATAAAGCTCATTCATGAGTAATGTATTTTTGAAGTAAGTGACTTGAACCTTCACCCATAGTTGGAAACCAACATCAGCCGAGTCGTCTTTGTTGTTCAGCAAAGGTTGGTTGATTTTTTTTTTCCTTACATATTTAATTCTCATAAGGCTTCACATCTCTGGTTTCTGGCTATGATTGAAAGCAGAAATTCCAAATACCACAAGAGAAGACTGGAGTTTTTTACTTTTTTTCCTGACCCTCCCAGAAGCTGGAAGTTTTGAAACATGTAAGAGTCTTCCCCACTATCCCCATTTCTCAGTTGCCCCCTGCTAAGCTAGGTGTTTGAAGCTGTTCTCTCTGAAAACTGTGACTTACCCAGATACATTCTGTACCCTGCACTCTTTGAGACCCGCTCAGCCACCTTGAACATGAGATGCAAATGACTCGGGTGTATCAGGTCTGCCCTATTCAGACAACCACTGGATGCTTTATCAGCATTGATCTGCCCTGCCTTTAGCTATACAAGACCACATTCCATCTCATCTATTGCACTGCTGTTATTGTCGATTACTGCACAGACCATGGTAAGGCTCTTTAGAAACGCTGCACAAATGCTGAGGCTGAGATGGTCTTTACGTCAAAGGGCTGTAAGAGAAAATTAGCCAAAACTCATTTATCTCGATGTCAGAATTCCTACTAACTGGGAAGGAAGTGAAGTTGGACCAAGCTGGAGTCTTCCAGGGAGCCTGGCCATCACGCCGTGGGATGCATTACAAACCCGGATTTGCAAGATCTCTGCCTGCAAATAATCCACACTCGGAGTGCTCCGCACATATCATTTGATGTGTGTAAAAGAGGGATGGTGCCAGGAGCACAGAAGCTAACTTGAAGCTTGGGGAAGTTTTCAATCGGTTTTGCCAGGGTTTCCCTCGGTGGGAAGGCACGGACGGCTTTCTCCTGCCCCCTCCTGGTGCAGCCCTCAAATGTGGCTCTGGAAGTAGGAGGCTGGAAAAATGGCACCTTCATTTTCCAGGGAATTTGCACCTGGAGTATATCGCCCAATTGGTCTGTTTTCATGGCACTAAAAGGAGGTGTTACAATTTTTTTTTTCTTGCCATTGCAAATCCAGTTGAGCTCTGTGAAACTAAACTGAAGCTGGGTCTGATCAATGTACTTGCAGTCGAATGGAGAGCAAAATTTAAAGTGTTTCAGGGGTATGATCTAATGTCTTTCATCATGAGAATACACTGTCTTAGGAAATACCTCTGTATTTCTTTTTAAGCTGGTATGATACCTAGCCAATTGAAGAATGGTGTAGTGCAAAATTTAAAGATGGTAGATAAGATTATGTAGTCCTTGATCAAATGTAGGGACTCCATCCTAGGGGTAGCTGGAAAACCAAATTTTACACCAAGAGTAAAAACTGGAAGCTTGTAAAATGCTCCCATTGTGCTTGAACAGAAGACAGCCTCCAGTACTGCATGCCAGGGAGAGTTCGGTCATTCACAGACTCCTGGGCTCTGCAGCACCACCAGGTAGACAGACCAATGCAATCTTAAATTTTGCAATGTTTGCCCACAGAAACAGTAACTTAATGTCTAATAATTAAGAATATATACTATATAGAATCGCTCCAGACTTAAACGCTTTAGCCTTTTGGACTGAGTACACTTTGAATATGGTTGAACACGAACTAAAATGGAGCTGCCAAAAGGTGGCCTTTTGAAATCTAGGGTATCAGTCTCTCTTCATATCTGCATTAAGTTATTCCACTTCGTATAATGGCTATCCTTCAACAGAACAGAAAAAGATGGTACAAGGATGTTCAGGCCTTTTGGTTACCATAGATGCTCAAAATTAGTGTGAAATTTTCCTGCCTGTGGACTCAAAACTGTGTTCTGTTCTTGATATAAGTTCTCTGGACACCAACATGTTTCTGCAAAAAATATTTTCACAAATTGAGTATTTTAATCACAGAAAAACAACTGATGAAGAGTTTCTGACTGTATTAAGTATCTATTCCCTTATCATGTTTAAGATTTGCTTGTTGCAGACGTTGAGTCTTCTCTATTTTCTAACAGTTTTGTCTTTCTCTTTTTTTTTTTAATTGTAAATGAGCCAGCTGTGATTGTGCTGCACTTTTAGAGGCTGTTTGTATTTCATGGGAAGGTGTTGAATTTTCCATCAAGTTCCATGTGGCTGTCCAAACTGATGGGAGCACTCTTTCTCCACAGCTAGAACCCAAGCTAAGCTGAAATACGTTCTCACTAGGGTATTATCTTTCTTCAGTATATGTGTTTGAAAAGCACATCTTGCAGCATTAATATTTCGAAAAATAGTACCTCTTTCTTTAGTGTGTTTTGGCTGAGAAATTTCCAGGTAAGGTCATACTTGGCTCCCTCTGGGTACCAGGCTTTCTGTCTGGTAGTTGAGAAAGAGGTGAGGTTCTGCAGTCCTCATGGCTGTGTAACTGCAGCATTGGCGGAGAGACAGGAAAAAAAAATCTTTTCTGCTAAATGGACAGTATCAGAGACAGGAAAAAGAGGCAGGACTTTGCAGTTTGTTTTAGTCATGTTCAACAGTTTTAAGGAGAAGGTCTGGCTGTCCAAAGCTTTCTCCACCTGAATGTTTTTTTAAGAGAGATGTTAGATATTAACTCCTTTCAATAAGTTTCTCTGGACTTTTCCTTGGCAGGGTGTATCTGGCCAGTTTTTGAAGGGCTGTGACTCTCTGATCCATTTTGATACTATCTGGATCCAGCAGTGTCGCTATTGAAGCTGAAATGCATAGAAATGTCTGAACAAAGCCACAAAAATTTGGGGAGGTGAATCATTTGTTCACCACTCAAAAATTCTGTTATGGGTGGACTTTTAAAGAAAATTTCCCATAAATTTATGTTTATATGCAACAGACCACAGAGACAAAACAATTTCAAATCAAATGAAGCAGTTTAGTCAGACTGATGAAAATACTGTATCTTTTTTTTTCCTAGTTCTTTCCATCAACAAACAGACATGAACTTCACTTCAGGGCAGTGTGAATGTGTTTTCTCCCTTCAAGTTCACCTGGCAAAATGAAAAATTAGTTATTTGTACAGGCCTGCTTGTGAATCATCTTGACTCAGATGTGTCCCCGCTGGAGAGGACACATTAGCCCCTGCCACCTTTGCATGGTGCTTTGATTTTCAAGTTTACCACGATCCAATTTGGCCTCAGATGACCTGAAAAATACCATTTCTGAAAAAGTACTTGAACTGCCACAGGGCTTCAGGGCAGGTAAGTACTGAGATAGGTATTAGATAACCAGAACCTCCATTTCTGGTCTCTCTCAGACACTAGGGTAATGAAAGAATGAAAAAGCAGGCAGACACACCTTCTAGAGTAACTCAGATAAGGAACATCGCATTTGCAACATCACATAATGTTATATTTAAATTTTTGTTCTATTACACCTTCTGCATAACAGAGGACCTATGTATCCTTACTATTTTCAGCATCATGACCATGATTTTTACTTGAATCATCACACAGAAATGATAGCAATAGTTAGGGTTGAAGCTTCAAAAGGTAATTGAGTCCTATCCCTCCCCTAAGCAGAACCAGTGTGAGAGGATAGAATAGAACAGAATATTTCAGTTTAAATATATCTACAATGATCATCTAGTCCAATTGCCTGACCAATTCAGAGCTGACCAAAAGTAAAAGCCTATTTTTAAGGATATTGTTCAAATGCCCCTTAAACACTGACAGGGTCAGGTCATTGACCACTTCTCCAAGTTGCCTGTTCCAGGGTTTGACCTCTCTCTTGGAAAAGAAATGCTTCCTAATGTCCACCCTAAACTTCCTCTTGGAATAGTTTCAAAGCAGTCCCACGCATCCTATCACTGGATCCCAGGGAGAAGGGATAAACACCTTCCTCTCTGCTCTGCTTCCTGAGGAAGCTGTACCTATGAGCTCAGCCCTCAGCCTCCTTTTCTCCAAGGAACCGAAAATGGTTGTGTAAAGAAGTCTTAAAACTCCAGTGATTCTACAATTTCACTGGATAATTAATCTGCAATGTTTACAGCTAGAAATAATTGTTTCTGTCTCTCATTCTCTTGGTTTTTTACTTAGTTGGGTTTTTTAAAAACTTTTTTAAAATCCAGTCTAAATATACAGTTGGTGGAGTTGTATCACCATCAGCATGTCCAGTGGTTAATTGGAGTGGCTTTATTATTAATTTTTAGCTCAGTTTCAATTTTGGTTTAAAAATCTTCTCCCCTACTAGATTACATTGTTATATCATGTTAGAGGTACCTTTCCTGCAGACATCCAGAGATCCTGCGTTCAGCGAGGACCATGCAATCATCACATTTCCTCTCCCACATGTCATAGACTTTTATATTTCATGCTGTTACCCAATACTTTGCATTTGAATTAAGCATAGCTTTTATTTTGGCTAAAAAACATTTTCTGGAAAAGCATCTAATTTTGATATGAATGCATCAGGAAATGGATAATCAATCATTTCCTTTAGATGTTTGTTGCAGTGGTTAATCGCTGTCACTGTTTGAAAAATTGTGACCGTTTTGAATTTCTGATTTCAACTTCCAGTCACCGGTTCTCATTACGCTTTTTTCTGCCAGATGTAAGAACCCTTTAGTATCCAGTACTTTCTTGTCTGGAAGTAACTATGCAGTGTAATCAAGACATCACTCATTTTTTTCTTCACAATAAACTCAGTGGATGTGTCTCTAAATCTCTCAAGGTCAGGTGTCTCCTTCGTTCATTAGGTCCATCTAACACTTGCTCTTTGTTGCCATTTAAGTTGTTAACAGAGACTGGTCAAAACTGGACTCCAGACTTCTGTGAGATGATGTACTGTGAGGAGATAAAAGCACATTATTGCTCCTGTGTTTGTAGGTATACGGATCATGGGACAACTTGTCCGTTTTTTCAGTCTTTCAGGAGTTAGTATTTTCATGCTGTGTTACTTGCCCACTGTGATTAACAAACCATTCTCCAGAATTTTTGTTTTGCTTTCTGCCTTATCGATCACCTTTGCACTGACTGCGTTTCATACAAATGGGCTCCCTTTAACAAGTGACCCAAAATACTCTTAACATTAGTATTTTCTGCTCATCGTTTTTACCAGGCTGTTAATATTTGCGTCAGCCATCTGTCTATCAGTGCTGACTTTATTCCCTTGCAGAGCATCAGTGAAAATGCTAAACAGCGCCGAGTATACTTCAAAGCCCTGCGGAAAGCCAGTAATGAATCCTCATTTGATGATGATCTGATAGACGCAGCTGGGCTTTGAGTTATGCTAAATAGCCATGTCTTAGCCATTTAACATAAGTTTCCTTCATGTTATATAGTATTTATCTAGTAAGTATGTCAGGCACTAAGTCTAAAGCCTTGAGAACGCCTGCTACATCTGTACAGTTGGCT
>WEKX01000957.1:1529563-1558146 GCA_013390025.1 Pitta sordida | reverse complement strand
TTTTCAGGCAGAACACAAAACTAGTTTTATTTGAGCTATTTTCCATAAACACACGTTGACTGGCAGTAATTAAAATCTTATTCTTTCATGTTTTGGCAGTCCAGTCCTGTCTCAGTTTTTCCATTATTTTACCTAGGATTGATGTGAGGTTAGCTGTTCAACAACTCCCCAGTAGTTGCACTTGATTTCCTGTTCTTACTCTCTCCCATTCGTTCTCTATATCTCTATCTCTCACATTCTCTTCCCCCCACTCCCCCAGGTTAGTACCCTGCTTCCAGTCACCTGGAATCCCTCTGATATTAAAATTTATTAAAAATTAACATTAGCAAGCCAGAGTTCCCCTCAGTCAGATATTTTAGGACCCCTGGGTGTTATTTATCCAGGCCTGCTGATTTAAAAATGTTTATCTCTACTAGATGATGTTTAACATCCTGCTTATTTCCTAATGGTCTGGAAAGTACTTACTCAGCCTTGGTCTCATATAAATGCCATCAAGCTGTTACTTTCAAAAATACCAAACAGAAACATTTATTGAACTTTTGTATTGTTGTTTGCAATTATATCTTCTGCAATTCAAACACTGCTCAAAAAACCTTACTCAGCATCGCCATGGACCAATTTTTCACAATCACTTTATTATCCAATATCAGTTTCTCTTCACTTCGGACAGTTGCTGTATTTTTCCCATTTGTCAAATCTTTTAAATACTTTTGGTTTACCACTGGAGTAGTTGAGCCTTACCCAGCTTGTCCTTGATGATGCTGATGGACTGACTCTATTCTGAAAGAACTTCTGATTTCCATTCATGTTTTCCTCTCTGATTTCTTCCTCCCACTCACTGTTTTCTCATAATTTTCCTCAGCTGGAGGATATTAGCCATTAGGAAGCACCAGCTACAATTGTCTTAATTTTGTCCACTTTCAGTTATGAGCTCTTAGGATAATCTCACTTCCCAGCTGCATGACTGTTACATTCCCTGTTAATCAGAATGCATTGCAAAATCAGGAGTTCATGTTGGATGTAGTATCTTTTCCCTATGTAAATGTGTAAGTGCAGGTTGTCATGCAATTACTTCCTCACTCTCATTTGGATGAACTGCATTGCACCCGGGATTAACGAGGTCATTAAGATTTCTCCAGAAACACAGGTCAGGTCTGAGAATCATGCACTGGATTCAGGCCTGAACCTCACCTTCTCCGGGGATAACAGACATCAGGCTTTGCTTTTCATTTTGTTCTTATCTCACATTTGGTTCATTCCTCTCTGCCTAAATTGCTCCATATTCTGATGCCTTCCTCAGGGCTCACTGCTGCAGATGGTGTATTTATATTAACTTAAAGATTGCATTCCATCTTTCAAATGAGATTAATATATTTTTCAGGCCGTTGTGGTTACCCGACCTGACCTCCTATAAACGCAGCCTATAATTCTTCACCCGGATTCCAGCATCTGGCCCTATAACTCAGACTTGAAACATGGCATGTCTTTTTTAGAAATGCATCTCGTGGACATGTAAAGCCTCTGTCACTTAGATATTTTTCCTTATTTAGAACAAAATCTAGTCTCTTGATGAAATATAAACATCACATATGGCTGTTTATAAGTATGCAACAATGTCATACTTCTAACTATGTTTCAGTACTTGCCTTCTCCCTGCCTAAAATACTGCCCTTAATTTCTTCCAAGTGGATGTTGTTCTAGGCATGAACAAGGGATCTGGAAGTCACTCAGAGTTACAGATGCTTAATGAAAGATGCATGATAAAAACCAAAATAGTCCAATTACTTATGGTGCTGTTCTTGTCAGATACATGTTCAGGAGTTAACTGTACCTCTTATTGCTATATTTTACGTTTCTGTAATGCTTTTCAAAAGAGGATGGAGCTACAGCTGCTGGGAATTAGGAAGACATTGTCATTTGCCCTGTGAAAAGGACAAAGATTTTTGTATCTATGATTACTGTCAGAAAGCAGAAACCGAGGTAGGGTTTTCAACCTCTTGCTAGCACTCCTGGGGTTTACACTTACTTTTTATTTCATTTAATTTCTTTTTCTATGGTGAGATTTTACACTGAACCCTAATATACTCCTGCAGAATGGCATTCTCCTGGGCCTATTTGAAATTCTTGATCTTTTCTGCATCTGTTTAAATCCTGCGTTCATGCACGTACAGTACAAGGTCAACCCTTTTGTTTGTTATTTTTATGGAGTTTAAAGAAAGTCCAAATACCTGACCGAGGTACCTGTCTGGTGCAGCCTTGTGACAGTTGCAAAATCTTCAGGCTTGAAGAGTCACATGATTAACTGTTTCATGAGGAATACAAGGAATCATAAAATACGGGGTGCGCTAACGGGTGGTTAGGGCTGGCTCACCATTGATCAGAACACAGAAGGTGGCAAATTGTGTGCTCAAAGGAAACCAGCCAAGCAATATGTTGCCGACTCATGCTCCAAACAGAGCCCTGCACACAGGGAGGCTAAGAGCTCACAAACAAACCACAAGGCTCAGCTCTTCCTTTGGCTTATCACCTTCAAGTTCAGCCTTGCCCCGCAGCATAGCTAACCAGCTTCAGATCAAAGATTATGCAAGTAGAGATGATCTGCCAAGAATATATTGGGTTATTTCTGCAGAACTTACACGCCTGAGTCCAGCACTGGAACTTTCCAAGTCAATATTGAACTGAGTCTCTAGTTCAGTGTTATTAGAGGAGTCACATTCCTAGGGGGTTGTTGCTCATCTCAGACATGAAGTTGGGCTGCCTGTTGTGCAAGTGGAGGCACTGCTAAAATCCCATAACTTGCTCGTGAGAGGTCTAGTTTTGGAATGGCTAAGTTAGCCCTGAAATTACATATAATTACTTTCAATTTTTATCCTCTTTTTTTTTTTTTTCCCCTTCCCAAAAGATAAACTCCCTTCAGACGTTTGAAGGGATTTTGTTATATTTCTGCTACATTTTATTGGTGTGAATCTTTGGGGAGAGGCTGATGTCTAAAGGAAATTTATTATTAAGAACTAACTATACTGTTTCCCAGCAGTGAACTTGTTACTGCCACATCCCCAACTAAACTCTGTAATTGGTAATTATGTTTGTCTGAGCTACATTCTTCTGCGTAATTGTACTGAGATAAAGTATCTTTCAATTCCTGAGTAAAAATGTCCACACCAGTTGTGAAGTGTTGCTGAGCAGAAGCTTTCACCCTCAAAAGGCAATAGCATTTTTGTGGCGGAGGATGCATTTTTTTTTAAAATGTATATAGAACTAGGTTCCTATGGGGGTAAAAAGCAATGTTGAAATAAGTTAGATATAATGACATGATTTTTCAGAACCTAGGAAACTAATGGTCAATTAAGTCCCAGTGGAGGGTGTGTATTAGCTTCCTAATTTGTTTTGGATCCATGACTGGAATGTGTATGCACATGCTATTCAGTCCGGAGCATTCATGTGAAAGATCCTTTGGGTAATTTAACAGCTACAAATGGTACTTCCATCTAAAATTGTTATTGTGTTGTGTTTCTGCACCAACTGAGCCTTCAGTAACAGATTCGATGATCAGGTTAGAAAATTCCCTCTCTCCTACTGATTTTATCATCAAAAAAAGGAAAATTCATATTCCTTCTGAGGTTCTTCAGAGGACAAAAGCCTTCATTCCCACTTAACAAAAAAAAATTATTTCCCATAAATAAGATGGGAAATATCTTTCCTACTTCTTCACTTCAGAAGTTTTTCAACATTTTGTACCCATGAAGACTGGAGGACCTAGTGGATTATTAGCATTTCCCAGTATGTGGACTAGGTAACTCAACCACAAACCTTGTTTCTGAGCCTTTCACTCTCTGGCTTATTGACCCAAAAGTTTTTCATCTGTTCCTTGGAGGCTACTGAGAATTCTGATATTTTCTCCATCTGTTTCTCAAAATTTCCCTTGTGAGCACTCAGCATGTTTCCCTGTTCCTTCCAGATGACCCTCTCTTGCTGTTCCCACTGGGTGTCATAAACTCCATGACTCCTTCCAAGAAACGTTTAAGGTGAGTCGCATTTTATTTATTGTGCTGAGTAATGCCATTAACACGTTCCAAATTGATCCATCAAAGAAGTCAGCCTGGAGAGCCTGCTAAGTGAGTAACTTCAAGTCAAATATTTAGGTGGGGCAACACCACTCACCTGAGCACTATGTGAAGTTGTTTTTGAAGTATGTTACCTAAAATACCCCTCTGGGCTCCGCTGGAGTTGCTGGCCTATTCCATGAAGTTGACCAGCTGCTCCTTTTAGAGTACCCCTCTGAAATGTGAATACAGGACAGTGAAATTGCTGTCCTGCAAAATCATTCATCTGGAAGAGACATTATTAATAAAGAGCGATAGAATTCCCATTGAATTGGGATGAAGGAATGTCTGTTTTATTGGTGGTATGTTTTCTCAGTTTTTGATCCCAGTGCTGAGCCCCTGAGCACAGCCTGGCAGAGACTGAATCTTGCTTCGAAGGAAGTACACTATGTTGACACTTCCAATGGCTGCAATTGATGTTGGCAAAACTAATCTCTTCCTCTGAAGGAAGCCAAAGAAGTAAAAAAAACCCAGCATCAGATCATTCCTTGTGATATATTAGAAATATGAAAGCTGCTGTCTGGAGGTTCTTCAAAATTGCTTATTTGTCCTCAAGCTGTCTTTGGGTGACAAGAGAAAGGTATTTGTTCCCTAAAAAAATGCAAAGAGGTTAATTTAATAAAAACCTATACTAAACCTATTTCTCTTTACATATTTTGCCTTGTTACTTCACTGAAATTGTGTTGCTCCTCTTGATCCTGTTCTGTTCCAGCTATGCATCCACCTTGGTCTGCACATACCATGATGTTTCATATTCTACCCTTTGGGAGAAGGGGGGGCAACCCTAACAGGAGTCCCAGCCACAGGAGTGCTGGGCAAGCTGGAAGCCTGGCACACAGGGGAGAATGGGAAGAATAAGTCCACAGAATGACAGTGTTCCTGGTTACCAGGGAAACATTCTTAAATTGGAGCTTTCTTTTTTTTTTTTTTAATCAGAATATTTGTTTTCATTTACAATATTCTGATGAAGGGTTTAGTTTTTGATGAAGAAATAATTTTAGGGGAATATCTGTTTTAAAATTCTTGGCTTTTCTAAAGTGAGTATTTATAATATACAGATTTGATTTAGAAAAGGTATGGTGAGCTAAGTCATCATCTTGTTGTAAACACCTGACCTTGTACATAACTTCACTGAAACACAGTCATCATTCATGGGGCTGGAAGGATTTAGAGGGGTCCTCTGGTACAGAACAGGATGAAATGCTCCTAGATTTCCCCCAACAGGTATTTGTTCAACATGTTTGTAGAGAAGCTCCCATTGTGAGGATTTTTCAGTCCTCTTAGGTGATCTTACAGCTTCCCTACCCCCACAGTTCTTAAGTTTTATCTGATATCAATCTAATCTTTGTCACAATTTTAAAGCAGTTTAACATAAATGTTTACTTTACTCTGCAAAGCAATCTTTTGCATATTTGCAGACCACTATGTATCCCCATTCTCTTCCAAATACAGGAATGTCAACATTACTTTCTTGGTCAGAGGTCTATGAATCCATGACCTTTCATGCTTTATTCTTTCATACTCTGTATCTTTCTGGAAGTGTCATGCCCATGGCTCACATGAATGGTTTTATCCCAGCATGCACATTTCTGATTGCAGAAAAGATCCTACTTTTTAAGCAATATCTGCATCTTTTCCTTTGAGCTGAACAGATATCTCACTATATCCAAAACTGTGTGTTTAAACATATTTTACCCTTCATGCCTATATAACAACAATATTTTGACAATGTAATTCGTCAGTAGCATCCTCCTGTTAAGAGCTATCATCTATAATCTGAAGAAGTGATACAAATCTTAAGTACTCATAACCCTCTTGACTTGTTCATCGAAGATGATCTTACGTAGCCTTCACACCTGCCATTTCTCTGGCATTTTCCTCCACAGTATCCATTTGATGCTCATTAGGTTTTCAAGTTATTTTCCCAGCTTTTTAACTGTGTGTGCAATCTTGTATTCTAAATAGGGTTGTTTATGCCCCATGTGTTTCAGTGAGTATTTTGGTAACAGTACACAAGCAGGCGATATATTTGTCCTACACATCTTTGTCCCAGCATTCTGCAGTTCCTTCCCACTTGTGCTTGAAAATTGGAGTACACTGGTTTTTTTCCTTCATCTCATCATTGTTGTTGTAATTTTTTTACCCTCTAGCATTTTTAGAACATATTTTCATGTAAGTAGTGTTAATTATGTAACAGTAATTTATCTCAGATAAGATCTTTTATTTTTGTTTCAATTTGGCAATTAGAATGCAGAAAATTTCGAGCTTTGAACCCTGCCTTTTATGTCAAGTTGTCTGCCCACAACTGATGAGTATAAGTATCTTATTTGCCTCAGAAAAGGAAGTGAAAGAAGTACCATCTGCAAATTTATTGGGAATTTAAATATCTTGGAGGTATGACTGAAGAAATAGATAGTGGGGTAATCACAGAGTTGCTCTGTAATAGTGACCACAGAGTATTTTTAATCAACATCCTAAACACCATTATCCAAGGGCACTGAGAATAAAAGAACATATTGCTTCAGACACATCATGATAAGACATCTGGCCAGTGTCTGATGGGCAGGGAATCTAAATGAACCTTTTCTACTCGCACATTACAATTTCGTGGGGCTCTTTGAAGGGGTCAGCAAGCAGGTGGATCAGGCAAAGCCAGTACATATAGACTACCTGGATGACTAAAAACTATTTATAATACTTTTGTGGGAACTGAGTAATGTTTGGGGAAGAGGAAAGACTATTGCATGAATTAAAATAGCTTAAAACATGTAAAATAGCAGAGTAAATGGCAAATCTCACAGTGTACTGCTACAGGGATATGGAGAAATGTGAATGGCAAGTCTCAGAGTTGAATACTACATGAATATGTTTTGACTTCTGATCTTATAACCGTTCTTATGTTTTAATTTTGTCAATGCACCATATTCTTGATCCAGGATTCTTGACTGAATGGTAACTCTGACTTCATATGTTCTAAGTACGTTGCTTCCACATAAACTCCTTCTTAAATGTGACTTCCCCTGGATGGTTTTTATTAGGGAACTAAAACCAATGGGGATTAGGTACTCTATTGCTTTGTTAAGAAGGCTCAATTTCTAACTTCAGTACCAATTACAGCAGACACTTTAGTGCTGCACACACAAACAAATTTAATCCAACATTCCCTAGGTACCTTCTTACAAATATGGACGTTGATGTGTCATCTTTAAGACATGGAAGTCATATCATCTTTAGGAGATCTTACTGTGTTGGCTCAAAGCAAACATGCTTGGCTTCCCAGCAATGCTGGCTTTCCCATGGGAAGAGCTGTAGTGCTCTGCTTTATTCTTTTAACCTTATAGAGAGCATATGTAGATGTTCATCTATCTCTCACCATCCCCCAGGATACCTTAGTGACAGAGAATCATCACCATCACAGACCCTGATTTAGGGTTTCTTTCCATGTTGGTAGAACACTGTAAGCTCTCTATGAACTGCCATGGCACTGCTGTGCTATGGAGGATGTTACTCACTCTGCTGCTGTCAGATTTAACTGTCCTCATCAAACTAACCAGCTGACAAATAGACTGTATTGCCTTGAACGTCAGAGTAGATTTTTCTAACTAGGTCTAGATACTGAGCATATGCAGGAGCCAGAATAGCACTTGCCTGCCTTTATTTCATCCTCCTCCTCTGACAAAACTGAACTAGCTGATGCTCCCTACACATGATTGTTCAGGCCTTTTAGAATCCTCTATTCAAAGAACTTCTAACTCATAAAGAGAAATTGTAACCCCTTCTAGATTGCTGTGTAAGGATGATGGAGAGCACTTATCCTAGGTGGGTAGATCTTTGCACATATGGATATCATACATTACCAAAATATATAACCTCTAAGTATTTTCAAATATGTGCCTTTCTGACCTTGAACAACCACAGAACAGCATTCTGGTGACACTCTAGGCTGTACATCTAGATAGAAGTGCAAATGAATCAGTATCCACTAAAGCAGATTCTGCTGTCTTTTGAAATGTGCTAGCATTGCTGGCTCTTCACTGATCTGCATCAAGACTCCTTGGTGTACAGAAAGTCCTGATGACCATCACTCTTACACCCAGGCAGTGGAAAATCTAGCTCAGCAGGGCA
Source organism: Pitta sordida (assembly GCA_013390025.1). NCBI lineage: Eukaryota > Metazoa > Chordata > Aves > Passeriformes > Pittidae > Pitta > Pitta sordida. The sequence continues at coordinate 1,549,918 of WEKX01000957.1, read as the reverse complement.
AAGTTGTGTTTGGGAACCTGAGTGACTCGGACAGGGGGCCACTTCCTGGGGACACACAGTGCTGAAGGACATGAGTGTGCACTGTTGTGCTGTGAGTAATGTACCTATTTGATATGTTTCCTCAATCACAAGATTTGAGCTGAGGGAAGAGTATTTCTACAGCACGTATCAACATCTGTCACTGCTTCCTATAGTTTTGCCTTCTGTAGTTTGGTGCACTGTCCATTTCCCAAGGACTGTGTGTTCCAAAGCTTGTCCACTGTATCTATTTATATTAAACGATCAAATAAAAGTTACCAACATTACTAATCTAAGATCACCCATGCAGTTTCACCTACAAATGCCCATCAGTCACAGTGTCCTAACCCTACAACCTCTGTCATTAATTTATCCTATACTTGTCCACTTAGATGGTTCAACCTAGAAGCTTTTGATCTTTGATGCTGTAAGTTTAGACTGAGAGCTGAGAGCTGTTTTGTGATTAGAGATGGGGAAGGTAAAGGAGAAATATATATTTCTTTCCTTACTCACCTTTCATATACTAAGGCAGAGACTGTAGAAACCTGGTCCTGATAACCCAGCTAGAATGTTCCAATTCTTCTTTTCCTCTCCCTTGAAAGGACTGTGGTTATTCAGCAAAAGGTAAATAACCCTTTTTCCTCTGACCCAGAAATACTTATATGAGTCATAATGTTCTAAATGCGCCTGTTGGTGTAAAACTACATGCTGATCTGAAATACTTCATTGGGTTTCAAGGTTGTTTCAGAACAAAGTGGATTTTAATTCCTCACAAATGTTTTACTTTATCGTCCTTAGAACTGGGGATGAAGGAACCTATATGCAATTTTATTAACACAGAGCAAATATATGTCTGTTTACTTCTGGTCTAATAAATGCACCATGGCAAGGAAAGGAAGGGGAGATGAGAAAAGGAGACTTGAGAGAGTTAAGCAATTCTGACAAGGACAGAAAAGAAATTAGTGCTTCTAGAGAGTCTCTGTCTCCTAAATGTCTCTGTAGTGCCTACTGGACCATCCATAATCTCCACAGAGAAGAATTTTCAGAACTATTGGAGAGGCCAGGTAGACTTGAAGTCTTTTAAAATTTATCTTCCTAGCCAAGGAGATCCCCCACAAGTACTTTAATGTTATTCAGAATAAGTTTATTCTGACTCACTTAAGCAGAGGAGCTCACTTTCTAATGAACGCAGGTGGACACAACACTATAGCAAAAACTTACTCTTAAAACTTCAAGTTCCTTGGAACAAACTCCTGAGTGGAATTAGAGTAGGAGAAAAAGGAGCAGACCAAACTGAACAATTGCTGGGAATATGAGAATTATATAGAACAAATAATGAGTTTATCAAAGAGAAGAGCTGGCTAAAACCCGTAGGAGGACAGTGACAGCTTGCCAGGTTTTCCTGTGGGTTTTTTTGTCACTATTTTAAAGTATCACAAAAAATGATCTGTTCTATAGAAAAAACAACAACGTTTTGAGGTGCTGTAAAATATATGGTATCCAGAATAGCCTCTTGCAACTCTAGAGGTTTTGCTCTTCCTCTCTCTGAAGCAACTGTGACTCTGCAGGGTCCCAGGTGAAGCCCCTTTGTAAGGCCAAACACTCTGCCTAATCTGGGCATTACAGAGTTGGGAGATGCCTAGTTTTGTAAGCCTGGATCTCAACCTGGAGTGACAACAGTTGAGGGGGGTTGAGGGGAGTAAAGACAGCAAATGACACAGACATAATTATTTAAGAGCTATGTCATGAGCCCTATTGCCTTGTGCTCCCCTTTTTGAACATAGCCATGAAGACAAGAGTTCCTCATCCTATTGCAGATCTAAACTTGAGTTATGAGTTCAGGTAAGTGCAAGGTAATCTCCAGTGCACCAAGAAATGAGGTCTAAAGAAGGATCATGACCTCAGCAATTGCAGACAAACATGTTAACATGCATCAAGGTTTTAAAGGTTTATATGTCCCTCTTCCTCTGCATTGGAATCCACATTACAGGCCAGTAAGAAACTTAGGAGCAGGAGTAAATATTCTGTAAAGGGTGTGAAACTGAAAGTATACTATGTTGCAGGATAAGAGTAAGAAAGAGCAAGTTCTGTCCAAGGTCCCTGTGACAGCCAGATATCTGCATTGGAGAAAACTCACTGGTAGGTCCTGAGAAGCAGATTACAGTACAGGCTACAGAGAGGGAAGGGAACACAACAACATTCTTCCCAAAGAAGCTCCCTCCGTATTCAAATCTTTCTCAGGTTGAAATTTAGGTCTATGCATTGATACCCTGACTATGAATCAGATGTAGCATTTGGGAACACAGGCATACAAGATGTTAGTGATCCACCACAGGCATGAAGCAGAGACAAGAAGATCTTGCTTCCTAACTCTCGTGCAGATTTTTTTGAATGGTGAATTAAAGAAAACTGATTGCAGAGAACCTTGGTCACGCTTACGCCTCAGGTTTCGGGATCTGGGTTTTACTATGGAGAAATGATCATTAGAAAAGATGGTTTTGAGCTAAGATCAAACAGAAGGGCTAGAAGGAAGCAAGAGCAGTGTGATTATTTTTCTTTCGTTATGACTCGTTTTATGCACACAGAAACTGCTGTACATTGGTGCCATCTACTGCCTGGCCTGGGCCTGTCCCTGCTTGGATTTCTGAGGTTGTCACTAGTTACGTGCAGAAAAAGTGCAACACAGGAGAAACTCTACAATTCTACGCTGATGCCCTGACATAAGAAAAAAAAAATTGTAACTGTCTGTCCTGACGATAGCAGCACTGGTTTAAAGAGAACAGAGCTGTTAACCAGCAATACAGCTCACTTGCCTTGGAGGTAGGACAGAAACTATGGGTGAGCAACCCTTTGGGCTGGAGGAAACAAGAAGTTCCTCACATTGTCAGATACTGCCTCTTTAAGAAACAACAAAAATTGCGAAATCTCTCTTTATCTATCAAAATTACCCAGGTTAAATTTTAGTAATCTGCTTGTATGTTGAGTAGTCCTGCAGGATCCTTATTAAGAGCCTGTATACTGCCCGATATTCAGCAGCAGTGGTATTTTCAGTGATTAATGGCATCTGACTGAAAATCCAAAAATTATTACAAGGGCAGAGAGAAGAAGAAAGAGTAGTTAAAACTTCCCAGGAGAAGAAGGGTCTGACCTCAGCAAATGGAAGTTCAGCAGGGTATGCCTTATGCCTTGTATCCTCAAGAGGAACACTTCATAAACTTCAAGGACTGTAAACCTAAAATCTGAACTTTAATGTCTTTACAACATATTTTTTATATAATTCACTGCCCAAAGAAGGCTCTGAGAGGGTATGACTGACAGTCAAATGATTCAGATATGCAGGTGTGCACTGTAGCAATTGCTCAGGAATTGCTGAGGCTGGTAACAGGACCTGGCGTTCTTCCCTGATAGAACAGGAATATGGTTAATGTTCCTCTCAATCCATGGCACTTGTTCTTATGAGCTATCAAACTAGATGTTTACAGGGTCCTTAGCACCACTGTCTTAAGGATTTCATCAACACACTGTGCCCTCTTTGTGCGTGTGCCATTCTCCTTTTACAGGCAGTAGTAGCCAAAATCCTGACTCCCATGTTTGTGACCAGTCACCAAGCCAGCACCCAAGTAGCAAGAGCAGTGTGAGCAGCAAATGTCATATTCCCATAGACCTGCCCACAGAAAAAGGCACAAGAGTAGCTGAAAACAGACATTGTGTTTGCCTGACACACAGTTCAAAGTGAAGTCTTATTTAATGACACAGGTCTCCCCACTTACGTTGTGACAGAGATTTTCTCAATCTGTTGGTAAATGCTGACTTTTCTAATGTGTCATTCTGACACCTTGCCTTGTTTGATCATTATGTTTACAAGATAATCTCATAACCAAAGATTCTTGTAAGTGCTTATGGAGTGATCAGGTTCAAAAGGATTTGTCTCAGTTTCCTCTGCTTCAAATGAAGATTAATACCCATCACAAACATCCCAAAGCAAATTCATATCCATGGATAAAAACTTTTATAGATAAGAATGTATATATTTGTTATTATGGAAATTAACATTCAAAAACACAAATAAAAGTTACTTCATTCTCCTTTTAAGATGGAACGTCTTCAAAATTATGGAAAATTGCCTGTCTGAATAACTCAGTTTTATACAAAATGAACATAAACTCCTTTTGGGAGCATGAGAAAAAAGAAGGAACATTTTCCCAGAGCTAAAATTCATTAGAGACTGCCTTTCAGGAGAAGAAACTTGAGTTTACCACTGAGACCTGATCCCACATATGACCTTCAGGAAGACCAGCCATGGCCACCAACAGATACAGAGTCAGAGCCAAACATAAGCCTTCAGGGGAATGTGATCTGACAAGCAGCTGCCACTGCTGCAAACTTTCTTTGTAGACCATGACATCTGGCTTCCTCAGCTGCCAAGTTTGGCCTCCTCCAAGGTGCTGCAGGAGACAAGTCACTGCAACAGGTAGGAAAACAGGAGGACACAGATCACAGTTTGATTGACTGGGAAGTAGGAGATGAGGTTGCCTGGATGTAAGGCACTAATTTGCAAACCCTTTGTGACACTTTTTATTTTCTACTCATTTGTTCATAACTTTGCAGTTATTGTAGTAGAAGAATGGAAAGGTGAAAGACAAGAAAGGAATGCGAAGGGTCACACTGGAACTTTCAATTCATGTTTGCATATTCAGAAGATTGATACAATTTGACATGGCTTCAAACCAAAGCTCCAAATCCAGTGCCTCACTACATCTGAAAAGGATGTGCGTGCCAATATTGAATGTGTCAGAATGAAATTAGCAGGGGCAAGTGCATTAACAATACCCTGAGCACTGGACAGTGAGGACAAAAATTAAGACCCTCACCTTGTGGTGGTCTCTTGAACTACTCTGGATGTTACGGCCCTGGTGACTGCAGACTCCCCTGAGTTCAATGGGGCATGGAAATTTTTAGGTCTGTGTCTGGGGCTCAGCTCCCTACTAGTTCTACAGTGGTTTCATTTGATGCACCGAGCACCAGCACTTTAGTCTTCATCAGGTGTGGAGAGACCAAACTGAGTCCTTTTCAGATACTGAATAAGTCAAGATTTCATTTCAAGAGGTAGTCGCTTGAGATTTGAATGGTGAGACAGGGTGAAGGGAAGTTCATGCTGCTACACTAGGTGTGACTGCAATGTCACAGTGAAAACAAGGTGTTTGTTTTCCATGGCTTGCCAACTGCTGGCTGTACAGAGAATGAGGAAAAGACCAAAATGAGTCAGTCTTTGAAAGCGAAGTTTCTTACTCCTTCCTCTGAAGTGTCTGTTCCCACTGTGGGAGGCAGTTTAGGTCACTGTTTTCAGAGAGGATACTACTTTAAGTTGACTCTTGGCACTGTGCAAATATGTTTTCCAAAGGGTTTACATGGTTCTTTGCTTTATAATAATTTTTGCATATAATTGACTGAGTTGCTTTGTTCAAAATTTGGCTCTTACCTAGACCTCAGTGAGGAGGGAAAGTAATTGCCTGAGTTTAAATACTCCCCTGTTTATAATCCAAACACTGCAGCATGGAACTATTGCATGAGAACTGGGAAGTGAACCTGACTAGAAGCCAGCTTCTCACAAATGTGAAACAAATGTCAGCCTTCCTTTCATTATCCAAGGCAAAATGTAAAGCAAACAGCTCCAGAGGTAATTCACTTTTTAACCTGTTTCATTGAAGGATAGAGATATTCCTAGAAATACAGAAGAGAATATTTACTATAAATACTTTATAACGGTAGAATCATAGAACAGTTTGGAAAGGAAATTCCAGCCCCCATGCCATGGTCAGAGACACCTTCCACTAGACCAGTTGGTCAGGGCCCCATCCAAACTGGTCTTGAATACTTCCAGGGATAGGCATCCACAACTTCTATGGACAACCTGTTCCAGTGTCACACCACCCTCAGAGTGAAGAATTCTTTCCTTATACTTAGTCTAAACCTGGCCTGTTTCAATTTAACACCATTCCCACTTGTTTAATCACTCCATAACCTTGTAAAAAGTTGTCCTCCGTTTTTCTTGTAGGCTTCCTTCAGTTACTGGAAGACTGGTAGTATAAGCTTCTTGGTCTTTAGCAAACATATTTTATGTCCAATATACAAAGTTATCGACAGGAATTATGAAAGCTGAGCAGTACCTCGTAATATCTACCACGAGATGGCAGAGTTGGACTTGGAACAATTACATTTTCTTGTAAACTAATGAGTGAAACTTCATAGTATGAAAAGTCTTTTTGTTCCTATAGAGAACAAATAGATAGTCATTAAAGAAATATTTTCCTGTGGCATGGAATTGCACATCTGTATAAAACAAACACTAGCAAACAAACTAACCACACCTAAAGTCAGAGACTGGGTTTCCTTCTGAATACCCTGGACACTGCAGAGGGAATTACCTGGCTAATGATGTACAAGAGAATTGAGAAGTGATTTGCTAGTACGTCTTTTTTTCCAGGGTCAGGCAAAGCAAAAACCCAACGATCAGCAGCTGAAAGGCAATTCCAAAAATGCCAGAAATGTACCTGATGGTCACTGCAAATAGCCAGTGTTGTTGTTAAACTTCCAGAAATACATTTACCATAGAGAAGTTGCACACTTCTTGGGAAGTGCTGACCCTTATGTCCCTCCTAAGTAGCTTCCTCCAAAAATAGTATCTTCCTACAGCTACAGTGGTGCCTCCCACCCAAAAAAGCTGCTGTCTTCAGGGGTACCCTGAGAATCAGATTTCTTGTGCTTCAAAATGGTGGTATGTTCCTCAGGATGCTAATCACCAACATAATGTACACTAGGTTCCGGCATGCCAAAATAAGGTAGGGAGAGAGAATGTGGAAGCAATGGAGATGCTTCACTACGTATTAGGAAAAAAGTTAGTAACACGTGCCCTGGTCTCTCTAAGCATTGGTCAGCATCACTTAGCTGCTGGAAGCAGAATGATACAGAATCCTATGGGAAAATTTGGCTCTGTATGTTTATCTTAGGACTGCTCTGAAATTAAGTGCAGTCTCCCTTGTAGTAATGTTATGAGCATCATATATGGCATAAATACATGTTATATACACACGTTATGCGTTTGTGGCCAGATGCACTGCTCCTGGGGGGTTAAAATGCCAACTGAGGGTTATTTATCCATGGAGAGCCTTGTCTGTGCAGCTCCCACTTTCCTAAAATAGGTCTTTCCACTCTTGCCAGTTTTGGGAAAGTTTTTTCCGCCCTCTCAGTGCCTGATTAAGGTGCGATTTTCACTTTTCCGCTAGATGTCAGATTGTCATAGTCTGAATTCTCGTTCTGATCCACTGATTCAGCATCGTCTACTTGCCGGCGTTGTAGTTAAACTGCTTCATGTACAAAGAAAACGCTGAAACCAGAATAGACACGGTGATGTGCTTTTCACCAATTTCTTTAGAATTCAACAAGTTGGTTTATTTATTTCAGCAGGATGCATGAAGATGTTGTGCATACATCACATGTATGCACTTTGCAGCTCCACAGGACCTACACAGCTACTCCAAGGCTCTTCAGCAAGGAGTGTGCTGGACAAACCACTCTCATACAGATCTAGGATATGTGTGTTGTGGCTCTTTGGGATTCCTGGACACAGGGCATCTGAAAAAGTCCAGCACCATGACACATTTTTTTTTCCCCTCTCTGAATGCTAGAGGAATTGAACTTCTTTCCTAAGAACTGGTAGATCTCCTGGTTCCATATTCCAAAGCTTCTCAGTGCTCTTTTCCCTCGCAAGTGTAGAGCTTTTCTCTAGAGCAGATCTAGGACTTCAAACAGTCCAAGCAATAAAATCTGCAGTCCTGATGTTCCTGTGCTTGCATTAGGTCCTCCAGGTTCCAGTTCAGCCTTCAAAATTCAAAGCAAACTCTGCTGTAACTACTAGATTTTTCTTGTATCACTCAAACCCATAAATTGTTACAGACTGCTGGAAAGATGGCTTTGAGTCACAAGACACTTCAGCTGGATCCAGCTTTTCTCTTTTGGAATTTGTTATTTATAACCTTAAATAATTCTACCGGGGATGGGCTTGTGCTAGCATCATTCATTGAGTTTAATGTATTTTTATTCTTGCTTTACTTTGGTGTAAGGCTGATCAGAGTTGGTCCTGGTGACTTCTCCCTTACCACTAACTAAATTTGCTATACATAGTGCTTTTCTAGTTCTGCAGTCTGTGATGAGGAATTAGATGAACTGTTTAAATGCCAAGGTTTCTCCATTTACAACCACAGCACAGATTTCACATGCCCGACTCAAACAGTGAAGGCGGTCTGAGCTCCATTATCCATAAAGCAGCCACTCGCACCTGAAATTTCACTTCTAAAGGGACATGTGTGAGCTTTGCATACAAAAGCAAATAACAAATTACACTTCTGGATGTGTTAGCTTTGTCATGTGCTGTTGCCTCAGCAGTGGGGGCCTTTTAACAGTCCCAGAGAGCTGTGATGTGTTCACGCCTATCTGTATCTGTTTTCCTAACTCTTGTGCAAGTTTTTCAAAGTTTCAAAGGCATGGAGCAATCCCTACTTTCCCGCAACCTAGGTAAAGGTCTTGGCATCTTGCAAAGTTAATTGGAGCCTGTTTCGCCTGGACTGACCCGTTGTACTGTGGCAGCATCAGGCACACAAAGGTCACACAACCTCGTTTTTTTGAGAGGGAATGTTGCCTGGAACTGGCCATATCCTGGAGGGTGGTGATCTCACTTGTTCACCCATCTGATTTGAATTACTCCTGTTGTGGTGGATTGGACACAATAACCAGGACAATCCTGGTGCCCCATGCTGCTGGGAGCTTCCTTACCCCTGTTACATTGTAATCTTTTCCATGCATTTTGTAGATGCCAAGTCACCAAAGCAATTCTCTGCATTTGCTTGTTCTTTCACTGCTTCGGGATCCTACTAGTGTGTCAGTGTAAAAGGTGGATTTGCTGATCCATCCCTGGGGGAGGGTTTGGCTCTTCAGAGAGCTGTACAAGTCCAGCAAATACAGCCATGTGGAAATACCTCATTTCCCCCAGATGTAGCTGTTCCTTCAGGCTCGCAGCCTGCTTCAAGCACGTTCCCATTTGTGTCCATCTGCAATTTGCTGCAAGTCTTTTGTTGCCAAGTATTTTTTGACTACACGCAAACAGAAGGTCCCTAGAAACTATCTGAATTGATCCAATGGAAATCTGCAGACCTGTGGCAATGAAAAGCCCAGTTACATGGTTGTGACAGGTTTTCTGTGCAGAAAAAGCTTGTGACTAAAAGTCCAATACTTCATAGACTGCAGAACTGGGAGCTTTATATCATTTCCAGCTCACTAATAGTGTTGCCAACTCTCATGATTTTATCATGAGTCTCATGATATTCTTCTTAAAAGCTTAGTTTCTGGAGTCAGGCAATTACATGAGAATCTTTCTCTTGCTCTTTTTTTAACATTCTTTTCTTAGCAACAAGTTTCTAGTTCTGCTGCTTCCAATGGGGAAAAAGAGTAAAAAAGAAAAAAAATAGAGAAAGCTTTAAAAGATGACCAGTGTTTGTCCTGAAGATTCAAACCCAAGAATGGAAACCAAAAGAGGTACACAGATATTACTGTTTGCTTATTTCTTTTTAATCTTGTGGGTTTGTTTAAAGCCAGCCCTATGTCCAAGTCATGATTTTTGAATGCCTGGGATTGGTAACCTTATTTTGACAGAACTAATGCCTGTGTGTTACTCTGGAAGTCCTGTTGTGGTATTCATTTTTAGAAAAGCTATTTTAGCTCATTTGGCACAATCTTTATAGCTCCATCTACCTCGTGTAGTTAGACCCATGGGGCCAGATCCTTTGCTGGAGCAAATTAGAGCAAGACCCATGATTTAAACCATGTGGAGATCTAGCCCATGGTACAGTCATCTGACTTTACTGGCAAAGGGATACAAAATATAGTCCCAATAACATTTTTAAAAACTCCATAAAATGTGCCTAAAATAGTCTTCCGTCTTTCTGGAGCAGATGTGGTATATTTAGAGAACACAGGATGGAAAGCTTCAGAGGATTTTTCTGCTGCTTGTCTGAGAGCATCCCCAAAGCTTATTCCATTATATTTGCCTTTTACGGGTTTTGTTCTCTCCCTATGCACTGCACCACAACTGAGTTGCTGCTTAAGTGTGTCTGTGCCGAGTGCTGAAAAATCATCTTCATGTGTGCGCTTTCCATACCAGGGAAGTATCTTCTGTGCTTCCTTCACTTCGTAACCTTTTACCCATTGCAGTGGAACCATGCAGCTTAGTCTGAATGAAGGAGCCCCTCAGAGAATAGCCGACATGGAACTTTCTTTGTTCTGGGCTCTCAAAAACCCACTGAGGTCAAACAAGGTCAGTGCTGCTCTGGAGTTGGATACCTCAAGGACCACAGGGGAGCTGCAGGAAGTGGTCTTGGTGACTCAGCTGATGGCAATTCTCCTGCTGGTTCAGCACAGAGATGACGACCCAGCAAGATGAGAGAAGGCAATGTTTGCTTGGACATCCTTCAGATGAAGTGCAAGGTGGGGCCTCTGATTGCTTTGTTTCTAAAAGATCTTTCAAACCTTTCTTGAAAAAACCAAAAATTTGTGTATCCTTTCAGAAATGGCCAGAAATGTGATTGCTGATTCAAATCTAGGGAAATGGATTTTAAAAGAAAAAAAAAATCTAATTCATTCCCAGCCCTTCTTCCAGATGTTCTATCATAAAAGTCTGCGCAGCATCATAGACCTCCTGAATGGCACTAAACCATTCCACTTTGCTGGATGCACTTCACGGGCCTGAGTTCCCCTTTCTAAACTGTTAACAGTTTAACTGGAGTTGTTCAAAGCTGCTTTTGACTTTGAATTCTGTGACTGTATTGTTGGCATTGCACTAGAAGCATGTGAGCCCCTCTTCTACTATTCAGTGATTCCAGTGATAATCACCAGAGAAAATTAACATCAATGTTCTGAGCCTCTGCCGTACCTTCTGTTCAGCTGTTTCAAGTTGCTTTGTGGATTCTGAGTGTTTTGCAGCTCACAGGAACTCTTTTCAAAGGTAATGGTGGGAAGGAGGCCACAGCTCAGCAGCTCAGTTGCAAATTGTGCATTCCCTGAACCACACTTGTGGTTGGAGCTCTTTGCTCCCAGGAAAACATTGTGTCCAGCGTGGCTCATTTCCCCAGGGGTCATACCCATGCAAGACCAAGGCTCACTGTGGTTTTCTGAACTGCAGGTTTTATTTGTTGTGGGCTTTCTCGTGGTTCTGCCTGCGTCACTCCTTGATTTATTCTCCTACGATACAGTTTGAATTTTCTACCTTTTGGCTACAGAGTATGCACTGTCTCAGGTTACATCAGCTCTAGTCTTTTTCTGCGTTTGCTTTGTGTTTTGCTTTGGACTCATCCAGAACCTGATTAAATAACTTTGTGCTGAGCAGTTAACTCTTTAGAAAAGCTGGAGAAAATGGGCATTGGCCAGAGAGTATTTGGGAAGAAACAGAGGTGGGCTGTGTGTAACACTCTTGGCAGGGTGAGGGACCCAATCCAGGACAGGAAACTGCCGTGCTGTAATACTCCATAGACCCACTCCCTTCTTGTCATGGTCTTCAAAGATGTCACACACTTCAGATGGCAACAGTGAACTTCTGTTAAAGCGGAGAGAAAGGCTGGGCAAGGACAATCCTTCAGGGTGTAACTGATTACTTTTACCATGATTTATTCATGTGTGGTCAGAAAGGGAAAATGTAATTTAGTAGTGTAAGAAAATGTTTGCTGGGTTAAGTATGTGCATTTCAGAATGTTAACATTTTCAGACAAGTTGTGGGAGCTGTGTTGGGAGAAGTCTCAGGATGCAGCAAACTGTTGGGCTGCACCATGATCCCACGAGTTACCAGCCTAGTTCTGGGGGACCCTATTGCTGCTTAGGGGTGCTGCAACAACATGACAGATGGTCTTTAAACACTATTCATTCTGATATTAGGAATATAGTCGTAAGTCAGGACTACAGGGCTGTATTCAGTGTTTTTCAGCATCTCTAGATGATCTTTGAAGAGAGGAATGTTGTTCTTTGCATTGATTACCATCTGCGTGGTCAGTATGGAGGTGTTCGTACCATAAGTACCTGGCTAGGGGAAGCTCAGCTCTCCCTGGGGCTACCTGGGTAGCTGGGGGAAAGCACAGCTCTCCAAAGAGGCACTCACAGCAGCAGCCTGACTTTACATGCTCTAACATGGCTCGTGCACACATCTCTCCCTCTGCATTTATACAGAGGAAACCAAGAGCAATAGATTAGGTGCTCAGCTTAGTGCCCACATTTTCTGTCATTCTCACCATGTTACGTCTAGTATTAGGTTATATCATACCAGAATTTTGCAGTGATACTAGAAGATTAATTGTCCTATTAAGAGGTCATATTACTGAATAACCAGATTTACCTCTCATTTTTGTATCAACATAATATAATGCTTCATGTCTTATGCTAAATAATTATTTGATTGCTGATTCTCAGGAAATCAGGGATTAATAAACTACATATTAATGGCATAACTTCTTCTCCTTGTCTGTAAGATTGCTATTATAGTAACATTTCTGGGATTTGTTCACTCCAAATTTTGGAAATCTTTAGGGATGGAATTTATTTGGTCTTGGTTTATTTTTTAGTATAAATGCTGTAATTTTCATTCTGTTTTATAAAACTTTACTTGAATCCAGGCATCAGAGACAATGGATTGAAATGAGTGAATGGTTAGGAGGTGGTAGAAATTAATTTTAGACATTTGGTGAAAGTTTATATGGTCCTTGCTAGTCACTTTTTGCTGATGCCATTGTTCTATAAATATATTAACAGCTCTAAATTGTCTGGGAATATTAAATAGCTACTGCACTTAAGACAAAGACACTTAACATTCCAGTGTGATTCTAATATATAGAAGTTGCATGTTTACCTTGTGTATGCTTATATGACCAAGTATATATATGATCTGCCCCTGAGGATTATATACCATCTGCTTAGCCCATGGGACATGCACACATCACCTCCTCTGTGTAAAGTTAGCAGGATTTAGGCTCTGTTCTGGAAATGTTTGGGACCTTTCTGGAATAAACAAATTATATTAGTATTACAAAGCTACATATCTGTGCATATTATACAAAAAAAACCCCATAACACAGAGAGAGAAGTGCTTTAGCTCTGTGGAAAGGTTTGATGCTATGTGCATTTCAATGGAAGTAACTTTTGTCTCTATGGATGTGTAACTTTATAGCAATGGTTCCCTAAGTATATGTAAAACATATTCTGCTAGTAAACCGCTTCTTGTGTAGTCAATATGCATATTTATTGATAAAACATATGCACACTGTCATCTGTCAAACGTTTTACATGTTGCCCGATTTCAAATGAGTAGAATAAAATAACCGCATTAGTCTGTAGTACATTGGTAAAAAAAATATTTATTCTCCTCTCCTAAGAGGAAGTTCTGAAGCTCACCAGTGACTGTGGTTCCTAACACCAAACCAAACTGAACAGGGTATAGAATCTTGCCATGATGGCAGTTTGGGTTGTTTTCCCTTCCTGCAGAGCACTAAGGAACACATTAAGTTCAGCGGTGAATCTAGAGAAAAGGGGTATCCAAGCATTAATCATTCATTGCAATGCTTTATGAAAGAAATCTCAGTGAAAACAAAAGCAGGAAATTCAACTATTCAACTATTCTGAGAAGCACTTTGAGGTAGTTTCAGTTGCCAGGTATTTGCACTATCAATCAAAATATATTTATTTATCAGTTGATACATATATTAAAACTTCAGGCTATGCAGAATAAGAGGCAGAAGAGAAATATTGAATGTATACATACAAAAATACTGAAGCCTACACTTTCTTGAAATAATACATAAATGTCATTTGCTGACAGAAAAACAGATTGTTGTAAAAGGAACTCCAGCAATGACCTGACATCAGAATCACAATTTCCTGTGTCACAGGTTAGTGAGAAATTGCTTCTTTACAGCCTAACAATTCAAGGAATAATGACCTAACATTGCTCCACTGTGAATTGGGGCCAAGATATATATTTTTGCAGGTAGCAACAAATAAGAACAAACCTTTCAAAGAACTAGAATGCATAAATCCTAAAGCACACCAGAGAATTCACCAGTTTTGACATAAGCAATCTATAAACAATATCACCAATTTGAAATATATTAGGTATGATTGCAAATGTCACTTGTCTCTTCAGCAAAACCACACTGGACCTCCGTGGGCAGTACATAGGAGGGCTATTATTTTGGAATTTGGAATCCTTCCGATTCCAGATCTTGGCGTCACTCATTTATTCAACAAACGTAATGGAAATGCACATTGGCTTGATAGAGTTTTCATACATCTTATGCTGTTCATCCAGTAGTGTCACACACCCATGTTCTCATTCTTTGCTTGTCATCATCAGATGCTCGTCGAGATTTACAGTAAAGGATGTATATTTTGAATGCCTTACTTGAGATAACTCACAGACATCTCACTTTTTTAAAAATAGGCTACCTCTGAAAATTTGTGTACCAAAAAATAAGAGCCTTTTCTGAAACTCTTAGGATTTATACAACTTTGGCTGTTGTTCTACAGCCCTTGAAAATGTTATACAGAGAAAGGGGCCATCAATACACAAGAACGCTGAGATGTGGACAACATGGTCATACTCTTCTTTCTAATCCTTTCATTCCTTTACAGCTTCCTAAAACTAGGAGTAACACAACAGTTCATGCCATCCAGAAGATTTCTAATTTCTCCAAAAGACTTGGAAAAGTGATTTACAAAAATAAATAAGGTAAGATGGTTTTGAGTGATTTATATACCCCTAAAGTCAGGGCAGAAGAAAGAAGACTGAACTCTAACAAAGGATTTCTTTGCGAGATACATTATCTAGTAGCCTGAATTTGGGTCTTGGAATTGGGATTTCATTTCTAGCTTTCTTTATCTGGCTTTGAATGAGATGACCATTAGCGATCCTAATTAATACTTACAGAACTATAAAGGTTAAATGGATAATTTTTTTTGTCTGGGGGAAGGCACAGACTTTTATTACAGTAACTGACCACAGCAGATAATATTTTAGCAGTCTGGCATCAGGGCAGATTAGTGCAAATTATTCATCTGTATATACACTGATACACAGTCTGTACATGCAGTATAACATAGTATATAACTATGTACAGCATAGTTACATATATATATATGGTATAACATGTACAACACCAAATGATACATTTTGTACTGACAGGGATTTCTATTTTTCTGCAAAACCTAACAAAATTTCTCTTTCTGGAGTAGAATGAAAAGTCTTCTCCTTAATTTTCCCCCATGAAATATAAACATAGCTTTCAACAAATCTCATCAACTTCATATCAATAGCTGAGTTCTGCTTTGCATTGCCAACTGCAGTTTGCAGTTCTTTACAGGTATCCCAGTTACTATTTTGTGCATCTCACTCCCTGCTCTCTTCTCCTCCCTCTAGGGAGACAACAGATTTCAAGTAGCCTAATCAACTCTGGGCAAGAAAATTGTTACCTGCCTTCTCATCAAATCCAGCTGAGGATAGATGAAGCCCAGAAGGAGCCCTGCAAGGCTGCTGTGCTGCCCTACTCCTTTCTCAAACTCCCAGGCAGGCAGAGGGGACTGCAGTTAGAAGGACAGGAAGAAGAAAAATAAAGAATTGGAAACTGCAAAGGATCATGAGAAAAGACCATCCCTCAGAAGCAGCACATTTTGTTTTCACGTCCGTGCCAAAGAGCAGTACTTCATCAGTGTCACTTGTTTTCCTTTCCCGAAATAAGCACAATGTATGGCTGCTTTTTTACAGCTGGAAACACTGCAAGAGGCAAAACACATCCCCGAGCCTTTCATATTTAACTTTCAGTAGTTTGGGTGTTTGAGCTTGGAGCTGCTATTCTAAAGCAAATTGTGTTTTCTGTTTCAGATCTCAGTATAAGAATGGACCTCTCACAGCCTAACAACAGGTTGGGTCCGGCGAGAGAAGCCACATGTGTAACACTTCTTGATAACTACACAGACATGATGAGCTCTGTGCATTTTGAAGAAGCTTCTGTTCTTCTGCTAAGACAGGTAATGAATGGCAAGTATATTCCCAGTTCATAGTGAATGCCTGATCAAACGGCTTGCTTATCATTTTACAAGCAGTAATTTCAGTGTATGTAGTCATGTGAATAAGGTCTTGTTTTAGCAGGGCATCTCAGTTTGTGTTTTAAACAGAGTAAGATCTTGCATGCTCTCTGAAATGAAAGGCCAACTCTCAGGCCAGTTTTGCAGTAAATAAAAGTACTGCCTCCTTTGCTGATGTAGCATAGGAGTATCGCTTTGTAACCATGGAAAAATCTTAGAAGAGTTTATGGCATTAGCTCAATATTCATGATCCAATATAGATTAAGCCTGGCAAGAATGGATTCTTCCAGTACAAAAACAACAGCAAAAAAGAAATACAGAAGAAACAGCAAAAATTAGCATTGAATCACTGAATTTTTACTTTGAATATATGTACTTTGGAGAGAGGAAAAATAAAACAAGTCTTAATCAAAATGTAGACTACAGGAAGATGGCACTTGCCTTGAGAAACTTAACACTGAAGCTTTAAACAAGAAACAACACATACACGGAGATAGATAGGAATCAGAGCTGCATATCATCCCAATGAGTATTGTCTCATTGTCTACCCACAGTTAGGATTTCCCTGAGGTAACAGGGTGACTTTAAAAGAAAGAAGGGAATGTACCATGCCAAAAAATCTTCCCCCTTCTCATAGTAAAATTCTGAGCCAGCATTGCACATGACATTGTTAATTCGTTAAATATCATTGTGATTAATTATATTCGATAGATACGAATTGCATTCAGGTTCAGTGCAACTTCACTGACCCCAGATCTGGTACAGCTGTTTAAATCAGGGCAGAACTGATCATGTACTACTTCCCACTTGGACTTAAACTAGACATCATAAAGATATGAGTCACATGAAACATGTTTTTAGGCCTCTATCTCCTAGTTATCATCCCACATGTAATTATTTTCTACATTCTAAAAGACAAGCATATTTAAATGTGATTTTTTTTTCTGGTAGCTTTTACCTGGGAGGATCCTATGGTACACTCAAATGAGCCTTTTAATTTATCATAAGGATATATGAAGATTTATAGAAATAAATCCTATAGACATGAACAGAACAGAATGGAGCATCCCCCATTGGTTTTTCAACAATTTCCTTTAAAGATGTACTTTAATAAAAAAATTACAGTCCTCTTTCAAAAATATATCAAACATTTTAACAGCCAAATTTTTGCCTTTTGAGGTCAGTCTAACTTCCAGATTCTTTCCATTGACCTAGCATAAGTGGGACAGATCCCAGATTAGCAATCCTGGACCTGGTGGTATGTCAGTCTTTTACACGATGAGACCTTTTTTCTAAAATTGTGATTAAAACCCCCTCTTTCCTTAGTCCGGAACATTTTGGAATGTATCTTCTATATCCACATGCTCACACTGCAGCAAGGTATAGTCAGTGCACGTTGTCATATGTCTTTGTATCCCTACTTGGTTTCATCCCTATCAAGTTGTACAAGAGCGGGAAGGAAGACCAGGGGGAAGATTTGCACTTTGACCCCTTGTTCATATTTTGGTTCTTTTATGTATACCACATGTCAGTCATTCTGTCGTCTATTTAATCTCGGACACCTATGGAAGATTAAGCGAGGGCAGTTCAATGAGCAGAGCAGGAGAGGGAAGGATAGATGAGCTACAGCAGGCAGATAATGTAAAAGCCAACTCAAAGTTCTCAAAAAACTCCAGCCGTCGCCAGCCGTCATCCTTCAGACAAAAAGGAGGAGTTTCCATTCAGGCTTAAAAATCCCCATCTTCTAAAGGATTGACATGTGTGAATTCTAGAAGGGAAAACTGTCCTTCACATAACTCTGAATTAATCCTTTAATTCTTCTTTCTTTTGATTTTAAATATGTTCTTGGCCAACTGTCTGCATGTACATGTGTTTGTATCTGTGCAGCAAGAATTTATAATATATCTAGTGTTAATTTTTTGCCAGCTTCTCTTTTTGATCCGTCCAAAACCCTCTCATTCTAACTCATCTCCCAAACTGCCAGGTCATCTTTCCTCAGTAGAGTAACCTGGGAATAAAAGAAGGCTTTGTTTTTTGGAGATCAAAGACTTGTTTTGTTCCTACTTTTGGTAACCAAAGCCCCCTTTCCCTTGCATGGTGCTCGTCAATAGTAGGTGCAATGAAACTCCTCTCAGCACAAAATTATCCACTTATATGGGGTAAAGTTTGGCTGCTGTGCCAGCATGTACTGCATGTGTACCATGGAGAGAGGAAGGACATTTTTTGGATGAGATAGCGGGTGCATATTGATGCTAGACTTTGACTGCCCCAAAAGTTGCAATGTTGGTGGTTGGCAAAATAACCTGTTGCCTCACAGTCCTTCGCAAGCTATTTGAATGGAATAAATGAGATTTGGGGGTGCATAGGGAGCTAGTTGTCACTCTCCTCGAATACCAGCCTTCTAATTCTGTTCCCTCTGCCCATTTCCCCCCCAAAAAAACCCCCAACCCCCCCCAAAAATACTTGTGCAAATTTTCAGAAGACACCCAATCTGGTGGCAGGTTTTTATAATTAAAATTGTAGTATGGAGCGGTCCAGCTGGGTTGCTTTGTACAGGCTAGAAGAGGGAGGTTTCTGAGTGGGTTATGCTCATTTTCCACTTGCCCAGACCTGGGCTGCGTGTCGGGCAAATCCGCTGGCAAATGTTAACACTGCCCAAGGGACTGAAAGTGAAGCTGGGGGCTGATGTGGCATGCGGTTGCCATGGTACTGGCCATAATCCTGCCGGAGTCAGATACCCTGATGATACGGCGAGTTTGAGCTTGCTGTGGGGCACAGCGCGGTGACCCTCCCCAACAGCATCTGGTTGTTTTAAACTTTTGTTAGATTCCACAGCGAAAGAAATCAAAACAAATCAAATAACAAACCCAGCTTGGCCGAAGTCCAAGTTCAGGCCGATGCATTTGTCATCGGCACTACTGTTAATGCACCAGATCAGTGCAAAAGCACAAAAAAAATTTGGGATAGGAGCGGGGCACTTACTGGAGATTCTTCTTCCCCGCCTCGGTCCCAAAACACGAGGATTAAAGTAGACTATCGTGCTCCAGAGAAGCTGCTTATCGCGTTTAGGAACAGTCTTTAATGAAAGCTTTTCCCCCAAAGATGTTCCTGGCGAGTACAGCCGCCAGTGTGTGGGTGCTGGCTCCCGCTGGGGTATGGCCGCGGTGCGGGGATGTTCCGCCGAGCGCTGCTGCCCCCAGCCCTGCCGGAGCGGGGGCTTGAAAAGTCGCGCAAACTCCTGGGGAAAAAGAAACGTAACCACCAAAGTTGGAGAAAAATCACCCCCAGCCCCATCCCCGCCTCCGCGCGGGCGAAATCTGAACAGGCCGAACTTCTGCTGTTTGGGATGGAGGAGGGCGGCTTTCCCCGGGGAAGGGGGAATTTGTGCGGGTTCGCTGCAGATGCGCTCCCAGCCGAACGGAGGGTGAGGGGCTGCGGCTCCCGGGCGGCACGGCGGGGCGGGGGTGGCGGAGCGGGTCCCAGCGCGCCTGCCAGAAAGCCCCGCACCCAATATGGAGCGGTTCGGCAAGGCGAGGAGAGCGAGAGGAGCCGGAGCGGTGCGCTGCTCCCGCGCCGAAAGGGTGGGAAGGTTTTGATTGCCTTTTTTTTATTTATTAAAGGGCGGGGGGAAGAGAAAACAGACCCTACAGCCAGTTTTTCTCTTATGTCAGGGCTTGAAAGCGCCCCAGCGTCTTCCTGCAGGCTGCTCAACTTCACCCGGAGTGTACGTGTGTATACATATCTATAAAGTCCGCATACGTGTGCCCGTCGTGTCCCGCCGGCGGCCCGGGCGGCTGGGCTGCAGGAGCCACGGCGCCCCGCACCTCTCCTCGCCGCCCCCGGCCCTCCCTCCGTCCCTCCCTCCCTCCTCGCCCGCCTCCGCGTAGCTGCTCCGCGGCAGCAGCCGGGAGGGAGAACGTCGCGCCGCCGCCGGGATCCGCGGCAGCTTTTGGCGAGGAGCGGAGAGGAGTGCGGGGGAGAGGCACAAAAGGGAAGGACGGAGGGAAAGTCCCTCCCACGCCCCCCTCCCCCAAGTTTATGATGGGGGTCCGGAGAAGCGGCGCTGCTCCGCGGCAACCGCTCGCCTGCTGAAAACTTGCTGCTCCGCTTTTTGGGTAAAGTTGATGCTTATTGTGTCTTTTCATCATGCTTTTTATTCTTCCCCCCCCC
>WEKX01000957.1:1451273-1529548 GCA_013390025.1 Pitta sordida | reverse complement strand
CCCCCCCCCTCCTTTTCTCTCGCTTTTGTCGGAGCTGCCCTGCGCTGGAGGGGGGAAGGAGGGGGGCGGTGAGGGAGGGTACAAATTTGGTGGGGGGTTCTCCTCGCGGCGGGTGCCCGATGGGGCCCATGCCGGGTACCCCCTTCCTCACCTCGCAGGTGAGCGGGGAGGATGCGGCCGCGCGTGTCCTGTGTGCGCCCCTCCTTTCCCCGTCCAGACCCCTCCGGGACCGTGCCTCCATGGCCATTGTTTTTCCCGGGGGCTGCGGTGACAGTCCCAGCCCGGGGCCGCTGTCGGGACTGCCTTGCCCCGGGTCCCGGAGGACAACAGGGCTCCCCAAAGCCAGCAGTGAGTTTGCCTTTTCAAAAAAACAAAAAAAGTTACCCCCTTTCCTCCTTGTCATTCCCCCCTGGGAGAGGCAATCTTTCGACAAGTATATTTGCTGAGGAATTTAAAAAATTCCCTGCTGCAACTTGATCCCTGTGTGATGAGGAGCGGCTTGGAGAGACCCGGACTCCAATCCTATTAAGGACTTAGAGAGTTGAGAGTTTTTCCCCCGAACTCGGTGGCTTTAAAACAATCGGGGAGGAGGGGAGGGAGATGGGCTCATCTAGATGCCTTTTCTGCCTCAAGTGATTGCCATCATTTCCTGGGAAACCTGGCTATTCCAGTGCGGGGGCTTAGGATGATTTATCGGTGGTCCTGCTGCCGGCTTTTCCGATGTTTACGGGCTTATTTATTTATTTATTTATTCATTTAGTTAACCTGGGCATCAAAACTTCCCGGGCCGGCGCTGCGGCTCCGCCGGGGCTGCGGTGCAGTTCGCTCAGCGATGTCCCCTCCTCGGGGCCGGGACCCGGCTCGGTCTCCCGGGGCATAGACTGGGTGAGCAAATGTCCAGTGTGGGCTCACCGCCGGCTGAGCCAGCGAAACTTGTGCCAGCCTATAGCTGCCCTCACATTTCATACTGCTCCAGGTGGTAGAAAACTTTGTGCGTACAGAAATTAGCATTTTATTGGCGTATCGTGTTTGTATTTTTACAGCCACGGATAAAGGGGGCTAGTTGTAAAACCTTGTCCACCCTCTGCCAATCTCTTTCTCTCTTTTTTTTTTTTTTTTGGTAACTGAAGCTCTTGGGATGTGTAAGGATTTGAAAGTAAGCGTTGAACTAGCGTGTGCATAAAACAGCATTTAAACAAATATTGTGTTGGCATACACTGTGGCGTTGTTGCCAAAAAAGTAAAGTAAACAAGCCATGAAATTCAAAATATACAGAAGTGGAATAGATTTGTTATAAGACTTGCTGATTTGATCTGTTTGTTCTAGCTACCTTGCTTTAAGAAAAGCGTTGGGGGTTTGGTGTGTGTGGGGGGGTTGTTTTGGTTTTTTGTTCTCATCCTAAATACTTCACTAGAAAAGAACCTACATTCACCTGGAAAAGAGGATAGTGCTAAATAATTAAATAATTATTTTTGCTCCTGGGATGTTTGAAATACATAATAATTGCTGCATACAGCAACTACAGTTGGTGAATTCGTTTGGTTCAACTTTTCTGATGGGTGGATGTGGTAATTTGTATTTTGGCTGGAACTTCAGGAAATGTTGACACCTGTCAAAATTTGAATTGCTATAAAAATGTCATATTGAATTTTATTGCAAAACAGAAAACTTTTAACTATTGAATTAAATTCATTGTGGCTTTTTCACATAAACAAATCTTGGAAATTTGTCATTTGATTGAAAGTGTGACCTATCTGCAGCACTGAAAAATGCCTGATTCACTGAAGATGAACTTGTTAAACCATGGGTACATGTATACCCAACTTCTGGTGTGTGTTTGTGAAAGAGCTGATCTTTAAAGCAAGGTGAGGTAAGATTCACTTGATCTTGAATGTTGTTATTGCCTGAAGTATGTGACTTTGAAGTGCCCAGAAATGCAACTGCTGTTCTTCAAAGGAAAACAGATCTTGAGGACTGTTTCCAACTTCCTTTCAATGTCTTTTTTCCCCCCCAGTGTGTCAAAGGGTATGTATACAGATGGACAAATACTGTTTGTGTTAGGTCATTCAATTAAAAAAAAAATAGAGCCATAGAAAAATTTGAACTACATGCTTATGTCAGTATAAATCTAGTGTAATTTCATTGAAGCTGCTCCAGGTTATATGTACTTGAATAAAACAGAGCAGAACTTGACCTCAGATATCCAATACATAGCAGCCTGAATTCCCAAATATCACACTGAACACTGGAGTCACATCTAGAAAAGACAGCATTTTGGCTGCATGTATAAAATGACCCAAGATTTTTGTCATTGTTTCAAAAACCAGTTTAAATTTTTACGTCAAAGAACCATTTTTGAGTATGCTTTCAGTGATTCGAATGGTCTTACAGGTTTATACCACAACTTCCCATTCAGTGGCACAGTTGTATAGAAGCTGTACAGGCTCTGCTGGGACTACCTGATCAGATGTATATGGAAAGTGTTAGGTGATTGCTACATCTTTGTATGACTTGAAAACATGTTTTTTCATGATCCTGATACTTTATTTCTTTCAGGAGAGTTTGAATTTTTCTAGTGAGTTGTCCAGTCCTCTGGCCCCATCTTCTTTATTTACGGATATAGTAGAGCATCTGTCCTAACAACAGTTGCATTATCCTCATTCTCTGCTTGTAAGTGCAGAGGACACTTGGTTAACTGCCTCCCCCTGTTTTTGGTGGCATACTGTAAGCCAGTTGTTTGCCCTGTAGTCTGAAAGGTACACAGATACTTCATGCTTTTGTACTCTGAGAAGTGCTGTGTTCATAGTGAAGTTTCCAGTGCAGATTAGTGAAGGCAGTGGATTCAGAAAGCAGTCACCAAAATCTGTATGTACGTATTTGTGCAGCAAACACCTATCTATTGCCCCATCACAAAGCCTCCACTTAATAATCTGGCCAAGGATTTCAAGGCAGTGAGTTTTTTCAAAGAAGCTACTTAGGAACATTAGATGTGACTATAGCATCAAACTAATTAGTTGCCACTCCATTTCTATGAAGCTTCCAGGGCTTTATAGAAATGCAATATTTGCACTTCTCACTTGCTGCTAAGGCACTGAGGTTAAGCGGTCTCTGCTTTTTGTCCGCTTTCTTACTGATGGGAAAGATTCCAGGGCATTGTTCGAGCTGCACAGCCCCCTTATATACCTGGGTAAATATTTTAAACAGTTGCACATTTGGACAACTTGCCACAAAGCATTAAGTGGTATTTAGGGTTTGCTTCAGCTCTGTTGCCAGGGCCCTTTTAAAGAAAACCAAAACAACAGGAGGTATTTGGGAACTAATTAAAACAACGCTAAATAAAATAAGAGCAAAGAATGAATCCTAGTATGGATGAAGACAAGAAGGCATTGCGTTAGAAGGCAGACAATACATGAATGCTTGTGCATATCTGCATATTTGCATAGATGCATACACACAAGTGTAATACGCAGTTCTCGACCCATGTATACAACAGATCCCAATATGTGTGTCTTCTAGAAACTAACTGGTGTTTGATTTAAAAGTAATGACAATTGGGTCTTGATAGTTCAAGAGGCAAAAATTGCAGGTTTCCCTTGTGAACAAGAGAATGGAGTGGAAATACCGAGTAATCAGGTCTAATTCAGTTCGACTGGGGAGTGAATTTGTTAGATGTGTATAGTTCAGGAGAGGCCCCAGAAGTTTGCTTCTTGCATGCTTCACTACTGTAAAACCACGCCCCATACCCTTTAACTTCTTGTAAACAAAATAAACCCAAATGCGCTAATGTTGAAATGTTTCATGAAGGAAACAGGAAAGTTGTCCTTTAATTCAGAAGTTTAGAGCTGTAAGTTTAAAATTGTTTGGGATTTGTGAATATTCAGTACCACGGAAAAAGAGGCCTTGGTGCCTGGAAGTGGACACCCACATTAGAAAAAAATTGAAAATAGGGTCCCTTGAGCCTTCATTGTAATGAGTGGAAGCGTTTCTGATACTGTCATGGGCATGACTGCCCAAATACATTAGTCACTGGTGAATCTTTTCTCATCGTTTCACAATTATTTGCAATTGGCTGTCACCTTTCTGCAATTATAAATATTCTAAGAGGAAACAATACAAATTAGAATTGTAGGTACCAGGATCTTTGTACTGGATGTATTTCTTTTTACTTTCTAAGTGTTCTTTTTCATATGAAAAGAGTCTAGCAGCTTTATCCTTATTCAAGGCTTTTCTTATTGTATCTACTGGGGAGAAAACCATTAATTTTAAGGAATGGTGAGAGTAAGCCTTAAGCTGTCTTTGACATTTTAGTTTAACTTGAATAGGTTAATTTTTTTTTTTTAAAGAAAACAAGTTGGTGGGAAGTGTGTTTTAACTGTGAGCGCCCGATTCCGACCATTAGCATAAGAAAAAAAGTTTTAGTGCATTTACTATTGTATTGAATGAAGAGTTCCAACAGTCAGGGAAAAGAAAGTAAAAGGCTGTAAAGAAATGATGGTCTATTCAGATTATTCAGCAGCCCAGAGCTCTGGTCATCTGCCTCTGAAATCTGTGATCGGGATATCACTTTTATCTTCCTGTGCCTTTCTCTCGCCTTTTTCACATGTTCACTTTTGTCAAGGTTTATTGATCACGTTTTCTTCTCTGCAAATCTGTGGAAAATTTAATGAACCAAAAACAACTGAGAAATAAAAGGAACTTTTTATTCATTAGCCACTAGATTGAATTTTGTTCTATAGTCACTACCCTCTTGTCTCCCCTGTGCCTCATTGTGTCACTCCTGCAGCAGTTACAGTATGTACAGTGGGGATGGCTGCATTATTAATTCTCTTCCAGAGAAAAGTTTGCTTAATGTTGTGAACTCCTGGCAGCCCCAGCCCTGCTGCTTGGCTCTTCTCTGCCCTCCTGACATTAGGATTCTTGACTGTGGTGCTTCTGTCACTAAATACCTTTAAGTGTGTATTTCGCAGAGCATTTACCTCTTCAAGAATGAAATGTATTAGCTGCCTAGCAATTAAACTCAAATTTAAATGATTGCAGATTAGTAGTAGTTATTTACAGTCCTGATTGTTTTGGTGCTGTGATCCTTGTTCATTACACATCTGCTTTGCCGTGGTGCTGCCCCAGAGCGCTTTGTGATGCAAATGCTTTTGTTAACTTACAAATAGTTTCAGTATCTAGATCATCTCAGGTGACATATTTAAGTCTCTTCTTTTTTTCCCAGATGGACTTAAAAAGCTGTAATTAAATGTGGCTTCCAGTATGATTAAGCTTTGCTAACATTTTCCATGAAACGATTTACTTGAACTCTGGCACTTTCTGAACCTGTCACTGGAAGATTTTTCAATAAACGCCCCTTTTAACATTAATTTCATTTCATTTAGTGCTGCTTGTAAGTGTAGGGAAATGAGTTAAAATGAAGCATATATCTGCCTGAGAGATTTCTTGGGTGTTCCATGATTCTAAAGAACTTTGCTGCTACCTTATGTTAAATGGTGAGGAGTAAATCCCAGGGGAAGGAAAACCGTGGAGTTCTGCACAATAGTCACAAATACTGTCCTAATGAATAGTAGCATCAATGCTGATACTTTTAAGAGATGAGCTAAGAAGCCACAAAAGGGAATCTGTACTTGAGCTTGTAATTTCAGCTACAGTAATGGCACATCTGTGACTGCATCTGTTTTTCTGTGCATAGAGTGACTGTTCTGTGGGAGTACACACCTGCAATCTTAAAACTACCTGCAGATCTGGAGAAAGGACTTTGTGCCCAGCGGAAAGAACTCTGGCTGGCAAAATCTGAGCTTCTGTTTGAGAGTTTAAAAAAAACCAAGTAACAAAAAAGTCTTCTATCCCTTGTGAAATGTGGGATTCTAGTCTAGTGTAGGTAATTCATTCAGACAAAACTAATGAAATCTCTCCAGAGGAAGATACCTTCTCTGGGATGCTCTGCTGCACGGAAGCCAGTGTGGATCCAGCCGCTCAGAGATGAGCGCCCGTGGTCACAGTCCCTCACCCCTGCCGTGAAGGGGGAGGTACCCTCGACGAGGGACTGGGCTGGTTCTTCCCAGGATCTGCAAGGAATGGTCAGCTGCACGGCTTAATTCATGCAGTAACAGCGGGGAAACTTCCAGTGGCACAAATGCAGTTCAGATGAGTTGGAGATGCTGTAATATTACAGAGTTGTGGCTTATATTCATTGGTGGGAATTTTAAATGTCCAGTCTCTGTAAGTTAAATCCTTTCTTATTTTAATGTCCTGTGTATTTAGTGATTATGTTCTCCTCAAGCAAGTGGATCAACTGGAAATTGTCTAGCACTGTGTTAAGCAGTTTGATTCTGTTGCTAAAATTAGTTGAAAACTTGAAAGCATCTCGCCAATTTATTTTTTTTTTCAGCTTGGAAAGTGGCATCCCTGGTTAGAATCAGTATATGGCTGACCTGTGGAGCTCTATTAGAGCCCTTTTATCACACCGTCTTTAAAAGCAAGGTCTGTTGATTGCGGTGGTGTAAAAAGAGCATCAGTTCCCAACACCAAGATCGCTCCTTTTCAGAGCAATCCTCAGCAATGCCTCTTTGTGCAGTGGACAATGCAATAAGTCAGACAGGACTTTCTGAGCCACCTCTGTAAGGAACTGTAAGGGCTGCTGAAGTACACTTGTGTTAAGTTGAATTGATTGAAATTTAATGGCTGTTAGTAGCTATGAATGGTAATGATTTTCTAGAGTATCTTCACTATGCTTGACATTAATAACTGGAGAGTGTGTATGTGTGACACTAGTATGTTTTTCATTTTTAAAGATGCTTTCTCCCAGCCCTCTTTCCCATAATTTAGTTGTTTTGATGCTTCAGAGAAAAAAAAAAATCTTGGGCTTTGAAGAGCACGTACATCTTGTCAACATAATTTTGTGCCCAAGATTTTTATTTTTTCCAATTCCAACATAAATCAGACTACAATGTAGTGAGAGTGATGAATTTGTTTTACATGCCATCATGAATTAATGTTATGCAAATAGAAGCTTTACAGGTGTCATGATTCACTTAATAATTTCAAGTTCTAATATTTAAACTCATTCATTATGTTTGAGGGAAAAAAACCCGACCATGTTCATATTTTAAAATGTGGAATGTGAGATTTGTGTGCATTTGCTGTGTGTAGTTGCTGTGTAAGCACATTTGATGGCTAAGAAAGAATCAATCAGTGTTTGCATTTGGCATCTTATGCCTGTAGATGTTACAGAGACATTTCAAAGAGAATAATCAAATATTTGTACGTAAGGAGAGGAAGATGGTGGTGAAACATCCTTCATGGATACAAAGAAGCAGAAAACTATAAAAGCAAAGTTTTTTGGCTTTCCAAATTTCCATAGCCACGATTTTGCTGTGCAAAGCGGCCTTTATTTCATCCTGAGCAATTTGCTGAGAGGTGCTCCCACACCTGCCGCCTTTGCCTTATGGTGAGGACAAGCTTAGGAGCTGGTGAGAGCTACAGGCATCCTGGGTCAGAGGTGAATCTGAATGTGATCGCAGGGTTTTCAGGCTTTGATATAATTTTTACTGTGCTTCCCAAAGGCTAAGGACAAGGGGGAGAAAGTTTGACACGTAAATACATCTTGAATCGCTGAAGATAAGAATAGATTTTGACTTTATTTCTCAAAAATTGAGGTCACTGTGGTCTGATGACAGGCTGAAAGCCCATCACTCAATTTTTTTTTTGTTTCTTACTTTTCCTTCTCTTCCCCACCTGCCCCCACTCCCCCAGTGAACAGACGGAATCTTATTTTTGATACATTGTACACATTGGGTTAGTGACAGCATATTCAGGTTTTGAAGTTTGTGGTCCCAGGGTCAAGGTTTAGTCTGCACCAACATTCAGGCCGAGTTGTAAGAAATTTACTGATAATGCCACAAAAGAATTAAACTTCTTAAATTAGGTAACATAGTGAATTAAAAGTGAATCTTTACAAAATGTATTTTCTTCATGCAACAGGACCACATGTTTCTGTAATTGCTAAAGCCATTAGTTATGGGAGCAGGCTTAAGGATTGGTCCTTGACCTCTCCAAGGTCTCAGGAGACCATTGACTAGGGAGCAGAGTGGTACTTGGCTTTCAGTAATTTTGACAATTTCTTCTGTGCTCTTGAGGAACTCAGAGGAGAAATTCTTTTGGATGCGCCATTTAAGCCGAGGATTTAGATGGGTGTTAAAGGGCCATTTGGGAAGTGGCAAGTAGTGTATATACCCGATGAAGTCAATTATGTTGCTTTGGCAACTCCAGCTTTGGTATTTCCTGACTAGAACTCGTTTATGGGGTCATATTCCAATATCTGGCGTCATCATCACTAAAACCTTTTACTAAATCAGGTCAGTTTTGTAAAAATGTAGCTGAAAAAAGAGCTGAAGGATTTTTCTAAGAGAGTTAACAGTTCATTGTTTTGCAGGCTTTGTGTTGAAGTAAGTTTCTATTCAGAATTTTAAAGTATAATTCCATTGTAGGAAATACAGTAGCAATACAATTGATTTTCCAGTGGACTCCAAGTGATTGTTTGAGGTTTTGTTTCACAGTAAGTCAGATTTGGAAATCTTAAATTTCTTTGTAAAATGCGGTAACTGTATTCCTAATTTTGCGCTTTGCTTCTGAGAACTGTAAGGGAACACAGCACATATGGTACTGAACCATTGCATGGCTATTTTTTTCATCTTTGATTTATTGTATGTGTTGTTGGGGTCTTTTCACCTTTTTTTTTAGAGAAAAGGGACCGAAGGGGAAAACATCATGCATATTGAGGTTGCATTATCTCAGCAAAGCACCTAATTACAGACCCTGCTACAGCACTCTTAATTTCCATTTTCTATTTGAAAAAATGCTCTTCTACATTTTACTCCAAGGCCTCTGGCAGGGCTTGCTAAAATTTAAACTGTGCTTTAGATTTCTTCTGAGAAATTCAGTGGTGCTGGAGGTGAGTTCATCCCTCTGGGACAAAGCAAACAGGGAAGTGGGCGGCAAAAAGGCAGGTCTGGATCTGTGTTGAGGGGACGGGAATGAAACGGGGCAGCTCTGGCAGCTGCTGGAGGTTGCACCATGCTCCCAGGAGTGTGCAAGGTGAGGGATCCTCCTCTCCTGCTTTCCAGAGGGCATTTCCAAGATGCAGATGGCAGGCGGATCTTTGCCAAGGTATTTGGTTCCTTTAATCTCTTCTCAGGATAGAGACACCCAAGAGTCAGACTCCGTCCAAGCTCTTGAAGGCGGGAGATGAGCAGAGTTTGCTCGGTAGAAGGAAATGGACTGTGACCCACTGTTGCTCTCTGTTGCCCATTCTGGATTGGCCCATTTCAGGTCACCTTGGACTCCTCTGCACTAGCTGATTGTTTACCAGGGAGGCACTGCCTCATATTATGTGGGAAACTTCTAGCACATTGGGTGCAGTCAGGTCATGACATGCTCCAGCTGTCAGGCTGAAGGAGGGGGGCATAAAACAACTTGGGATTGCTAACCGTGGTCATTTTGATGTCTTCCTCCTTTGCTGTTGAAGATGTAGCTTTGCAGCCTAGGGGAACCTCCTGGTATCATCCCATTCCCTTCTCCTGTCACTGCATGTGGAGTAACTAACATGTTTATGGGGTTTACCAGGATCAGATCTTCAGTGAAGGGTAGGAACCTCTGGTGGAATCAAAGGAGGCAACTACTCAGGATGTCCACTTCAAAGTGATTTTTCCCTCCTTTCCTTATCTACTCTTCTCCTGTCATGGTGCAGCCTAGGGGCTGCCACCTGGGTCTGGATGGATGTTAGCCCTGCTGGAATGAAGGGACAGCGGTTGTTGGGGGAGTTTTGCTCGTTTGTTTTTTCTCCTCTCTTGCCGTGTGTTGTTAGTTGCTAGGATGAGGTCTGTGCTCTTGGCATGCCTTCTGGGTGTGCTAAACCACTTGTCCCATGAACCTCCCATGTAGGCTGGACCCAGAGTCCTTGGTGCAGTTCAAACAAAGTGCAGTGCTGCAGGTGCTCTTTTGCTGGCTGATTGCTTCAGATGTCACACCTATGCTCAGCTTAATGTCTGTGCTATTTCAACATCTCATGTGAGCTAATGGAATTTAGGCATCATCCGTTTCTCTCTCTCTCTCCCTGGAGGCTACAGATTTCTAGATACACTTGAGATGGAGTTTTAAGGTCAACAGTGGCATTTTTAGGTCACGGAACTGCAGGACCTTGTCTTCTTGCCAGCTAATCAAGTGACTAATTAGTTCTTATATCGCTGCTGTTATCTTTTTCTCCAGCTTTGGTTCAGCTCTGCAGGATGAAGCCTGTTAGGAGATGACATCTGAGAATTACTTGATTGGAAACTTAGAGGCAGATATGGGCAAGAGACTCCATATGAACAGTCACTGGTGCCTCTGTTAATCTGTGTACCTCAAATCATCTGTGTATATTAAAGCATCTGCTAAAGCACAGTATTTAAAAACAGCCTTCCTATGATTTTGGCAGTGAAGGCATAAAATGCACAGCACTTTCAATTCCATTGTAATCTGGATAATTTCCACAAGACTGTATTTTTAACAGAGGTACCTGTGTACATGTATGTATTTTTGTTTATTTTAATGTACAAGCATTTTTACATCAGGGCACCTTATACTGCACCCTCTAAAATACTCACAAATAGAGGCTTGGGCAGTGCAAACCTCCGTGTATATCACAGCCACATTAACCCACTTTTCTCAGGTGTTGATGGCATCTGGTTGTGACAGATGCTTTCTGATAAAGCCTTCAGATCAACATGCCTTTGGAGACATCAGTGCTCTGTGTTGGTACTTGCAGACTGCTGTATCCAAATACTCTTCTTTAATTGTCTTATTAAGTAGAGAATTAAGCTGTGCGCTTTGACTGTTTTGGTGCCAGTGATTCTTATTGCAGGCTTTGGCAAGGCACCACGTTGTGTTTTAAAGAGACAGCATCACTTTAATGATGTGGGAATTTAGTTGGAGGATAAAAAACCACTGAGAAAATGGCTGACTGAAAGTACAGTACGTAAAATCTGATTTTATGTTCTTCCTCTCAGACTATTAGGTGGGGGGTTTAGTTCAAATGCCTGTGATGATTTAAGAAATAAAAAACAGAAATTCTCCCTGCTGCCAGACCACAGGCTCCTCAGCGCCAGACTTGCAGACGAATGTCACATGTTGCTGTATGTTTTGAAAGCATACCATGTGTTATTCTTTAGCTGTCTCAGTATTCCCCCACAGCTATATCATCTTTTCCCTAGCCAATCTCACAGAAAAACTTTTAATGAAATAAACTTTCGTCTTCCCCCCATCCGGTGCAGATCCCAGGATGTGTTCCCCTGTACCTGTCATTCCATGTGAAGGTCTCTGCCCACAAATGCGCAGAAGTGATTTTAACTCAACCTCATGTAACTCTGCCTCTTATGCTTTAAACCAGACACTTTTGACACTGATATTGCAGCTTATGTTGTGCGTTAGGATCAAGAGCTCACAAATGACTAAACATATGGTTAAAACTTTTTTTCATGAAATATAATATGTTTCAATTTAACTTGGCTGTGGGTCTAGATAACGAACCACCACAGCTTGCCATTAGAATCATTGCATTTCCAGAAACAATTTTTTACTCCTTCTTTTCTACTGTCTTGCATTAATGTTTCCTCCAGCTAATGACAAGACTGGACATGCAAACTAATTAGAGAATAGTGTGAATAATGTGAGCTGAAAATACTGGCATCTCCCTTTATTGCCTACAAGGTTAAGCGGTTTACTGTGAGGTCGCAAGAAGTAAACTGAAAGCAAACAGGCAAATTAATCCAGATCTCTTCAGTTGCTCCAGTCATGAGTGGCTCCCAGGGCATTTGCCTCTAAAATGTTCCTTTGAACTGTCCCCTCTGCCCCTTGTCTGTCCCCCCAACACACAGCGATGGAGCTTTGCTACTTAAGGCCAACTTGCCTACAAATGGGAGCTCAGAGTCCAGCCACCCGTCAGGTACCAGGTGTCACTCCCACAGTGTGACCACTGGATGCAGCTCCTCCTCCTGATCTGTGGTGCCAGGATGAACCAGGCAGAAGTGGCAACAGCGCCTCAGTTCTGCAGCTCCCAGGGACAGTAAAGGCTGCTTCACATTAGAGCTCTCCCTGGGGCTGCCTTCCACAGGAGGTCTGCTCCTGATTTCAACAGGGGTAGGAAGCAGCCAGCGCTTTTGCTCGACATCTATATTAAATTCACTGCGCCAAAAAAAAAAAAAAAGCCACTCAGGAAAGCCTGATGCTCAGGCTTCTGCAGAAAAGGGCATTGAGTTGGTCCAGTAGTAGAACTTCAGATCACGTGTCTGATAAGCGAGAAACCGCTGAAGAGTTACATTAGGATACAGGATAGATGGTGAGGGCTGGGAAGGCCAGAGCAGCTGGTGAAAAGGATCATACATTCATCACATCTATGTGTACTAGCTGGACCTCTGCTGAAAATTCATCATACTTTGTTTTTAATCCTTCTAGTTTTCTTTTTTTTTTTTTTTTTTAATTTTTAAAGTAACGCTGCTATGAGTTGGGCAAACGCCTGCATCAGCTGTACCTTGTAATTGTAGGTGGTGTTTTCACCAGCCTGGGACCTTAGGCGCTGGGTGTACCATCTTATGTTCCAGTTTGAAACCATACTGATGACTGAATGAGTCTGCATACTTATTCTACTGAAAAGCTAAAATTCGAATCCATGTTAAAAAGCTGGATCACAGCCTGTGTCTTGAGTGTCAGCCTTGTACTTCTCTCTCCAGTAGAAATGAAAGATTTATTGTTTTTCTATGAAAACAATAATAGAAAGTTTGTATTTCTCATTCAGGTGTAATTATGAGTGTGATAGTTGAATGATGAGGTGTACTGAGGTTAAAAAAAAAAAGCTGGCTCCATCCCATGTAAATGCACAGTTTCCACCAGACCGTGTCTCTGACAGATCAGTTTGACAAGTCCTGCTGTGACTGTGAACTCCTTCCTTCTCACAAGTTCCTCATGTTTACTGGGGAACTTCAGTGTTCAAACTGGGCTCAGGAGCCAGCTATATTGTACTGGCAGAAAATTGCTGGGACATGGTAAGTGCCCATGCTGAGCCCACCAGCCTAACGGAGAGTAACTCCTGTGTTCTGACCATTTGACGTGTACACCTTGTGTCTGTAGGGAGGAGGAAGATGCTCCTCTCCTACTAGGGGTATCATAGAGAAGATTGCTGTAGAACAGAGGCGGATTAGGCTGCAGTGGGGTTGGGGTACCACATGGAATTGAGGTAAAAAGAAAATAGAGAGGGAGAATCACCTCCATCAACCTGCTGGTCACACTTCTTTTGTTTGAATAGGGTTGATTTTTCGGGCTGCAAACAAAAATTGCCTGGTCATCTTGAGCTTTGCATGAACCAATACATCCAAATCTTTCTCCTCAGGGCTGAGAAGAGTCCATTCATTTCAATCCATTTTCTGTCCAGCTTGTGTTTATGCTTTGGATTGCCATGACCTAGGTGCAGGATCCTATAACTGATCTTATTGAACTTTGAGGTTCACACAGGCCTGTCCCTCTGAATGGCATTCCTTCCCTCCAGCCTGTTGACCACACCACGCAGCTTGGTGTTGGCAGCAAATTTACAGAAGGTGCACTCTGTCCCATCATGTCACCAACAAAGATGTTAAATAGCGCTGGTGCCAGTGCCAGCCCCAGAGGAATGCCACTCATCACTGGTCTCCTGTTGGACATTGGGCTGTTGAATGCAACACTGAGTGTGACCATCCAGCCAATTCTTTATCAGCTGAATGGTCCATGTGTCAAATCCCTCTTTGATTTAGAGACAAAGATGCTGTGCAGGACAGTGTGAAATGCTTTGAACAAATCCAGGTAGACGATGTCAATTGCTCTTCCCTTAACCCTCAGTGCTGAAACACTGCTGTAGGAGACCACCAAATTTGTCACAGCTGATTTGTCCTTAGTGAACCATGGTGGTTGTCACCAGTCACCTCTTTAGTTTCCATGTGTCTTAGCCTAGTTTCCAGGAGGATCTACTCCAAGATCTTGCCAAGAACAAAGGTGAAACTAACTGGGCTGTATTTCCCTAGGTCTTCCTTTTTAAAAACGGGTGTTATGTTTTCCCTTTTCCAGTCAGTGGGAATTTCACTGAACTGCCACATCTTCTCAAATGTGATGGATAGTGGCTTAGCTGCTTCATCTGCCAGCTCCCTCAGGATCCATGGCTTAGTTCCTTGGAAGTACTGGTAAATTTTGTGGATCTGGTACTCTCATCAAGGGCTGCTCTTTACATCCCAGATTCATAACAAAGAGCTAGTGAGTGATGACTGCTTTGTGAGATCATGTGTGGGGCTTTCTTCCCGCCATGTGTCTTACTGTTTCCCTCTCACATAGACCTCTGTGACCTGTTTGTACCTATGTGCTAGATGTGGAGCTATGCCTTGAACCCATCCAGAGCTTGTGTTAGAAAAGAATGGCAACTTACCCTGCAGCTTTCCATAGACAGCCAGTGACACACAGGTACTTCACTGTGCTTTGTCTGCCTGTGAGTATGCAGGAGCCATTCAAGTTAACTGCTATAAACTGGAAATGTCCATCAGGTTTGGGACTTGCATTGCTGGGACAGACCTTTCCTTTGTAACATTGTTACGGTGGCACATGAGAAGCTACTTGAACCTGATCCTCTTGAATTATGAAAGAATTGTTTGTAAGTTTGGTTATTTCCCATGGGGCTCCTCAGAAAGCAATGCTTTCCCTGCTGTTTCCTTATCTGGGAGAGCCCTTCCTGTGGTCTGCAAAGATCACCTTACTTTTGTGGCATTTGTGGAACATTTATGTGTTATAATTCTAGTTGGTAGCAGTGCCTGCATGGATTGTCTTGGATAGAAGAACTACTGCTCTACTACTATGTAGGAAGCCCATGGGCCTTTAGCAGTCAGTTTTTTTAAAGGGAGATCTTTGCCTTAAATTCATTGATCTTTAGCAGAAGAGACAGTTCCCCAATAAAAGGTAGGCTAGAATGTGAGGTTATTATCTCTCTGCTATGCTAGACCTTTGGGCTAGTGCAAAATAGCATTTTGCTTGCAGCCAGCCATGGGATGAGCCAAAACATGGCTCATGTTTTGTTCAGGGACGTAAAGGAGTCACGGCGACAGATGCCCAGATGACCTGGTGGTATCTGGGGTAAATGCTATTGGAGAAAGAAGGGATGCAAGACGCCAGACCTGTAGGGAACCAGTCTTCATTAGTTCTGCAACTTGTCTGATGACTTGCGTTCTTTTATTAACTTTTTATTACAGCAAAAGTGACTAGAATAAAATAGTGTAGGTGCCAAGGGGATAAACAGTGAATTAAAAGGATTAAGGTCTGAACATTTTATTGCTTTTAGAAAGATGTTATTAGATTTACTAGCTTAAGTTAAATTTACATGACTGCATTACTACTTAACTTAGTAATGAGTTTTATGGGGGAAAAAACTTCTGTTTAGGTGTTTTAGAAGAACTGAATCCAGAATACATCATAACTCTTTAGGCCATTATAGAAGAGTAAAGCAGCTGTCCTTCCTGTCATAAGCTAAATGAGCGCTGACTGGGATTTGAGTCTTCTGGAAGTCAGCGTGACCTGCACATTGTGTAGGAATTGATAGCCGCTCCAGCACGTAAGACACCAAGGGAATTATTCCTAATCTTAGTTTTATTGCCAACTGTGATATTTTTGATTATTTCAGTTTTCATAAACTTTTGAAACACTTGGAGTTAACTTGGGAGGGTCTCTTAGCAGTTAAAAGTTTTTATCTTCTACAGACAGCTCACTGCAAACTGATAACTTGACAGTGGCAATTGTTTGAGATCGACTGCAATAAACTTCTCTCCTGACACCTATCGATGTAGTCAAGTCAAGCCAAATTCTAAGATCCTGCCCTTTATAAGGGTTCAGGGCTGCTGGCAGTTTGTGTGTTGGTTTCCTCTGAATCCGTATTGCTCGTGTGTGTTTCTTTTTCCCCTCACGCTCCTCACACAGCACACTTGCATGTTGGCCATAGTCCAAATTTCCTCCCTCCTGGGGATTCCTTTGCTGTTAATTTAAGTGATGGCAAATGCAAACTTGCCAGAGCTTGCTGTGTGTTTTTGCATGCTTTTTTTAGCTGTTCCCTGAGGGGTCAGCTTTTGTCCTTCCCCACCATGCTTTCTTCTGCGGGGAGAGAGGCCTTGAACTGGAGCTGATCAGTCCCACCTGTCTTTGACTGCATCTCTGACATGGTTTTCAGGACCTCAGTGTCTTTCACAGTTTTTGAAGACTTTTGCTTTTCTGTTGTCAGTACAAAGCTGGGCTTTACAATAATGTGAGTGTATATGTAATCCTAAAACCAGAATGAATTGTTCATGCTTATACTAAAGTGTGTCTAAGCTCCTAGTGGAAATTTGTCTGCAGCACTGTGACTTGATGATTTTAGATGCTAAATGGAAGTTACAATTAGGGAGGGAAATGACCAATTTTAATAGGTATGCAAAGTAGCTTTTTCTTCAGGAGTCATGTGGTGAAAACATGGTGCTAATATGAGACAGGGTGAATGTGTTGAAGATAAGTGAGTGGTAGATTTATGCAATATCTTCTCAGACTGGGGATCTTCACTTAGATCAGAGTACAGTCTGGAAAAACATTCAGTATCCTTTGAGGTAGGCCAGCAGTAGCCAGGAAAGCTGAGAGGCAGCTTCTTCGGTTTGAAGTCAGCTCTGCCTTTGTCCCTTCCCTCCATGGGATCTGCCCTTGTCACTGGAGGGAGCTTTGGTGTCTGCTCCAGCCACAAGCTGCTTGCGCAACTGAGAACCCGTTCAGTTGTGGGGTTACTGCTGTCAGCTGTTTTCAGCAGTCCTCCTCTTATTTGTGCAGACAGTTTTCTTGGAAGAGCTGTGCAGTAGGATGTGTTCACGGGACGGGGAAGAACAATGCTGGCTCTATGAAGACACTGGTGTTGGAAGAATGTCATCTGTTTATACTTCATTTTATACTGGACTTCCACAGGGCACTATGTTTTCTGTAGCCATCAAGGCTGTTTTAAAAGACAAACTATTTGGTTTAGCATGGTAAGTAATGCCCGTCAGTGCATAGGTGGGAAGGTTGTGGTGCGGTGTCCTCCTTTCCGGCTGGATTGAAAGTCTCTGGTGGAATCATAAAATTACAAAAACGCTCTGTGATGGCACTTGGTAAACTAGTTGAAATGATGGTGGAGTGCTCCATCATGGCTTCCTAAATGGAGAAATAAACCCTTGAGTCTGGAAGCAACATGGCAGGCGGACTCAGTGTTTGGTGAGAGTGACTTATGCTTGCAAGCAGCAGCACAGCACAGAACTTCAAAATGGGATTCAAGTAGGAAGAACACTTACACTATGTGGGGAAAAAAACCCAGAAGAAAAGACACTTAGGATGCAGATATATCTACTGAGATACCAGGGTCCTCGGGAATCAAAAGCTGAGCATGAAGATCTTGCAATTTTGCTGCTTTTGGTAACATAAAAAAGACCAAAAAAAAAAAAAAGGGTTTGGTTGCTCATCCTGTCCTGAGATGGCAGCTGGGACTGAGGACATAGCACTGGTAACTGCAGGAAGTGTAATGCATTCAGGTCTGCTTCACTCCATTACAATAGAGATTGACAAATTGGAGAGAGTTCAGGAGAAAAAAAAGAAGTAACAAGAGAGCTTGAGGGATTGACTTACAAGAGAAGACCAAAAGAGCTGAATATAGATAACTTGGCTAAAGGATGACAAATGGAGTGGTTGAGATATAAATCTACAAATATCTGAAGGCTGTAAACACCAAGGCTATGAAGAATTATTTAGAGTGTTACAATGGGGTGTAACTAGAAGTAATGGGATGAAATTTAAGAGAAGGCAAATTTCAGTTGAATAATGGGAGAAGCTTTTTGACAGTGTGATGTATTAGGCCATGAGATGCTCTTCCAGCAGTAGTCCTGTTGCTCACTACTTAGGACACAACTCTGTTTGCTAAGAAGCCAGAGTTTTCCAGAGTCTTTATTAAGGACAGTTTCAAGTCATGTCTTAGGTGTTTTATGCGTTTGATGCAGAGGCATGCAAACCATACACCAAAACTGCTGTGCCTCTCCACGCATGCACTTCCTCTGGGTGTGATGTAGAGGCTCCTGGTATTGTAGTGGTGGAGGCAAGGGCAGGGGTTTGAGCAGCCCCTTGAACCACAGCCCCTTGAAGCCCAGACGGCCCTGCTGACATGGAAAGTTCATCCAGGTCTGTAGTGTCTCTTCATCCAGGTTGGTAGTGTCTGCTCTTTGATCAGAACCTTTTACCTCTCGCGCTTCTCCTCATCTGGATGTTGTAGTGTTTGGTGATTAATTTAGTTATGGTCTCTGGAATAGGTATCAAAGTTATGCTGCAGCTCTGTGTAAAAAGCAAGAAATCTACTTTTCTTCAAAGAAATCAGAACAAACAAGATCCCGTTGATGCACGTGGTGTATGGTCTTTTATGAATCTACAATACGTGTACCTTAACTTTTTCTTTAAAAAGTCCCATTTCTTCTCCTGCTTTTCACTTCACTTGAAATGCAAACTAAGGTCAGAGGATCACTTTCCTACTGGCAGAACACACTGCATTGTCTGTCATTTTAAAATGTGCTCCACAGTAACTGAGGAAAGGTTCATTTCTCTACTCTTCACGCTTAAGAGTAACCGTCTTGAATATATTTTTCTTTTCCTTATTTAGAAGGGCTAAATTAGAAAATTAGGTAAACTAACTGTGTAAAACAAGTTAGAGTATCTCAACTGAAATGGTATGTAGTTTATCGTCCACACGGGGAAGATGGCAGATTCATGTAATTAGAGAAACAAATGCAGCTGTAGCACTTAGCACACACTGGCAACTTGGCTATTCTGTTGAAGAGACGGAGGTTAGAAAACTTTAAAGCATTCTTGGAGCATAAATGAGACAAGAGCTGAAAGTGTCTTTCATAATTGTTCTTAAATATGTTTTGTATTGCTTGTGCTGTCCCTGAAGAGGTCTGTGTCTGTATGCTTCAGGGAAATTTCTGAGTTACATCCTCTCTCAGTCTGTCGGAAGAATGAACTGCTGAAGGGTTTCATTCTCCTCTGCATGGGGATGAATATTTTCCTGGCTAAAAAATACAGTTTTGGTCTCCTCAGAACCGGATTAATTTGGTGGATGCTTTTCATGGGGAATTTTGTATGTGGGGAAATGTTAAAACAATTGTGTCTTCATTGCAGCCCTTCCCATCACTAAGGGCTGTGGTGAGAGCACACTTCTGGAGAGGAGAGCTTTGCTTTGAACCACTTTTCATATCCAGACCAAGAGTGGATGTGTGTTCAGGCCCCGTCGTCTCAGGAGAGCAGCATAACCACTAAGCTACCTCAAGTTTGCCACCTTAATCTAAGTGGTTTTCATTCAGCAGAAATAAATCACTTATATCGTATGACTCCAGAATTATTTTTTAAAAATTATTTCATTTCACTACTGTGCAGGAGTATTAATTATCCTCTCTACCTTATTTCTGAGGCCAGTTTAAAAAGGAATTTTAATTATGCAGCTGGGGGTCTCTAATAGCATTTGCAGGAGATATCTTTGTTTTGTTTTTTTTTCCCTAGAGATTGATTGATGATACCTTTGCACCTCTACTAGCAGACTTGGGTCCAATCCATTGACAAGGCAGACTTTCCAGGTCAGGTTTCTTCTAATTGTTGCAAACTTTTCTGGACCTCACTAGTGAAGTACATCTTTGCAAAGCCAAGCCTGGGATGTACCGGGGGAACTGTTTGGGTGAAAGGGTACCTCAGAACATACCCCAGCAAGTTTTTGGATCACCATAGTAGTCTTCATTGATAGGGAGCTCAGAGCATCCTTGCAAACTCTTGGTATGTGCCTGGAGCTTC
Organism: Pitta sordida; assembly: GCA_013390025.1. Taxonomy (NCBI): domain Eukaryota; kingdom Metazoa; phylum Chordata; class Aves; order Passeriformes; family Pittidae; genus Pitta; species Pitta sordida. The sequence continues at coordinate 1,509,640 of WEKX01000957.1, read as the reverse complement.
CTTTTCCTCCTCTACCCCCTTCCAGGTGTGTTTGTTCCACTCAGTTCCCAGACTGTTTTTTTAGAGCTAATCCTTCATGGAAGGCCTGTATTATGACCTGCAGCATTTGGAGTATTTTCACCTGATTGGTCTGGGTTGATAACCTGCAGCTGAGGGGCCAGGGAGACGGGAGCCATGAAGTCTCAGCTGCAGAAATTCGGCTCCCAGAAGCCCTGGCGTGCAAGTGCCAACCTGTGCAATGTGGCAGACTATAGGGCACAGTAACCATACTTTTATCAGTACAAGAAAGAAAAAAACCCGCCATCTCTTCCTTATCTGTTGAGGGCAATGAAAAATCTTGACACAGCTTGTGCAGTGAAAGGATTAATTTGCTGTGGATATTTGATTAATAAAGCAGTAGTTTATCTCATTACATTTCCCCATAGTAATGGCAAGAGTTTCAGATGTACATAGGCTTCCCTGCTCCCCTCCTGTGGTGAAACAGATGTCTCGGTGACTGCCCCTTCAAAAGGGCAGATCAGCACCCAAACTCTCCTTCTGGCGGGACATGAGGAGAAGCCAAAACTTCAGCTCAAGCAGAAGGAACGTACCTTTAATTCTCTTCTACCGTATGACAGAACACGTAAACCTGTGTGAATGAAAGCCAGGCAATGGAATTAGATTATTTTGACTTAAAATTCTCTATTTGTTTTCTTTAGCAGCATTTAAAGGCTGGAGAGTTTTTAGCGAGTTGTCCTGGGCAGTTGCACAGGCTCTCTGCTGCCTTGTGAGCCACAAGGCTTTTACCCTTCATTACGTCCATACTAGTGCCCTTCTTTATCTCCTGCAAGTCCAGCTCCTCAGCCTTGCATTGTGGGTCTCTAAAGGTAAATGTTTATAATGTTCATTTAGTTTTCAGTGAAATCTCTTCCAGCTTTCAAAGAAAGCTCTTTAGTTTGGTCTGCATAGATGTAAACTTTTGATGGGAGAAATTCCCTGTGTTCAACCAATGACTTCAGGACTCCTGAGTGCTGCTGATGTGCTATAGTTCAGTGTCCATGGAGTTTTTACTCCATGTCAAAACTGTGTACTGTGTCTGATTTTGAGTTTAAGCACTCCACAAGAATGGATTTAGGCATTCTATATTCACAGCGTATACTAACAGTGCCTTATTTTTGTTTATGTATAAATAAGATGTCTCTCCACAAGATCTGTTGGAAGCCAAGTTTGGGGTTTAAAAATGAATAAATAAGCAAGGGAACAGTAATTCTGTTATAAGGTGCATTGTGTCAACAGAAGTTTATTTTGTTTACCTCTTAGAGTAGGAAGTGCTCTGACTTGTTAGAGTTTGTTGTTGCTTTCTGTTTTGTTGGGTGCTAACATGGTTCTCAGTGACTTGTGTTCTGTTTCCTGAGAAAATTGCTATCTCAGCTTCTTTTTACAGATATTTTCCTTGGCAAAACTTAGTATTTTATTCATTGCTAGCTGCCATAGGCTACAGATGAACTAGCTTATGCTTGCTACATAGTTCACTCACTTACTTTGCACATTAATTAAAAAAATCGAGGAGATACCACAAACCACAGGTGATGGAATGTTTTTCCCTTGATGCATTCTCATTTCACAACAAATCTAGCAGTGACTGAAGGGTTAAAGGCTGCATGTTCCATACAACATTTTTTCACCCGTATATCTCAAAGTACATTAAAGAAATGCTAGAGAATGATATACTAGGTGCTTGTGTTAAGAAGCTGAAACACAGATGGATAGTTCAGGGTATCAGGACACCTGATAGTAGTGTCTGGAAATGGGGACCCTTGGCTCTATCGCCTGGGAATTAGACCACTGCTTTGTGGTCCCCACATGTGCCCACTGCATCCTGCAGAAGTTGGAGGTACATGTTGCTTAAGGTCTTGGCTGCCTGCCAGCTTTTCAGAATACTGTATTCTAATGCAGAACAAATTTCCCAGGATTTATTGGGATGTCTAGAAAATCAGCTGTCTTTGCAGTACATCCACTCTGGGTGAATCATTGTTTGTCACTTTTCTCTGACAAGATGGGAAACTGAAGGGCCGTAACTCTGAGCTGTGTCCTCCATGTCTCTCGTGAGGGCTAGGGGAAAGAATACTCCTGGAGCTGTGTGTGCTGAGGGATGAGATGCAGCTCCAGCACCTCTAAGTTAGCATCAGATAAGTAAGTGATAAGGCAGGTTTACCAGTGTCCTGACAGAACACTGATGAGGACATGCAGCCTAGTACTGGATTGCCTTGGACTGGACAGCCCAGCCCAGAGGTGTCCAACATGCTGTATTTGCAGCATAGCTGTGTCTGCAGATGACTTCCAGAGCTGGCAGGCTGGGGTCTTAGACTAGGCTAAGAGTCCTTTAGAAATGCAGAAACAGAAGTGAAATAATTAGGAACCAACCAGTGCTGGGCCCCTGAATCAGTCTACCTTTGTTATGGCTTACACCAATAAATCCTGATAGCTGTTGTAGGGATGTGCATGTATGGGAATGGAGAGAGGAGGAAAGAACTACTGGTATTGATCAAACTCTGTCTTAAACTCTGGTTTGTGTTGAGCCAGAAGGTCCTAATTATACATATAGAAGTAACATGCAGTCAAAAGCAACACGAGATTTGGGTAGACCATATGTCTAAGTGCTGCTTGGGTTGATTGAGAGCTGCCGAACCAAGCTTTAGATCTTGGAGATGTAGTTCAGACACAGAACTGTGCTGTTGTCCCTAAACATTCCTGGTTTTGAATAACATTTTTGTAGCTGAGGTTTTGCAAGTATGAAGCCCCAAGCCAGCTTAAGGAAAGTTTATGATGTGAAAATTAAGTTTTCTCCAGTAAGCTGCAGTTTGTCAAAACAACAGCACACATTCCTGTTGGGCTACAATTTGGCAGGATACAAAGATTTCATCTCACTTTGAATATCTGAAGAAAATGGAAACCTGGCATTTTAATCGTGCATGGATTTCTACACATCCCTTTCAACAGCTGGGCTAAGCTCCTCTGCTTTATCACACATTTTCCCTTGTGTTATGAATCACCACCTTCACTCCAGGCAGTTCACACAGAGGATTCTTCAGTCTTTGGAAGCTTGTGTGTTTGACTAAGAGGAGCAAAAAAAGGTTGTAAAGGGACTTGCCCAAGGATAAGATGGATCTCAAATTTGGTTGTCTGACAAGAAATGAATTGTCATATAATTGGAGCTAGTACTAACTGATATTTCTCCTTTGGGGGGAAATATTTTGTGAAAATTCACTGTTTCCCAACAGGACTCTTGAAAGTATCTCACAGAAAGGAAATTCCATGCGTTTTTTTGCTCTGGAAGCAGAGGGGGAAAAAACCACCAAAACTGCTTATAGCTGATTATTTCAAAATGAAAGAGAACAGCTGTCTGCCCCAGCTCCCAGAGAAGAGGGCTTAAAGCCCCCTTAGGCTTCATATAGAGCTTGGACTCATGGAGCTGACAAGCTTTCTGCTCCTGCCAGCAGCCTGAGTTGGGCACTGGGGCTCCCAGGTGCAGAAGGCAGTCCATGAGGTGTGGCTGCCTGGGAATGACAGAAGATGGGGAACTTGAGTGTCTGCCTGGACAGCTCGGAGGAAAGAGGCAGTGTTCTGCCCAACCTTCAAGCAGTTAGCCCAAACTGATGCACAGCACAGACATTTCCAGTATAGAAAATCTGATGTTTTCTATTGGAAGCCTCTTGTCACAGGAGGCTCCTGACCTTTGTTATGTGTGTGTTGGTGTATATGCAATGTATGGCATAAGGCTGTGTAGAGCCATTAAGATTTGGAGTCATACTGCATTTGGGGAAGCTGTTTGGAAGGTCACTTTTTGGATAGGAGCTAAATGGTGATACCCAAGCAGTTGTCAGCGGGTGATCAATAAACCAGAATGTCTGAGTTATTCCATTCTGCTTTGTGATCTCAGTATTTTAGAGTTTTCCCCTTTATGAAATGCACCCCTGTGTGAATTTACTCGCAGTTGTAAGAGCAATTTAGTTCAGCTCATTAGTGATGAAGCAAAGGTACATAGTAAAAATGAAGCGATAATACATTGCCTAATGTATTTTGTTCCTAGGCTTGATGCATATGGAGCACTTTGTAGTATTATATTAGTTGTTTTCTGATATAGTAGACATACTGTTGTGTGTTTTGGAAAACCTAACTGGCTAAGTAATAGGAGACCTCAGCCATACTCAGCTCCACTATTAAATCTTTTCTGGGGAGTATAGAAAACCGTGTTTGCCCTGTGTGTGTTTGGGTGAATTATGGGCTGTGCAGATCAGCAAAGTGCAAATTAGCAGCAGTCCTCTACTGTCCTGTCATATCTTGACTCAGAATAGTAGAGTTCAGAAGTTCATTGCTTGGGGGAGGGGAAAAAAATTAAGAAAGTTTGCTCTGACTTACTCGTGCTTTTATGAAGGCTGTCTGGAGCTGAATAACCCCTGGTGAACTTGCATCCTCCACCCCAGCTGCAGCCTTTCAGCTCCAACAAAGACCACTCACTAAATCCAGGAAATGGAGCGGCGCGTGGGTGAGTGGCTGACTCCGCATTCACACCCTGCCTGCGTTCCGGGGGGAGAACCTGCAAGAGAAACCCTCTGCATGTGTGCCTGGAAAAAATAATTCTTCATCATCCGCAGAAAGCTGCACTTTCCATTGAGTTTTTCCAGCAGTGCATCTTTTTAGAAACCACAATAAAAACACGGGGCTGCAGGATTTTTATTCTTTACATTCCTCACTGCACAAAAAAGGAGCGCCAAATGTTTTTCTGGAAGCAAGATTTCCAGCCATGAGCAATGATTTAGGAGGGTGAGAATATCAGTTTCCAATAATGTTTCGTTTGGAAAACTTTGAGATTTACTTGAACATCAGCAATGTATTTCCTCTGCTTTGATTTCTCCGCTTCCATATACATTTATTTAGCCACTGGCTGTTGTTCTTTTACCCTCGAAAAATCTGTTCTTATGCCCTAAACATCGTCTTCTTTGTTATGCTAAGGCGGGAGATAGAGCGGCACGCAGAGAGAGAGATAAAAGTAGTGTTGTTTTATGGATCCTACGCTGTGTACTTTGCAGGAACTTTAAAAATAATTTTCATAGTGCTCCTAAGTGGGATAAATGTTCCCTAAGACCATTTACAAAACATGAACAAAAGAGTAAGTTGAGTAAGCACAGATTTCCTCATCTCACAGGTGAAGAAACAAAGCACTGTAAAACTTATTTGTTGGTACCGGGTCTGGTCAGGGTTAAAGAGGGTGAAGCTTAACCTGAAGGGCCATCACCCGTTGTCGCAGTTGGAGTGGGATGGTAGTTTAAAGTGGCTAAGGAAGGGGTCGGCATTAGACTTTACTGCTTGTGTAACATGTCGTTTTGGAGATGTGTTTATGTGACATGGATTTCTATCACTGGAAGTTAAAAGCAGCCCAGAACCCAAACTGCCCCTGCCAGATGCTGTAATATTCTGTATTAGGGAAAGTTATATTTTCAACAGAAATTTTAATTTTGTGGTTCTCAAAGATCAGGAGTTTCCTTGGAAACTTCAGCACTGCAGCCTGAAATGAAGGAGGTGGGCTATTGGGCCAAGGAGGAGAAGGTCCCTGAAGCTGCAGCTGTCATGGAGGAGTGCCTTGCTGGCCCTGCCACTACTGATTCACAATTTTTGTTAAAATCAATGATTACTAGTTTAAAAAATAGTTTAAAAATAGTTACACTATAGCTCATGAGGAGAGGTTAATGTAGAGCTTTGCTCATCTCCTCCAGATTACGCCGTTCTCCAACTGCTGCCTGGTGGCCTCTTGGGAGGCAGATGACTTAAACTTACTGTACTTGGGGCAATGCTTTTGGTCAATGGCAGATTGGCAGGGATGCTGTTAGGATGGGACTTGGAGCCCATATGCCCTCTGTGGAAATCATCAAGGGTCTTCCAGTGCAAATGGCAGTTTTTGACAGGCTAAAAAGTTGTCCCAGGTGCCTTATGGAGGCCCATTCGTGGGCTTTTCTGGCCCCTCCACTTGCACCAGGATTCCCCAGTCACTGCTACTCATGTGGGGGGATGTATTTAGGATTTTACCTCTGCAAAGTGTTGGTCAAAGGCAACTTAAACTGGTCCAGCTGTTACAATCCTGTTTCTGTCTTTACCCCTCTAGGACTCATGTGATCATACAATATACACATTCAGATGCTGAAAACTGATCTGTTCTTTTCCTCTCCCCACCCAGAATCATGTTTTTGGTTGGATCAGTTCCCTGAACCGACTGACGCGGTAATTGCATTAATGTGAGCGCAGGAGAATGAGAGGCAAGATGGGGGCAGGTGGGACAATGGAATCATAGCATCGGAAGCTCAGTTTAGTGTAGTCTGTCTCCTTGGTTGCTAGAATAGGCTGCATTTGTGATAGCCGGTGAGATATAAATGTGAAGATAATTTGTGCAGGACAGTACAGCAAAAAAATCCATTGATTGACCTCCCAGGCCACTGGAGGTAATGCTACGTGTCAGCTGCTACACAGCTGAAGTAATACTGTCTCTTAGATTTTTTTAATTATTATCTTTTTTTTTTTAATCAGTTGGTTTTACAGTGGTTTCACTCTATGTCATCCATGCTTAGTCTTGTTTCTGCAGTGCGATACTGCTGATCAGTAACTGGGATTATTCTGCAGCTGGAGCTGACTCACTGAGAAAGCTCCAGGAGGAGAGCCGTTCCCCAGGGACTGGTCTGAGCAGATGTAGATCAGGAGTTTTGCAGTCTGCAAATGTCAGACTGATGTTTTTTTCTTCTTCTGACTGGACATTTGTATGTTCTCAGAATTGTAGGTAGAGCTGCCTTTTCTTCAACTACGTACCTACAGCATTAGGACAGAAATTACTTTGGTTTTCATTGCTTCTTGTGACTTTGGTTTTCATTGCTTCATGTGACTTTTCTCCCTGCTGTTTGCACAAGCATCCTGGGACACAGACTGACTATCCTGGTCTAGTCTGTCTTTGAGCTGCTCTCTGTATGCTTCTAGCAGTGGTTCAGTCATGTCTCCCAACAGGCTTGACAGTAAACTGGAATCATCTGTCTTGCAAATGGTCTTGTCTTTAATTAGAAAATCTTTAATGTCTGCAAAGTCACATGTGGGTGCCAGAGTTTGCAGCTTTGTAATGTAAGTTCTGTTGTCTTGCTGGTTTTAGGTGTAAAGATTTAAACAATAATCTCCTTAGCCTCTGGATAACAGTATCCATTGAACCCTGCTTGCAGATGTTCCGTGGGCTAATTCTGGCCAACCCACATGCACCCCTCTTTTTCATATTTTTTTATCCCAGTGAAACCCTAAAAAGCAGTTTCAATTAATTTTCTCATATTTATCCCCAATGATTGCCTATATGTGCAGATTATTTATTTTCACTGTCTATGGACAAGTGCTAATGTGGTTTTTGATGTATTTTTTTTTTCTGTTGTCAGGTATCCTGAGCCTGATTGCTCTGTGTCAAGTGTTACCTTGCTTTTTTACTACTGACATGCTCTTCATGGCTTAGCTTTTGCTGTCTGGCTGCTGCCACCAAGTATTATATGGTGCTCTGGGTAGCACTGGGAAAGCAGCATGTGACCCCTAAACTGCAACCTCTTTCTGATGAGAGGGCTTTATAGGAACGCTGGGCATGCCACCAGTGCAGAAACCATGTAGGCTTCTTGGTGTACCCTCCAATTTTCTCTCTTCCATGTTCCTCCTGTGTTATGGGAACCTACCTTGCTCCAGGCTTAGAAGGAACCATGTCAAAGGACTGGACTTTGACAGAGTTCTTTACATTTACATTCTGAACATTTCTTCAGCTTTGCAGGAACTGGAAAAGCATAACCATAATTCAGCTCATGGGGTTGTGGATAAAAGCTGTAGCCCAAGCTTGGATGGACCACAGGTCGTCTGTTTCCTTGTCATTCCTTTTCTGGACAAAGCTTGTTGAGTTATGCAGAGGAGACTATTAATGAAATAAAACAACTTCATGAGAAGCAACACTCAGTGCTTTGTCTGAGAAGGAATCAGTCTTTTATGAAAGACTTTGTGTTTCCTTGATTTATTTATTTATTTTTCCATTGAGTGAGCAAGATTGTTTAAAAAGGGTGGTGGGGAATGTCACTGGGGAAAAGCCCCCTCCTCTACTCACTCATCGATTCTTATAACATTAAAAAAATTAATTTAAATTGCCACTTTCCTCAAAATGAAGTGTAGAGCTTTCATAGTTCTGTTGTTTAATTTCCCAACTGGATATGAAATTAAGGAAATTGTAATTGTTTGACCTCTCGCATCAGGGAGTCTAGGTATTTTTTCGTCTGTTTCACAGGAGTACATCTATATGAGCATAATGGCTTCCCTAGAGGCTCCATCTCTTGTAAAATACGATCTAATGAATTAAAATATGTCTCCTCTTCTTGGTGCCTTTTCACGCTGTGACCTGCCTTGCGTTTAAGTTCGGAGTGGCTCTTGTTGAATTGTCTGAAGGCTCTCAGCATACTTCCTCCTACTGAATTGTTCTTCCTGAAGTTTGCCCATTGATTACGTCCTCTGGATTGGGTCGATTGTCTTTCTTACACGGTTCACTAATTTTTCCTCACTAAGCATTGCTAATGTGCCTTCCACAAACTTACAGCTTTTTAAGCTTTGATCCAGGAACCTTTCCAAATTCAGCGAAAAACAACCAAAGGAGCTGAGCTTTTTCCCCCCCCTTTCTTTGTGTCCTTTGTTAGTGAAGAGGGCTGGAGATATTTAATACCATTTAAAGCCAGACAAAAAAAACCCCTCTCTTTTGGTGATTTCTCCAAAACACCAGTTGATTATTGTTGGCAAGGATATCACACTGGAAAGGACTAGCTGTTCTTTGTGGTTTTGAGGCCAGAAAACTGCTGGGATTGTCCCTGGTGGCTGGGTGGAGCTTGCTGGGTACCTGCCTGAGAGTAGTGGTGTCCCCCACACAGCAGATGGACTTCTCTTGGTGGGGAGGGAATAGGTTAACACCAAAGAACAAAGCTCTTGTTCCCTAGAGGGTGAAAAAAAATATGCTGAGTATCACTGGAGAAGTAGCAAACTTTGGTCTTGAGATCTCTGTGCTCTGTATGTCTGATCAGATGCATGCGAGATTTTTAGGGAATCTGATACGCTGTCTTTCATAAAATAGGTGAATATGACAGAGTGGGGGTAAGGATGTATCCATTTTCAGGGCTCTTACAGATAAGTTTTTGTTCACAAGTCAGCACTTAGAGGGGTTTACAATGTGGGAATGGAGCTTGAGCTGACTTGCCACCAGAATAAGCATATTTTTCTCTTGAAGAGAAAAGGTGAGCAAACATCAACCTCACTGATATTTTTAGCTCTCAGTGATTGTAAGGATGAGTTCAACTGGATCCATGATCTGTTGCTTAGCTCTTATTTCCCAAACGGGCCACACAAGTGGCCTTATGCACACCCATAGCAGCTGGTAAAACAGCTCTGCTTGCGCAATGGAAGAAGTTGGCAGGAGAGGACTGTCAGGAAGGTTTTGCCAGGATTTCGTGGCAGAGAGGTGACTTTGCCAAGACTGCAGAGGAGTTGATCTAGACCAAGTCAGAAGTCGGGACCGTCTCTGTCTCATTCCAGGTATTAGAAGCTCTGGTTTATGTTGCGTGTGTGTCTCGAGGTTTTAACATGCAAAAAACCTTGCATTTACGTATTTCTCCAGTCGCCACTTCTTCAAAAGGGGAGGAACTTTCCAGCATGCCTCAAAGAAGAAAGTGGCAGAAAGCAGAGGGCTCACTGTGGTTCAGGGCAAACTTCTCTATCCTGGACCGGCAGAAGAGACTCGCAGATGTCAGTGCCCCCGGGAGCGGGGTGATGGCCGGGGCGCTCCGTGCTGTGCTGCCAGACCGCATCCCTCGGTGTGTGATCCGAGCTGAGCCGCCTGTGGGAGCTGTGCCTGCGGCCGGCAGGCAGCTGGGAGCGGGCAGGGGCGGCCAGCCCGCTGACAGCACGGCTCTGGCACCGCAAAGAATCGAGCCCTTTGTATCTAACCATCCAGACCTAATATACTGACATGGTCGTCATCAGATACAGTTGACACATGTTTAAATGGTGTATCTCGCTGCTTTGAACAAGTGGGAAAGTGTTCTTGGACTGCTTTGCTCTCTGCATTTCTACGGAGTTTCCCACTGTCCATTTTCCATAGTTACTTACAGCAATTAACTGGAATCCAGGGCTGCGGCGGCTGCACGCATAGTCTCTCAAACCACACCTGTGGCTTTTTTGTGTCACATATAATTCATGACTGAGTGACGCTTCCTGCCTTGTCATCTTTAGTCCTGGATGAATGAATGGTGTAGCTAAATCAGCTTAGCGCTGAACTAAAGCAGTGGTTCATGTTTAGCTGTGGCTCTCGTACAAGTCGTGCAGAAACTTATTTATGTTGGTATGCCTGGGTGTTCACTGGAGGCTCCAGCTCTTTTGATATCGGATCCACTCACAGCTTGCATGTCCTGCCTCAGCTTTATTTTCCCTTGCAGAGGCATAGATACTGCATGAATCACTGTGTCTTTGCAGTGGCTCCAATGGGCGAAGGTATTTGTGCTGAAACCTCACCAGGCTGTAATTAATCTGTAGACGAAAGGAAATGGTTTTGTGACAGCTAAATGAAGACCAAATAATACAACGTGATGAAAGGTATGATCAGCAGTCTGGTTCAGGATCTGAAGTTATATGCATTTAGCTTTATGCTGCGCTGAAAAGTGTTTGAAAAAAGAATTGCCTGAAGTCCCAGTTAGTAGCAGACAAAAGCAGAGGAAAACCTGCATGTAATTATATATTAATAAGCAGAAAACTGAACAGGGATTTAAAAAATTACACCCTGTTATTCAGTGTGTTTGAAAACATTTGGGAAACTTGCATGTAAACTGAATTCTGTACACAGAGAGGCATGTGCATTTGATCTGTAAGATCAGGGTATGTTCCAGTGAACAGTCTTTTCTTTGGGCTTTAGCTATGCTGAGATAGAAAACATGTGATAAACTTAAAATTGTAGACTTTTGTAAATTAGGCAGAGGATTTTTTGTGTGTTTTTTCTCTTCCCCCTTCCCCCCTGATTTTTATTGTTTTGCAGAAGGAAGGAAGTTGTTGATCGTCTTGTTTGAAAGTTAAATGTTTCTCCAGTGAAAAGTTTTGGGGTTATTTTTTGTTTGTTTTTAGATAAGAAGCTAATATTTTGAATTCGTGTTTCAACTTGTTCATCATCAGTTACACCTTTGATGCAGGTTCTCTCACATTACTTCAAGTGTAGCTGGAATTGGTTTTAGCAAAAAGACACAATAGTAAATGTGGCAGCTTCCCTGTAGTTTGGTGACTGTGACTTGTGGAATAGGCACTCTGAAACTGGTTCATGCTGGACATTTCTAGCAGCAGCAGTGAATCCTCAGCGGACTGGATGATCTTCCAGAGTATTGAGATTTCTCAACTTCATTTGCATAGAATCACAGAATCCTAGAAATTACAGGTGAGAGAGACCTGAGGGGTCTCTAATCCAGCCTCCGGACTGTCGTCAACACCAGGTTACATTGGATGTGCCTTGTCTAATGGAATCCTGCAAGCCTCTGAGGACAGAGGTGTCTCAGCCTCTTGGGAGTGACCCTGTCCAGTATGACCTTCCTAGAGAAAACTTCAGAACACCCAGCCTCAACTTCCTAAGCATTGTCAGGCCATTTGCCACTACCAGGAAGGATTTGGCTCCATCAGAGTTATAACTGCGCCCTGTCATTGTAGATCATGTGTGCATGCTTATTTTCACTTTTCATTTTAAGACTTTGTTAATGAAACTGTAGTTAGACTGTCTGTATTTAAGCTAAAAGCAGATCATTATTACAAAATTTTAGTGAGATCTTAATTTCACTATGGCTATATCATGCCTATGCCTTAGTAGCACTGTAAAGCTATGACAGTATTGTTATTGTGACTATGATCGTTATCATCATCACTATCTCTGTTCTTAATATGAATATACCATTCCAGGTTGCTATCCCTATTTTTGACAGCAGAAAGCAATATTTTTTATGACTGGGCAGAGTCAGATGCTGGTAGGAAAATGAGTTGTATTCTCTTACGGCTTCAGCATCATCAACAAAATGATTGAGTACTGTAAATTTACATTATAATTATGATGTCAGTCACAAACAATACAACTTGGTTTTCAGTTTGACTGAGAATGTGCCCTGGGAATTTGGAGGAAATATATTCCTCTCATTTGGAAGCTGAATAAGTCCTAACAGAAGTATTTCAAGAATATATATGTAGTTCAATGATGTTATATTCAGCAAGTATTTTATAATTAGCTCAGGTTTTAAGGGCAGAACATCTCATTTGGTTTCCTGTTTTATTTACTTGTCATAAATGAACTCAGGATGCTACACCTTTTTTTTTGTTTGTTTGTTTCAATAGCATTTGCAGCAGTACTCCCTTTTGTCTGAGATGTGAATTATTCATTTAAGTAAGCGGGTTGTAGATAACTTGAATCTTGAGAAATGAACATCGGAGAGAAAAGCTGTTTTCAGTGCTTTAAGACATAGGACAATATTTTTAAAAGATTGTAGTGAATTGACTGTTGAACTTCACAGGGAAACTTTGCAGTACCTTCTATATGCAGAGATGGACCAGGGAGCTAACTCTTCCTGACTGCATGATTTCTTTAAGATGTCTTGTCATGGACACCCAAAGTCCTCCACATGTGAATGATGGCAATACCTGAGTGTTTGTCTCTGTTAGAGAAGATGTCCAAAGCCATAGAAGTCCCTGGCTGTTTCTCCAAGTCATCTGCAGGGAACTATTCCTCTTCAAACTAGATCTTTGTACCTCTAGTGACTTAGAGCTTAAGAAAGGCTTTGTCTTCAAGATCTCTCTGGTTCTGCCCTAAGGAAGGCCCCTCTCAGTCCTGATCAGGGCTTTAGGGGTTCTCCAGGATGTCTTAAAGGAGGAAGTGACAGCAAAGGCACAGTGACGTGGAGAATGGTGCCATCTCTCATACCACAGTGGGTATGTGAAATCATCTACCATGATATGAAGCAATAGCTCTTCCAATATATAGCAGCTGGTTTTGCTTCTGTTGGTGCTGGTGGCTGATACCAGTCAACTGCTTTGGAAACAAACAGCACCCACTGGAGCTGAGCATCCTGGCTGGACAGTCGCATGGCTCTGTGGATTTGCTTTCTTACCTTCCTACCTTCATCTCCTCCCCTTCCCCCACAGTTTCTACTGTGCTTTCTCTTGTAGATGGCAATATAGGATCACACTGCTTTTCATTTCCATCACTTTTCCCTGCTGTGACTGAATCTGTTGCAATTAAATTTTAATTGAGATGCACACTGCTTAAATAGACGCAAGACAGCTACAGCTATCACTAATTAATTTTCTTCCAAAATGACAACATTTAATAATTATATTCCTTGTCACTTACATTATTTATACAAGTTTAACTCTGGGAATTTTTTTAAAGACACGTCAACTGTGAAAGTGCTTTATGGTGTTAATCTCCTGTAAGGCAATTGTGATTAACTTCAGAAGTGGAAGTATGTTTATGGTGCATTTAGTAAAACAGCATGTAACTCTGAAAGTTGCAGTTAAGATTGAGGTATTTCTACAAGGTAATAGTGTTTATGGTTACAGTATTCAAGTCTGGAGAAGCCCTAATAGAAGAAATTTGTGTTCCTGTATCATCTTTGATTTGAGGATCTCTAAGCACTTTCTACCTACTAACAAACAAGCTCACACCTTCTGCGGAAATTCCTCCTCAGTTTCTCACTTCACTCAACACGTAGCACAGAGAGATCATCTGCTGCCCCAGCTTGCAAAAATCCTTGTCCTCTGATAACAGGCAAAGAAATTGACCTTTCTGTATTTTAGTCTGAAGAATCCATCATTGCTTGCTGTCAGACAGGGTGTTGGTTGAGTGGGACCATTTGTCTGTGGTGACAGATCTGAAACAGTACTGTGACAATTTGGGGATTCTGTCTGTTCTTGAATACAGCATTGCTGCATCATGGCATGACTTTGGTGTTTGTGGAGAGGTGTATCATCAACCTCCAAACTTCAAATGTTCTCCAAACAAGTAGAAAGTTCTCAGGACAGCTGTGAGGAGAATTCTGCAGCCTCTCCTGTGGTGATGTACAGTAGCGACGTTCCCTCTGCAGAACAAAGGAGCTGAATATGGAAGGTGAGATGCATCAGCCCTGGGCAGATCAGAAAACTTTGAGAATGACTGGAGAGTTGGAGAGCTTTTTATTTTTTCTCAGTAAGGAAGCTATAGCAGAGGGATTTTGTGGGTCAGAGAGGTAGATATGAGAAGGTGGGACACATAAGGCTTTGATCTCTCAGAGAACCCAAGGCCAATAAAAGTCAAAACTAGATGCTAAAAATGACTGCAAGTACTCGAGTGTGCGTATTTTCTCTGCTAGCATAGAGTAACTCTTTAGAAATCTCCACACCTTTCTGGTTGTCACTAGCAAAATAAAGCTGCTCTGGGAAAGTATGTGAGTGCATTTATTAAGAGTGTTGGGGATTGGTGCTGATATTGCAGAGCAGAAGTAGTTGGATGGTGCAACCCCATTCCAGGAAGACAGAGACATTTTCCAAGGATGGCAATTGTATTGTGTGCTGCTGTGATCAGAGGAGGTTAAGATGATGTGGATCTAGAGGGCTGATCAAAGGACATTTGGAGTGTTTCAGTCAAAAGAAATTTGATTAAATATGTTAAATGTGTATACAGTGAAACTGTCTTCTTGAACATATGGAACTATCATATACTATTTACTTCGCATAAATTTCACTGTATTCTTGAAGCTAGTCATTTAAATTTCTTTTATAGTGAATATGTAGCAAAAAAAAGTGCCTCCACAGCCTACATTCTCAGGTACTGTCACAGCACCAAAATTGCATTACAAAAACTCTTTTCATTGTCACTTCAGTTTATTTCCTCCTCAACTTTGACAATAGCAGAAGACACTGGGCAATAATTAGAGGGGTTTGGTGTATTTTTTTGTTTCTCATGCAGCGTTGCATGGTGGCAGGGTTAGGTATGCCAGGGAAATGTATCTTGAATATTTTAGAAGACAAGGAAACTTTTTGTGCCCTTATTTTTCTGCATCTCTCTAGGTTGTAGTGTGCTGTTCTCTTCCTAAGCATATTCTGCAGTTAATTACATACAGATTTTTGTGCTTACTGGTAATAGAGTCACAATTCTTGGCAAAGACACAGGTCTTGGCAGCACAATGGAGTGGGACAATAGTACATGCTGCCCTCTTTCTCCACAGTGGGCCTGTCCTGGGAGCCAAGGCTTGCTCCATTGCACCTGAAGGGACAGGAATCATTTGTTCCTCTGACAAATAGGTCTCTTCCTCTATGTGTTTTCCCTGAAGTTATTTACACACGATGTTGTTTGCTTTGAGATCTTGCACACTCTGTAATTTGCATGTGATGCTGTAGTTGCTGATGGTTGTTCCTTTGAATCCCAGTTCTCACAGTCCTGAAAAATACCTTTAGCTGCTAGTGCAATTGAGTAGCTCTGGGACCTGGAACCCGAAAGGTCTCAGGTATGGTGAAAGCTGGGAGAGTTTTCTGCATGATACACGATATGAGTAGTTGTATCCAGGTCCCAACCAAAAAGCGAGGCAGAAGCCATGTGAGTTTGGGTCTGTGTTGTGTCATTACTGATCGGCAAAAGTCATTAATCAATGTTCACAGCTACCAGTCCTCTGCTCTAAAAATCTCAGAGAGGTGATGAAAAGCCAACCCACCATGTGCTTCAGGTCTGTTTCCTCTGAAGGCATCTGCCTGGATATATCCACTAGTCTGATCTTAGGTTACAAGAGTGCTAAGGGAAGACACCTACTGTTTTTTCAGTACCCCACTAGTGATTTGGGGATGTCCAAGAATTTTTGTTTTCAAAAGATACTTTTTCTCTGTTGTTTTTAATTAACATGTTAAAGTTACCAATAAACCTATGAAACTCTGAGTTTGCAGTGGAGATACTGGCTCCAAAACAGAAAGTGTGTTGAGCTGTCTTACCTTTCATGCATTAAAGGCTGGGAAAAGCCAAAGAGGACAAAGTGGTACCAAATGTTGGGTACCTATAGACATGGTTTAGATACAAGAAATGGTGCGGTCATCCATACCTGGTGACAAAGTCCCCTGTTCCTGTGCCACCCTATGAAAGTTTGGGCTCAAAAGGATGACTGTAGAGAAGGGAAAGAACATAGCATTTTCTCTACTGAAAAAATTAAACATAACTGGCTTTTCAGTGATCGCTTATGACAGCAATTAGAATAAATACTTGAAGAGGTGTTTCAGTATTTCTAGTGTATAATTGTGAATGTCAGGGTGCCTTGACACTATGTGTGTATGCAGAGGAAGGAGATATAAGAAGTATGATCTTTTTTTTAGTGAGGGACAAGTGAGTTATGATAAATGAGTTAAACAAGTAATTATTCCCTTACAGGAGGAAAACTACAGTTAGCTGCAGAAACCTCGTACAGTGAATCCTCTCTGTATCGCGACTTATTCNGTGGATGTTAAAGGGAAAGAAACTCCCATACCAACGCCTCCCCCCTGCCATAAGTGCACGGGGTGTTGCAGTGTTGCAAAGTTAAGGTTTTTCCAGGCTTCAAGAATGCTGAACAGAGCTCAGGGACACCCTTTCCCCGCCGCAGAGGCGGGGCGAGCACGCGCTGGCTGGCGCGGGCCCCCCAGGGTCGGTGTTAGCACCGGGGTCAGGCCGGGCTGGGGTGCTGGGGGGAGAGCGGCACAGGGTTTGGGCTGCGGTCACAGCAGCCACTCAGAAACAGTTCCCTTTGCTCGCCTGTGCCGAGACAGACTACGTGAAGGAGCAAAGAATTGTCCACAGCGCTTCGGAGTTCCAGGGGGTGGAGCAATGGGCGTGGCCTGCATGCATATTAACGACCTGCAGTTCTTTGCGAGTTTAATGTTTCGCGACGCCTTTGGCCTGTCCCTTTCCTCGCGATGAAGGGGGTTTAACTGTACTTCTAAAACCAGAGCAGATGTTTTCACTGGTCCCTTATTTTCTGAGAGGATCTGATTCTCATCTTGCAGGCTTGTAATAGAACAGAAGGCAGCCCAAGTCAGTAGTTTCACCGATGAAAACTAGTGATGAATGAGACTAGGAGTGGACAGATTTCTCTGGTCTGTATGACCAAACTCACTCAAAGAACATACACTACTTAGGCCCTAATGGAAACAAGTGCACATGCATTTGCTGAAGTCTCGCCAAAGCCAATGAGATTGAAAGCATAGTGTGGTAGGCTTTGATAGGCTTTGAAAGAGGAGACAATGGTGGAGGCAAAACAAAAGAGCATGCTATCAAAGGATGTAAAGCAAAGTGACAGGACCAAAGTGACAAGCTAGGAAAATGCTTTGCTCCCACATTCTGAATGGCTGTGAAATCAGCTTTGTACTCATTAGAGCCAATGTAAAGGAACTTGCTGTAAATGAAAATGAATGGCTTATAGGCTGGTGTTTTGAGTTCAGCTGTGTAGGTGAGTGGCAGGAAGCTCAGGGAAGTGCCAAACTCTGAGACATTGTTAAGAAGGAAGAAGCAGGAGTCAGAGGTGGCCTAGAGGCAAAATCTACAGTGAGGTTGGAGGGACCTGAGGACCACCCCAGGTTTCAAACTTGAATAACAAACAAGATGCTATCCACCTCTACAGCATTTGGCATCCTTTGCTACCTTCTAACCACAGCCAGACTGCTATGAGAGATAACTGAGAGACAGACCGAAGTTTCTGTGTGATTGGAGGGAATTGTGTCTGAACTAGGTCAATACGAGAGTAAAATGTAGGTAAGATTTAGTGGAGAGAAATCCCAGAGGCAACTGGGTACAGAAGATTGGATGCAGCTTAGCTGTGAATGAGGAGGAAGATGGAATGAGAGTTACAGACACAAATGGGATTTTGGTTTTAGAGAGAGACAGACCAAGGCAGACCAGGAAAAAGAGCAGAAAAAAGAGAGAAGGCCAAGGAGAATAAGAAAAGTGGCTATGATGTGTTTTAGAGGATGGTTGTGGAGGAATGAGGGAAAGAGGAGATGAAACATTAGGAGCAGGGAGGGACTTTCAGATGGAAGGTAAAAGACTTGTTTTGACTCTTTTCTCCGGGAAGAACTCCACAAGCTTGCATTCAGAAAAGAAGATACAGAGATCAAATATAATTATTCTATGCATTAATAGGCAACAGAAATAAACTACAGTAACTGCAAGGTAAATATAACTAGCAGTATTAAATAACTGTGTATGTATGTGTGTACACACACACGTCTATGAAAGAATTCTGTCCTGAAGAATTTGTATTAATCCTTTGTGGTTTGTCTTAAATTAGATAATATCAAGGAACAAAAGCAAATGAGGAAGTATTTACAGGGTCTTCTCAGGCTAGCCCTAATGATTTGAGTCTTATGTAATGACATAGTAAAAAAAAAATAGTTGGATGTATTGTCTAGTAGCCTTGTCAGTCACTGCACTTGAAAGTCTGGTATAGCCTCAGAAAAGGTGTGGGCAACCAACAGGAGCTTATGCAGTTTCCAGTGCTCAGCTCCTGCCCTGGTTACCACCTAACACAGTTCTTGTGCTTCACTTGCTTCAACTGCGCAGTCACATAAACACACTGTGGTTCCTAAACCTTTCCTCTGAGCCATAGCAACCTGCTGACATTTGCTAAAGGTTCACTGCTGGCCTGTGTTTTGTTCCAGGAAGTTTTGTGGACATGAGACATTCTGACATGTCACCTCAGCTTGTTTTGTATCTGAAGCAGACACTGCAGGGCAGTGAAGGACCAGACCCCCTCATATTTCCAGTCTTCTGTAGGCTGTGGAGACACCACTGCCAGGATTGTGAAGAGTGTTTTCCCCCTTACCTTTTATAGCAAGAGAATGAAATAGATGACAATGTTATTTCTTTCACTTTTTGATGCTGGCAACTACCTGCCTGACCAAGAAACCAAGTCAGTTTTTGTAGGCTACAAAGTGAAAATTGCACTATGTTCTGTTGGTGAATGGTTTTATAATTTGCCTCAGTCATCAAAATACTTGCAGCACAGTAGATGTAACTGCATGGTGAAGGAATGTATACTCGGCAATATTGCCATTGGCAGGACATAATACCTGGGAGTTTATCAGTGTTCTGGGAGATGTTTATTACTTGAATCTTACTAATTCCTTATCACAAAAGAAAAACAAAAAAGAGAAGTTGGAAAGTAGAAGTTAATTCACTTTTCAGCAGAGAGAGACAAGGTTACATTTAATCACTATAAATGCAGGAGGTTTGGTCTGTGGAGGTGTGGTGAATCAGCCATTAATAACACACTGATATATAGGTGCACAGAGGATCAAGGTGGTGATCCATTCTGCTTTTCTCTATAAAGCCTCCAAAGGTGTTTATCTATAACACCATCAAGTACTTTCTTAAACCAATCCACGTCCTGTGATGAGTCTTAGACTGCAGCAGATCTGGAAAATTATCTGAACAAAATGTCAGTTCTGCTATGCCAGAGAGACTTGCACCCACCTGTATCTAGAGCTCTTTTTTGTTGAAACTGGTAGCCTTATTTCTAATCTGAATTTTCTCTAGTTTACCTTCTAGCTCTTAGCCTCTGCACTAGGTATTAGGTAACTGTAATTGGTTTAGCTGTAGGTTCTTTTCATGTCCCTTGCCTCTGCCAAAAAGCATCTGTTATCAAATTTTTTCTGATTGTATATGTATTCATATTACTGGTCAAGTCTTCCTGCAAGTGTCTCTCCTTTGAGCTCTCTTTCATTTTTCTCATGTATGGCGCTGGAGCCTTTGCAATTTCATCTGTCTGGGTGGACTGTGGCCACCAGAGGTGGGCATACTGTTCCATTAACAGTCATTTAAGGGTTAGGCAGAGAGGCATTATAACCTCCCAAAATCTGTGTAGGCAAACACACATTGCTTTAATTCTTTTAATACTGGCAACCGCCATAGAGCTTGTCAGCCACTGTTTGCCCACCATAAAACTTCAAGTCATCTTCAGTCAGTGTTTCTCAAAACACAGTCTTCAATTTAATCAATTATCTTCCAGATGTGTGGCCTTGGATGCAGTTGCTTTAAAACTTACAGTCTTTGTATCACCATCTAAGGATGGAGAGCATGTCACTAGTACAAAGCAATCATGTTTATTTACCATGTCAACAGTCATTTGTCACTGACAGACTTCGTGGTTTTGTATGTACAGTTTCCAGTCACTGATAAACAAAATGATTGTAGTTCTGCAGTCATATGAACGTTTCCACTAGATTTGGTAATACTGGTCAGGACTAATTTGTGTATTAAATGAGCTATTCCACTTCTTGTTTATTACATGCGTTCATAGCATTAGAGTCTACACAATTAAGGAATCTCTTCTCTTTGAGTCCCTTGGTACCTTGATTAATTTTGATCTTGACATCTTGATTTCTGGCTAAATGAGTGCTCATTTTCACCCTTGTCTTTTGTCATTAGCTTAATACCCTCCTGAATACTTTAGCCTGTCTCCTGAAAGACATATTCCTTTCCACTGAAATGACAGCCAGCCACGTTGTACAGACTGTTTTCTCTGTAGAAGATGGACCTGCACTGCTGAAAACTTAGGGGCACTGCCATTCATTACTTAACTGTTAATTTTTGGAAAAATATATTACCTTGTAATTTGAGTCACAGCTTGCAGAAATGACTACTGTTCAAAGTAGTATTGATTTCATTCTTCCTCATAAAAAAATTCCTTGCAAGTATTCTTTGTTGTTCTTGAATTTTTCTTCACCATCTTGCTTGTGTCCTCGCAGACTAGGCTATGTTGTGGTTTGTGGGTACGTCCCATATAGCTCTGACCCCTCCTATTACAGCAACTGTCAGATATTTCGACAGTTTGGGGGTTTTCAGATGCTCTGTTAGTTGTGAGCATAAGGCTGAACTTGATGACCTCCATAGATCCTTTCCAACCCCAAATATTGTATCTTCCTCTCAGAAAGTCTTCTTGCGTTCTCATCTGGATGAATTTTTCTCCATTCTCTTGTTTATGAACTGCCAACCTTTTTATGTGGTCTGCATCCTGCCTTCAGCTGGCAACTGTAGTCTTATAAAGACAATATGTGGAGTAGAATAAAGTGTGGAATAGCAGCTTGTGTGGTGTATGTGTTCAACAGAGGAAAACGAGCCAACTGAAGTGTTGCTTTTTTGTTTTTAATTACATTCTTGTTTCCTTCCCAGGCTTCTCTCTTCTGCATACTTCCATGTGTGCCTCCGGAGAGAGGATTCAATAGGCTGATGAACAGAACTGGAATGTTTAAAAATAAACCAAAAGTTTGTAGTGAAACATGTTCTGAAAGAACCTAGTTGCCATAGGGATTTTTGCAAGGATGCAGTCCTTCATCTTTCATTGCTCAAAATGAAGGTTTTCATTTCTTGAGCCAAATGAGGGGTTTCTTATCCAAGCTTTGGAGCCTATTCGATTTCATCTGAGTGGACTAGTCGCTACAAGACAATATTACTCATCCAACCCCTACATAAAGCAAACCCATTAAACTTCAGTGCATGTGGTTTGTATTTGAGGTTTCATTCATTAAAGTTGAAAGTGGCCAAACTACTGCAGCACGGAAGTGAAACCCTGAGAGGATTCTTCTTCAGTCACCACCAACCAGCAAAACACTCACTTCTCAAAACTTCCCTTGAATCTGTTTTCAAGGCAGCTCTTTTCCTATTAGCCAGATCTCCCGTGTTAAGCCTTATCTGCTCTGTGGAATCTTCATGAGCGTCCCTGTTAAGAATCAGAGTTTCTGCCCCTCTTGTAGTATGTGTGATTTACTTTCCTAGAATTTTTTACTCATAAACCTGATGAAAAGTCAATAAGTTATTAAGGATTTGCAGTTAAAGTCTAATTTTGTTGTAAACAGTTTAATTGTCCTCCACCCTGGTCTTAATGCAGTCTGTTACCCACCCTGTTTAGCTGTAACCCACCCTGATAAAGCTGCCAAGCACCACAGATGTTTTATCTGACATACTAGTTATTAGTAGTTTCTGCTCTTGTTGGAGCATGAAGATTTGATGAAGGGTTTTGGGTTTTTTTGTTTTCTTCAATTTTTCTTTTTTTTTTCTTTTCCTATTCTAGTGTGCAAACGTTTCCTAAAATGAAAACAATACTTTTTCATTAGATACATGTGTGCATACATAGGTATTATTTGTCTTTTTGGTTTTGTTTTTGGAAAAAAACCAGAAAATTCAGTTACAGGAAATTGAAAAGTTCTTTGGATTTACATCAAAAACCCAAACTTAGACAACACTTTGCCACAATTCTCTCACTCTTGCAACAAAACCAAACAAATAAACAAAACCTAAGTGAAGATTCATGAACTAGTTATAATGGTGACGCATCACTTTTGAGCAATTTTTGTTTACTTGGTGGCATCCTCCCATGTTTTTGTAGCATGTTAATGCAGAGTCTGAATGCAGGAGTGTCTTGATTATCTTCTTTGTTGGTTTTTCACATGTTGGAATTTGCTTAGTAGAAATTTTCTCATGATAAGACACGTAGGATCGGCTTTGTAAAAGTACAAGCGTAACTTTGTTTTCCTGTTTTACCACAAAAGGCTCTTCCCTCCAGCCCCCACTCCTCCATCTTCTCAGTTCTTCCAAAGTAAGAAACAAAGATAACTTCTGAGGGAAAGGAGGGAAAGTCAGGTACCCCAGCCTACATGTCTCAGCATGGATCAGTGCCGATTGCGTCTGGCTTTGAGCTTTTATGTCTGTTCGTATGTTTTGATGATGTATTGTAATTGCTTATAACCCAGCATTTGAAAGATAATTTCTGTCCAAGGCTCTAAGGCGGGCAAGTTGAAAATAGGCTTGAAGTGGGGAAACGATTCAAATTTATCTGCTGTTTTATAAATTGGTCTTATTTGTAATGAAGTAGCAATATTAAAGTGACATTAGAATTTGTGAAAAATATAAACAGCAGGCTAAACCCGAAAAATGGATGAAACATGAGGGGGTTTTGTTCAATGTCATCTTCTTTCCAATAAATGCAGCCCAGAAAGTAAATGGCTTTAGAAAGGGAAAAAACATTTATATGTATTACAATACAATGGCCGCAGTGTTGTCATCCAGCCGCAGAATGTCCTAGGATAGCTTGGTTTCTGGTTAACATTCCTGAAGGATGCATGTCTCCCACAGGTCCTGTGCCACAGGACCCAGGAGTCTCAAGGGTTGGGTACCCCAGTGCAAACACCAGCATTACTCACTTGCTGTCCAGGACCCATCAATGACTGGCCACTGCTGGAAAGTCTCCAAGGAGCGTCTAGCTGCTGAATGGTAGTTCTGGAGCATGTAGTTGAATACTTAAAGATCTTCTATATGGTGATAGTTTCTGATTGCCACCACTAACTCCACTGTCATTGTCTGAAGGAAGATTGAAGGAAGTAGAAGTTTGCTGTGGCCAGTGTCAGTGTAAGGGAGGACAGCACTTGTGACTCTGAGATGTATCTGACATTGTTTCCTTTTACATGCCTGGCACCATGTGAAGCAGTACATTCTTTGTGTGCTTAGATGAAAGTCTAGGTACTCCATCTGCAAAGAGTGATTTGCAGGTTCACAGGTTATTCCGAGTTGGAAGGGACCCATAGGGTTATCTAGTCCAACTCCCAATGGATCATGGGATGGAGCATGCTGGAGGGCTGCATTCTTTGAAACTATTTGCAGGTCATACTTCTTCTATCAGAGACCCTTACATCTCACAATTTTTATTCCCTGTAGGTTCCCTTAATGGTTTTTGTCTCTCTTCCCTCTGTGCCTTGCCTCTGTGTCCTGTCCCAGCAGGACACATATCTCNAGTCTCTTCTCTCAGGCTACCAGTGACAGAACGAGAGGACACAGTCTTAAGCTGCGTCAGGGGAGGTTTAGACTGGATGTTAGGAAGAACTTTTTCACAGAGAGAGTAATTTCCAGTTGGAATGGGCTGCCCAGGGTGGTAGTTGAGTCACCATCCCTGGATGTGTTTAAGAAGAGGCTGAATGTGGTACTTAGTGTCATGATTTAGATGATGAGATGGTGTTACATACTCGATGATCTAAGTGGTGTTTTCCAACCTTGTTAATTCTGTGATCTCCCATGGCACCAGGTCTGTCTGCAGTCACTTTTTTCCACTTCCCGTTCTTCTCTTCTTTCTTGCAACAGAATTTGCCTGCCTTATGCCTGTACCTTCATTCATGCTTTTCAGTAAGTCTGTAAGGTCCTTCCTCTATCCCCTTATTTCTTGTCTTCCAGGCTCTTTTCTATCTTGAGGAACCTCCTGCTCTTTTCACATCCATCCAGTCATCCTTGCAAACATCCCTTCTTCCCTCATGCCTCCTTCCCACCCTACATTTTTCCTTTCTTTACCTCCCTGGACAGAGCTGTTACTGGAATATCCCCGGACCTTCTGAAGCTGGTCGGAGGTGATGTTACTACAGAACAGAAACACTGCGAAACACCAGGCAGTCTTAAGTGCACTTTGACCTCTCACAGTAATGCAGAGTGGCTTCTTCCTCATGCTTTCGGTTTGCTGTTGCCATATGGAAATGGCAGATGGTGCTGATCAGGAAGTTAATCTAGAAGTGTATCCATTTCATGCCGTATGCAGAAGATTTGTTCATTAAACTTAGAACTCTAATTTAAAGCCAATTAACGGAGTGATTTGAAGAGACTTGTTGTTTTTGAAGTTCAAAAGAGATGCTAAGTCTCTGATTTCAGCCTTTGTACATTCCAGAACCTGTATAACTATTGCAGTGTTGCCAACCCTACTGGAGTTTTTAATCTCTCTTTTTTTTTTCTCTTCTCTTTTTTTCTTCTCATATTTTTGAGTGATGCAACTTTTGCCATGGGCTGGAACTGTTTGGTGAAGCCTTGTGAACATCCAGCTTTCTTAGCAATTTCATCCTTATGTTTGTGGCGGGTGGGCGGAACTTGTGCATCTTTCTATCCTCTTTGCTGAAAGCCAGCACAGCTCCCTCCTCACTCCTTTTGGCAGCCTGGTATCACTCTTCTCTAAGCAGGAGAAGGGGGTAGACAAATGGAATAAACCCTGAGCAGCTCTGTGCCCTCCTAACATTGCTTCTGTTTGCATGAGTTTGTCTCTGCTCCCTTTCTTCCCTACCCATGATGTATCCTAGTACGTATGGATTCACCACAGAAAATTTCTCAAGGGGAAGGGCAGGAGGGACCCCCCAGACAGACAGCAGCTGCTCTACGCATGCATATCCCAGCATACAGCTCTAATTTCCATGTGTAACCAACCCTGTAGGATTGGCCCAAGTGGACCATTCCTAAGACACATCATGTTGGGAAGCCTTGTGTCAAGAGGATCCAGAAAGTGATTAGCTGTGAATTAGTGTTTATCCTGCTTTTACCTGGGATTGATATTCTGTAAAGACTGTAGGTCCTTCAGCAACAGGCAGTATGTTTAGATAGTCGCAATATTTAGTAGTGGCAAGTGGACAGAAAAAACTTTCTTTAGTAATTTGAAGCTATTGCTGATATAAAAGAAAATAGAAAGGTCAAGTTTTGCTGTGGTATAGAGCCTATGACTTCACCGGGTTAACTGCTGCTACTTCCCTGTAATTGAGAACATAATTTGGCTCAGATCCTGGGAGGCTGAAAGGGATCACAGCAGCCACTGTATTAAGCCAATGTTCAGAACAGTTGGCTCACACTGAATTTCATAAGTAGATCTTGTATTCAGACGGCTTTAACTTTATGACCCAGTCCACTGCAAAAGAAGAGATGGCAAGAGTATATCTTTGCTTATCTTAGCTAAAGCAGCATGCCAAGAAAAGATATCAAACTTAGGATTGTACCTAAATGCGAGGTGATGTGGCAGAACTGATCAAGTATCTCCCTGTGGATGGGTGAGCACAAAACTGGTGAGAGCACTGTAAAGGCTGCCCTCGGTTAGCTCAGCTCCCCTTGCTCTTGCCAGGAGCCAGCAACAGTGGCGCTGCATCCTGGCTGTGGCTCTCATTTCAGCAGCCAGCATAACTCCAGTGTGTCCCCTTGGGATTGATGGCATCTCAATAGCAACGCTGGTGCTGTGCATGAGGAAGTCAGGTAGAAATGGACTCAAAATGAAGGAGAGAATAGCCATTGGTCTCAGAATACCCAAACTATTCACAAAAGCCAGATGGCTTCTGGAAATATATTTTGGAAACAACTTTCTGCCCCCCTCCATGGGGCTGCCAGGCTTGAAGATGACATTCAGGGTTGGACCTGTGTCACGGCATTACTGGCAGTAACTGCCCTCTGCCAGAGAGCCTCAGTCCCACGGTGCCACTTAGCTTTGAGCAGAGATGGCCAAAATTTGTCATCTCTCACAAGGAGGGAAAAACCAAAAAGCAGAACAAACAAAAAAACCCAAAACCGAACCAAAAAAGTTTTCTGCCCTGTTTAGGGGAAGAGAAGGAGGTTCTCTGATGTGTGAACAATCCTGAAGAAGGAAATATCGGCTTTTCAAACAGAGGGTTTGTGTGGGGTACAGCTGCAAAGTACCTGTTTGTTCCTAGGTTTGCTGGCAGTCCTGTTTGGGCTGATGCCCTCTGAAAGAGACAAGCATTCTGGGACAGCACTTTGACCATTCCTCAAGCACTTAGCGGGAGGGATTGTTTTATTAGGAAAGTTTACAGCTTCTTGTTTTCCCTCAAAGGCAAATGTGACTTTGTTGTTTTTAATTCTGTTGGGATTTCTCCCTTTTAATATACAACACAGCTGTTAAAATAGCTGGGGTTGTCTAGGGCAAATCATATAGCACTTTCCTTGTTCAGCTCTCAGATGGCTGCCTTTTTAGTGTCGCTGCAGAATTATATTACAGGGCATATGAATAGTGCTGGTATTAGTGTCAAAATCAATTACCCAACCCTCCTCCTGCAGAGAAAGCTACAAACCTTAGGAACAATCTGGGTAATCCATTCTGGTTTTCTAATTCTGAGTAATGACGGAGGGCAGAGAGTTGTGCTTGAATAAGTGCATAGGGTCTTTCTCTGTATAGTCACTCCTAAATGCATGCTCTTTACAGGAAAAAGCAGACTCCCTGTGAAACCCTTTTTCATGCCAAATGGTTCACTGCTAAGATTAATCTGTCATTGAATTTATAAATTCTGTGTGGCACAGAGCAGCAGAAAAAGTTTAGCATCGAACAGAAAGCAAAGTATGTATTGCTTAAAAAATGAATGTTGTGCTCCTGGATAGTGTGGATTGACTGCCTCCACTAATATATCTTCTTCTACTGGTAATAAAAACACTTCCATAGCTTTGTGCCTCCAAGGATCTCAAAGCACTTTGCAGATAGGGCAAAGTACTATTTCCTATTTTATGGCTGTGGAAACTGACTGCAAGAGGGAAGTTAAGCTTTTTGCCCAGGGACACAGAGGAGACTGTAGCAGATCCATGATGGGAGCCTAAATCACCAGAGTTTTCCAGCGCTGTGTCCTGGTCACACATTGCACCAAAAGCACTGCTGGGAAGTCGGCTGTCACCGAGTCTCAGCCATTGTCTGTGAAACATCTGAAGGTGGTATATGAAATCAGTGTTGGTGCTCACTCTCCTGATCTGTGAGTGTAGGTGCTGAGCAGAGCAGGATCTGGCAGGAGGGATGCTTGTGTTCTCCCTAGACTGGGATGATGAGCTCTGGTTGTGGGGCACTGTGGAGGGAGAATGACTTTTGTTTGCCGCTGACTTGGGGAAAAGCTTGGAACCTCATAGTCAGCTTGCTCTGCCCCAGGCACCTTTACGAGGCAAAATAATTATAGACTTATTACCCTAAATCCTGTGAGATTAGAGTAGTTGCATTATTTATTTTTTTTCTAATCCAGTATTTGAGGATTTACCTGTTTAATACGACCACTTATTATAAACACTTGACTATTTTTTTTAATTCATAATTAATCTGAAAAGAGAGCATACAGCTGCAAAGACCAAATTTTTCAAATACAGGCCTGATCTCCTGTCACGTTCCAGTTGGATAAATGACACATCTGAAAGACTGGATTCCTAGTGAGGTGTCTGTGGCAGGAATTTAGATTTTGCTTCAGGCACCTCTCAGGAAAAAAAGCATGGCTCTAACCTGCATGTTTCATGGAACAATTTCTGTTACTAGTTCCTTCCTTCCCCTCGCCAACTGCTGAGCTCTGCAGTGCCCCAAGGAAGCTCCCTCACCCCTGGGGCTGCCCCCAGGGTCAGGGTATCCAGGGGAGGGGGGATGGAGGTGAGGGGGACAGCGTCTGGTTTCAAACAAAAGTGCAAAGCCTTTAAAAGAGGGACTAAGAAGAAACAGGTGGGGGGCTAGTAATAGAGCCTCTGAAGTTTATTTGCTTAATGAACAGAAGCCCAGGCTGTCAGACTTGGGTCAAATACTCCTCCAGTTTGGGGGTATTTATTTCATACGTGGTTTGTAACCCAATCTGATTCCTGGATTAGACCACTGTAAAGTCCTGGCCCCCAGGAGCCCATCCCGTGTTTGCCATCAAGCCCAGCACATGCTGGGGCAGGACCTTGAGGGGCCACCTTGGTATTCACTGGAGCCTTGTGTCATCAGTAAAGCCTGTAATTGTGGGTCCTGTCATTTCCAATGCAAGCTTCGGAGTTTACTGCTGCAAACTGCGACCACAGATCCACCACTTAGTTGACCATTAATGTGAGACATGCCTGAGAGCTCCTGGGATATGTTGCTCAGGTCGCAGCACACAACCACTTGGTTGGACACCATTCTGCTAGAGCCCAGGCAGTGATGATAGTGCTGGTTCACCGCATCCACCATCCACCACGTCCCTCTAGGGTGCCGGAAAGGGTGGGAATTCCTGAAATCTTTGTGCTTTGAAGTTTTTAAGTGAGTGAATGTTTTAATCCTAGATGTTCAGGAGTCAGTCCTCCAGAGCAAAGGCAGGGAATTTTGAGCTGGCACAATGGCAATAAAACTACCTGCACACACAAGAATGTTTTCTGGTTTCCCAGATATTTTTTGCCTGATTCCATTAATTCCAGTAAGGTAAACAGTAGTGTGCTCCAGAGTATCTCAGGAGCTGAAAAATTTGCATTGGAAAATTTGCATGTGAAAAATTGCAGATCTGCATTAAAATTAGAAAGGAAAGGGGGAATTAGCAGTGGGTTTTCCCAAGGCCAGCCTGAGGCTAGTGACAGGTAACTATGCGGGTTCTGTGAGAGCAGGAGTCAGGTGGAGACATGTAAAATAAAACAAAAAAGAGTGGGGGGTGGGGGAACAAAAGTGCATTCAGAAACAAAGTATTCCTCCTCATTAAAGGGAAACCCCATTTTTACATTTAATTTGGGATACCCAAATGTTTGCTTTTGGAAGACCAGTTAAGTTTTAATCATGTAGGACAAATGGTCAAGCTGACATACTTTTGGAGCTGCTATATTTCGTTGACCTAAGTTTAAAGAACCAGATTATTTGTGCTTTGGTATCTTCTTTTGTGGATCTTACATCACCGTTTGTAATGGGAATAAAGCTGTAGCTGATTTTCAGATGCAACTGGTCAGGGTAGAAGACCTTTTTGAGGAGGGAGAGGAATCATGGATATTAGTCCTCACCAGTGAATTCTGGATAGACTCTGGCAGACCTGCTGTGGCTTATCTGTAAGCATTGCTGGAAAGTTCTGATCAGGACACTGGTTCCAAACAAGCACACAGCATAAGCGCACACTCTGGGGAAGTAAAAAAAAAACCCCACCTTAAATGTATGTTTATCTGTATTATATTGGAAATTTTCAGATGACTGAATTTTTTCTTATGATGGGCTAGGTCATATATATGATGGACCAACGGGTTTTATACTTGCTAAGTTTTTGTATCTCAGCTATCCTTTAACCCTGTAAAACCCTTTGAACTTATAAGCTTTACTGTCTAGCCCAGGTTTATGTGGGGAAAAATTAGTTTTTAGCCCTGATTCTTTTAGATCTGTGAGAACACCCATCCCTTTACATTGTTTTTGCCCTTTGTACCTGTGACTGCTGTACTGGCTGTACTGCTGGAGTTAGAAATCTAGGAATTCTTTGCTGCTCACCGTTTACTTTTGAGCTCTATTGGGGCTGATTTTGCTTGTTGTGTGTGGTGACCAGCATCTGGTTTTGTTTTATGTTCTGTAGGATTTGTGAGCTGGAAGATGCCCGTCTAAGATGGAAACTTCTGCTTCAACGGCTGCTGGGAAAAAAGAAGGGAAAGGTGCCGTTTTGGAGGGGAATGGCTTCACAGAGACGGGGAAGAAACCCACTCCTTTAGCAGCTGCAGGAGCAGCAGTGGCACAAGGAGGTACTTTATGTTTTCCAGAATCTGAAAGCAGCGGGGGTGTTTTTCATTAGACTGTAAGAATTTAATAAGTATGGTAGCATCTGTCTTCCTGTGAACACACTGAGTTTATTGGGGTTCTTGGCTGTCAGAGGTCAGAGGAACGGGAAGCTGTGTCACCGTGTGGCATCCAAACGTCACTGCACCAAGATGAGTCACCACCGCTCCCAGGGAGCTGGGTTGGGGTAAGAGACAGGATGGGTGGTGAGAGATGGCCGTCAGGGAGTTGGGGAATCCCATCAACTCTTGCCACTATCTGGTTGATGCTGCGTAGTGTTGGCAGCACGGTGCCCTCCACTCCTCCATGGTGGAGTTAAAGAATGAATGGCTGGTGAGGCTGGCTGGAGTTGGGGAGCACCTTGTTATCATGATCAAGAAGGGGTGTTGTCTTCCAGCTATGATGCTGCTAATGAGCTAAACAGACTGCACAACCTCCGGTCATTGCTGCTAGGATTTCATGGTTAGGGAGGAATTTGGGGAAGTCCAGACCCAATGCAAGAGTGTTCACGAAGAAACCCCTTCATTTGTTCCATTCCTTTTAATGACAGAAACAGCTCAGGTCCTGATTTCTTTTTTCATCAGTTTTAAGCAAGATTTTGGTTTTGCTGCTGTTGAAGTCCGCTGGGAAGCTCTTGTGGACACCTATGGGCATGGAGCCATAATTAGTGGGTGTAACACCAGTGTGCAGGGGGATATGTGGTATTGCTCCTGCCTACTTTTGCTCACTATGGCAGGCAAAACACACATCCCTCTTTGGCACACATGTGCTGGTGGATCTCCAAATGGGTGCCAGGGCGCATCATGGTGGCACAGCTGTGGACAAGGCTGTGCCCGCAGGGTAGGGACCACAGCTGCTCTTGCTGAGGGCTGAGTGTCCTCTCTGGTCAGGGAGACAAACTTAGAAGGGGCTGCACCAGTTTGGATGTGACAAGAGACATCCCAGCTGTGTAAACTTTGCAGGCAGCTTTTTTTCTTTCCGCTTTAAAATACATGTTATTGCTAGCCAGAGTCTACCTCAAAATGAACCTTTCCCCTGTCTTCACTACAGGGTGGTTTTTCATCACCCCAGGAGAACAGAAGGACTCTTCTGTGATCTCCTGTATTTCTTACTCGGGTTGGCTGGAGAGTTTGAGTTTTTTGTTTGAGTTTTGAAGAAATTTTGAAGAAATTCAAATTGCTTGAATCTACTTTATCTCTCCTCCTTTTTCATGACCTTTCTTACTCAGTTTTCATTTCCACGTTGACCTGTGAAGATTCAGATGCACAGAATAAGATAGCAGTGGCTAGAATATAATCTGTCAGGTTAGGGTTTGTGTTTGATGTGTCTGATGAACTTTTTAGATTTTGTTAGCAAAAAGGAAGTTTTTCTTAAAAAGAATCAGAAAGTGTTTTACAGAATTGTTTGGAGGGAAACACAATTTTGTGTCACGGAATGGATCTCAGCCCCCTTCCTTGTGATCACTACACGAAGTGGCAGAAAGGAAAGCTTGTCAAGAAGCCAAAATAGGAGAGAGTCAGAGATAGCAACATGTGAAAGTGCACCATCCCTCAGGAGGTTCCTGTTGAAGACATACAGGCCGTGGAAACTATTGAGGCAGCCCACTTGTGGTATCTCAGTTACTGGCAGACCTGAAGGTTGATTGGCACTAACACAGTCCAAGCATGTGCTAAAATTCACAACTGATAGATATGCTGTTTATGCATAAACACCTTCTTCCCACTTGGCACTCATCTTGGGAGTGCCTCCACCAAGGAAGCAGTCGCCACATTTTCAGACATCCAGTGGATATGAGGGTGCCCCGGGGTGGAGTGTCCATCA
Organism: Pitta sordida; assembly: GCA_013390025.1. Taxonomy (NCBI): domain Eukaryota; kingdom Metazoa; phylum Chordata; class Aves; order Passeriformes; family Pittidae; genus Pitta; species Pitta sordida. The sequence continues at coordinate 1,477,466 of WEKX01000957.1, read as the reverse complement.
GCCCATTTGGCATCCCTGGAGACCTAATTGGTTTTTAAGCATCCAGTATAATACGTCCTGTTAGCAGTGTTCTCTCACCTTAGGAAAAAAAAAAAAAAAAAGATTTATGTGCTCAGTATTTCTCCTTTTATTATGAGGAAGTGGAGAAGTAAGTTGAGGATTGTTTGAAGATGTCAGGAGAATTGTGATGAAAGCACAGTGTAATGAGATGTAAAGAGTGAAATCTATGCCATGCTGTGAAGAGAAGTGCTCATAAATGACCCAAAATGGCCAGCAGCAAAGCAGCGTGTGATGGACGCTGGCCCCAGGACTCTGCAGGTGATGCACGTGCTCTTGTCATTCGAAAGGCTTTCCTTTGAACTCTGGCTAGAGACATAATACAGGCTCCTGAAAGGGACCAGCATGCCTGTATGTGTGCTTGTAAGTAAAAAAATTAATACAAACTTGCTTCTAACGTGAGTTAACAGCAAGGTGTGATTTAGCAAGTGATAACAAAAAGGCTGGGTAAAGATGAGATTGTACTTACATGATGGTCATGCTAATATAGCAGGTTTGATTCCCTAAACTAGAGCAATTACTCATAGCAGGCCAGAAATACACATATATATGCTCTCGTTTTTTGCAGAAGAAAGCAAATGAGGCTTGGAGATTAATTGGGAAGTTCAGCTTGAGGAGGGGATCAGATTTAAAGGGTGGGCCTCTGAGCTCTCCACCCTGCTTTGGAGCCATACAAACAAGTCTTTATTCTCATCCAAGACAAACTCTTGGTTCCATTTATTGCAGAGGTTTTACTCTTTGTTGTAACATACGAGAAAGGGGCATCAAGGCTCAGCTAGCGCTGCAGATCACCAAGCTGCCCTCCAGAGCCAAACAAACGTAATTCACAACACATTTATTCTCCTTTATTCTCCTGAGTCACACAGATGGATTGCCAACATAGCATGTTTCTCAGATCATAAAATTTTCTTTTTCACTTGCAGAAATGAATAGATTCATACGGTTTTATTTATAATTAAGGTAATTGAAGCAACAAAGTGAATACAGTCATACCTCAGTTATTCGTGCTGTCATATTCGTGTCTTCTCATATTCACAGAAATTCTTCCCGCAGTCTTTACTCAGTTATTCACAGAGCGGTGCAGTCCTGCACTGCCACGGTGGGCGGCCCTGGCCCCACCTAGTCCTGCCGCGAGTCCAGAAGTCTTTAACTGTAACACGGAGACCCGTGAACACGCCAGCAGCCTTGCCAGCGCATATGTGCATGTGCAGATATTCATAGCCTCTGCTAGCTACTGCAGTTAAAGGGAAAAAAACCTGGTTCCTGCACTCCTTGCTGCCATAAGGAGCCCAGGATGTTGCAGTGTTCCAAAGTTGCCATATTTCCGGCAATAATTTGCCATATTAATGTCTGACCTGTATTTGTGGATAAAGGTTCTGCAAGACCTGCAGGAGACCCATAATCAGCCAATATGGAGGGATGACTGTATTAGCTAAATAATATATTATTATTTAGACTATTTTATCATAAGGTAGTATGTCTGTTCTCAATTTCTAGTTCCCTTGCTTTGGATATTTGTCCCAAACATTTCCAGCCTCTAACAAATTAAGTTATAGCTCTAGGAAAAGAGATCGATATTGTTGATGCTGGCAGTGGAGAAGAGTCCTTTTGTACTAACAGTCTGCATCCCGTATTTTTAGTCTATTAAAGCTGCTGTTTTAGAGATCTTCTCTGACAGTTTTTTATAGTAACTCATTGATCAGTTGTTCAGAAATTGGCCTCACAGAAATGACATCAGGGAAGTCTCTCCTAATTTTCTATTTTTACATAAATCATCTTGGCCAGGGAGTCAAAACTCCTCTTTTCTGTTTCAGTGGGGGCACATGTTTATGTGTGACTGAGATGGAAATTTTATAATGTCAGTATGTAGGAGCTAGTCTGAACAAGTCAGAACTGCAGAAGAGGCTCTCAGTTTTGATGTCTCCAGTTCTGGAAGGAACTCGTAACACTTTGAGTTTAGAACACCATTTTGGTGAATGAAAAAGCGCAGTTTGCTGTGTAAGGTAGGAGATTTTGGAGCAGAGCACCACATAGGTGAGACTGGATTGTGTCCTCTAGGCTGGCACTGCAGAGTCCTCTATAGCTGCACACATGAGGAAGCCCCAGGCACATGGCTGGAAGGGAAATTTAAATGAGCCACCCTTTCAGAGGCAGAGATATTTACGAAGATGACTTTCTCATATGGTAATAAAAATTAAATACAAATTCTCTTAAATGCTAACCGGCCGACGTTAACAAGGCCCAGAATGCACCTTTCCCTCTCCATCCCACCCTCCTGCATGACACAAACACCAAGTTCCCAAATTGATGGTGTTTATGTTTGAAACATTTTTTCTGATGTCTGGCTCTGTCAAGACTAATTTTAGCATTTCTAAAGCTGGGTAAAAATACAGCCTCATTACTTTGATGTCAGAGCATAGTTTACTATTAGTATATTCTGGGGTTTATCATTTTAGTCATGTTTAACACGGCTACAGCAGGCATGCACTATTAAATCTGGCTTATTTTACATTCCTGTCCGAAATTATTTATTTGGAACAATTTCCTCTCTATCAAAAGACACGGCTAATGCTGAGTTTTAATGTGTTATTTACACACAAAATAACCTATTTACAACTCAGTATCTGCCGCAGGGAGAATGAATGGGGCAGTGCTCCCTTCATCCTGTTGTATCTGAGTTTAACAATCTGGATTGCTAATAGAACCATTTATCACAGGGTGGTAATTTATTTTATGTTAGCTGCACAGGTCTCCCTGCCTCTGATCTATGGAAATACTTTGTATATAATGAAGTTCAACAAGTCATTTGGTGTAAACATGGGGAAGCCAAGATGCAGAACTAGTAAGACTCTGGCTATGCTTTTTTTTTTTTTCCTGCCTTTTTTTTTTTTCTGGGAGGTAACAACTCTTTTCTGATATTAAGGCTTCAGTTGATGAAATACGTCTCTTTGCCCTGTGTCTCCTGTAAAGGCAGAGTATGGGGATTTTTTTGCAGTGGATCAGAGATTGGGATGGAGTTTGGTCACTTGATTTATGGGCTGGCAGGAATGCTTAGTTCTGCAGAACTAGCACACTCAGCCCTTTCATAGGCAGAGGAGAAGGGCAGGGAGCACCTCCCATAACTCTCCAGAGGTCTTCCATAAGCAAGCCCCAAGTGGCATTGGCAGGGAGTCCTTATGCAGTTCAACTTGTCTCAGTGTTAGATTATGGGAAGACCATGTAAATGAGGAAGAGAAAATGCCAGCATCCCAGCAGACCTCAGCACACTGAAAAAATATATAGTTTGTGTGGCCTGAGACTCAGACAAATTAGAATGAGAACAACCCCAATGAGGTCATCTGCTCTGTCCACCCTGGAGGGGAAGGGGACTTCTCCAAAGAATGTTTTTCATTCAGTTTGCATTTTCCAGGAAAAGGAACATAACCAGTACAAGCACATTTGTAACTTTCCTGCCCTGCATTGCTCTCCTGTATACAACTTAAAAATGCTGAGACACTAAAGCTGGGCTTGATGTCAGGGAGGGAAGGGGGCAAGTGATTAAAACTGAATAATGTGAAAATTCTGTAATTTAGACTGCAAAATCTTCTTGACAACCACTGTTTCTTCTTGTTTATCTACTGCTTATAGTTCAGTGGCCCCCACCTTGGATAGGGATTCAGTGCAAGGCTGCCATGAGAGCAACAGCAATCAAGAATTGTATTTATTCTCTGACTGTTTCTGTCAGGCTTTCATAAAACTAATTCTGTTGGGACTTAAAGTGGGTTTGTGCTACCATAGGCCTTCTGAATGGACAGATTGCCTATGAGTCTCTCTTGTGTACCCATTTGTGTCTCTTTGGGTAGCTGGAGGTCTCTGATGTTCAGACTGGTGCAATGCTGAGGCAGTTCCTGAGTTGCATGATATCAAAAACTGTGACTAGTGGCCAGCTTTGAGTCATGCTGATCAGCTGATACCTGAACTTTGGGATTGTTTAGAAAGATCCATGTAGAGGTGGATGAAGTTAAAGCCATGCTGTACAATTTTTATAGTCAAGGAGCAGTATCTGGTGTATGGGCATGGCAGAGAGCACTCTGGGAGCAACAGGTTTATTTCTTTAGCTTCATGTGGCAGAATTTTGATAATCAAGATGACCACGAACTATGCCACAAAAGCACCTTTGCTTCTGCCTTCCATTTCTCCTCTATCCATGGCTTGCAATGCTAAGTCAGCAATACATTTTTGCCAGGTAACCCCTTACTTTGCTTGAAGAAGTGAAAGTCTGACTTGAAGTCTGACTTGGCCACTTGGAGGTTTTTTTCCTTATGAGAGAAACCCCTTGCCTGACCTGGGTTTCTCTGTGTTGTATCCAACTGGGTGGGCAAATGTGTACCTCAGAACTGATAACCATTAATGTTTACTGGCTCTTTGGTTCACATTGTGTAGCCCTTACAGATGAAGTTAGAGTCCATGTCTCCAAAGTATTAGATGATGCAGCTACTTTAGGGTTGGACTCAATGATCTTGGGTATCTTTTCCAACCTAAATGATTCTCTGATTTATAACATCAGCCAGCATTCTCTGATTGCATACAGCTCCCCCAAACTGTCATACCAAGCGATCCTATAGCTTCAGTCCATTACAGATGCAAAGGTGCTTTGAAGACAGAGTAATTTTATCTCATCCCTACCCACATTGCAGGCTTGCATGCCAATTTGGAAAGCTTCTATGAGTTTGAAATAGTAAAAGTTATTCTTCACAGGCTGATTCTGGCGCTGGTGATCCCAACCATTAAATACCCACCTGAAAGACGTTTGTATTTTCTGTCTATTATTAGTATCAATAATAATAGCTGTAATAATAATAGCTTCCACTTTCCTGTTTTGTAAGCTCCGGAAGTTTGTCTTGGCAAGTACTGATATGTCTTCATTTCTGTGGCCCCATCTTAGACTTCATTAAAGTGCCTCTCAGAGGGTACCTAAATATAGCCATTTTAACTGATGTTAAATTTACCTATTGTGGCTTGGTCATTTATAGACAAGTAGGTAAATCCAGTGATAATAATGAATTATCTCCCGGACTGTCTCTTCTGCCAGCATGTTCCCAGGTTTGAATTTTTAGTATCTTTGGTAGCTCTTTGCCTGAACATCTGGGAATTTGCACAGGTTTTGTAAATTAATTCTCCCAACAGCATCCATTAACCTGGCATTTAAGCCTGAGATAATCATGGGGGACCAGAAATTGTTTTGTCTGAAGTTAGCTGCCTGCCTAAATGTTAAGTGTGTAGTTTGGGATCCCTTTACATTAGTGGAGTAAATCACATTGTGAAGATTCCTCCCTTTTCTTCCCTTCAGGAACCAAGGTGAGGCTAGATTAATGCTTTAAAGCTTTGATTCGTGTTCATCAGTCTGTAGCCTCATGAGCAGTTTGAGGGGCCTGACTGCCAGCTCTGAACTGAAATCTCACCCCGTGGCTTCTCTAGTCAGAGGCAAACTCAACACCCAAGAGTCAAAGCAGCCAGGGGAGGTACTTCCCAGAGGTGCTCCAGCTTTACACCAGCATTGACAAAACTAGTGTTTTAACAGCCTGTTCAGAGAGACAGGAAATTTAAAATCCCCACTAAGAGACAAGGGGAAAAAACCATAGTAAATTCTGAAGGCTGCAAAAAGCTCCTAAAAATAACTTAGTTGGAAGACGGCTATTTATTAATGCAAAAGTAAATAATTATGTTAAGGGAAGCAACTAAGGAGGCCAGTTCTGTAAATCACTTTAAGGAGAACCAGCCTTAGATAAAATCCATTCTTTTATCGCACAGATTAAGTCTACCTTTTGACGCTAAATAATTGATAGGGTTTGGCAGAGTGTTCCATGGCTACCTGCATGGAGCAGTGGGATTGCTCTCGAGGTCAGACGAGTGGCAGAGAAAAATGTTCCTAGAAATGCTGTGCATCCAATACTAGCACCAAGACACTGGGCTTGTATTCCTGGCACTTCCTAAAGAGTTTCTGCATGGCCTTGAGAAGACATCCATATACCTCAGAGTGAAAGGAGGACTTGGCACTGTTCATCACCTCTTTGAACTGCCCCCTGTGAAACCAGGTGGTCTATTTTCATGGGTTTGTGTGGTGATGAGTGAGGTGCAGAAGCCTGGGCGACACAGCCAGTTCCACTGCATTATTTTTAATTTTTTTTTAATTAGAGAAGATGAATTGTGCTGTCTGTTAGCTTCTGGGAGCCCAGGTCCTGTGGGGGATTCTCTTGCTTTTGTCAGTCCCAACACTGCTGGAACACTTCAGTCTCTGTCTGCAGACACGGAACACAGGATTTTTTCCAAGGCTAAAGTGGCTGAAATGGGTTCAGCTCTTTCAGAGGCATGTCAAGAACTGATTATCTCTGTGACTTCAGAAGTTCATATGTGGTGCACATAGGATATCCATAATAGTACAGAGATCTTAGTCCAGATTCCTTGGTTCTCTATATCCACTAGCAAGTCCTTCCCCGCTCAATGGTACGCCATGTAATCATGGTCAGATGACTGAAATTCTCATGCCCATCTGCCAAACGGAGGCGTTGTTTCTTTCCCTTCAGGAGAGCTGAACACAAGTTGTCTGTACATCATACAGAGCCTTTGAGAACACCATGATGCAGCAGTCAGTTTCATTCGTTTTGGTTGCATGTAGATCTGAAAATGTTCAGTAGCACAAATAGGATATTACTGAATTTAAGCTAATATAGCAGTGCCTTTGTCCAGTACATAATACAGTGGGCTCATAATTAGGGCTACAGTTTTTTCCAGAGCTAAGTGGGACATAAATTGCAGAAACCTTGAATTTTGAAATAAATCAACATGCTGTGAATTCTGTGTGGGGACTGTGTTTGACAGGATGAGTTTGCTGGTTTTAATGCTAATGACAGGGAAGAAAACATCAGCCAAGTTGCTAAGTTTAGCTTTTGAAGGAATTAAGTGTATATAGTATTTTCATGTAAACTTATTTAAGATTATGTTGAACTTGTAATTTTACATGTGTTGGGAAATGACCTACTCTGGGTATTCTGCAATTCCCACAGTGGTGTTGGATTGAAATCAGGCAAACCTTGCTGGAAAGGACTGAGCAAAACTTTGGGCACATAGGCTAACTGAATCCAAAATGAAAATAAATTAAAAAACATCAAGTGTGCTCCCACATGAACACAGACAATAAGGGTTTCATATAAAGTTGTTAGAAATCAATTCTACCTTTTCTATGGTTGGTTAGAGAGCTCAGTGGGGTTTTCTCCTGTTTTTTTTTTTTTACTTCTTCTCCTGGAATCCCAGATCTTTTAAAGACCATTCCATTGAAAATACTTCCAATTGTAAGTAAATTATAAATAAGAACCAGGAGTATTGTAAGCAAAATATTTATATTTACTGCCACCAATATTTGATTTTTAAAATACAGCAACATTTGCAGGGATTGAATAGTGCTGTTTTGGCCAGAAAGCTGTTTTGTTCTCTTACAGTGATCAGTTCCTGACTCCAACAGATTTAAAAAAAAATTTAAAAAAATCACAGCTTGCAACAGATGTAAACAGTTAAAGTAGATATTTTGATGACTTCAGTTGTATTGATATAAAAGACCAGTGTCTGACATTCCTGAAAACCATCCAATAGAGGAGGCATCTTCCTGTAAGCCCCTGGCCCTGCATGCACTGCTTCAACTATAGTTTAATCGTTTAAAGAAAACAGAGATATTTATGCACCTAACGAGATCCTCTGAGCCTGGAGAGAGTGCTAAGGATCCAGGGACCAAAGTGTTGGGTAATGTTTAGATTTCACAGAATCACAGAATCACAGAAAATTATGAGTTGGAAGGGACCCACAAGGATCATCTAGTCCAACTCACCATCTAATACCCGTACAGCGACCGAGAGCACNCTCCTCCCCCAGCCGGTAGCGGTGCATGGGGTTTCTGTTCTGTTTGTAAAATGGAAAAATGATCTTTCTTGCTCATTTTTTCTGCCTGAGGCTCACCTTGGTTTATGGCTGTTCTTTGTGAGGCGAACCAGCAGTGATGGGGGGAACTAAGCAGCATCCTCTCCTTCATCCTCGCTGGTGTGACTATCTGTGCCCTGTGTGAATGCATGCAAGTGCTTTATTTGTGAGGCTCATGGTTAAGCTAAATCTATGCATGTCGCTTTACAGGTACAGCTGTCTCTGTTCTTTTTAGGCATTTATAGCCACACTTTAAAGTAAGAACAGAGAAACACAAAGGTGAGGACTTCAGGCATTGGTTTGCACCTCCCTTTTTAACGAGAGGAATTATTATGTGTTGTGGGAAGCTGATCCGACTCCCAGAGGCTGCTTGTGTGAAGATACCCAATTTTTTGGTGGCTCCCTACAGTGAGGGCACAGAACTGAGCCTGGAGAAAATTAGTTTCAGTTCCTGATGAAGTCCCAAACTTCCTTCATGATTTTGGGAAAGCTGCTTGACTTCCCTTCCATGGGGTTTTCTCCTGTTGAACTTGGGTTGTTCTTTGGGCCTCCAGGCCCATCCATCAGCATCTGGTTAGCATGTTTATGGCATCGGTCACACTGAAACACTTAATGGGTCAGACTGTGGGGAGGTTGCCATTCCTCGCTCCCCACTGACTGAAAGAGGGTGCTGCTGCCCTTAGGCCCTGTGTTACAAGAATGACCTTGTTTGTCTGTCTTAGGTGTCAACCTGGTGCTGTCAAGGTGGAAGCAGTAAAACAGATTTGCAGGGTTGGAAAAGATAAGGTTAAGTTCTTGTAGTGAAAGTATTTTCAGTATCTATAGTGGAAAGACTGTTTGGGGATGTAGAGACTGACTGTATTCCAAAGGGCCATGCTGTGCTCCAAAGTGGAAAGTTTTTCCAGGTCCAGTTACCTGAAACTCAACTGGAGAACTTTGTGTTATTAATAGCTGTGCAAATATTCTATATCAAAACAAGTGAAAATTAATTTTCTCATTTCCAAACAGTTTTCTATATACATAATCTATGGGTGAGCTCCAAGTGTCTGGATGGAATTTTGGACACACCTGGATGAGTTTGCAGAAACCATGGAGAGTTTCAGGGTTTTAAACTGACCCAAGCAATAGACACCAATAGAAACTAGTAGACACTTATATTCACAGACAAGCAATAGACAGTGGTCTTAGCAAAGTCCTTTATAATTAGAATTTCAGGGAAAGTGCTATTCTGGATGCCAGGTGATGGAAGGAGAATTAAATCACTGTCGTGGGATGACAGCTTCAGAGAGAAACTTAGTTTCAGCTTTTCTTCTCGTTAGCCTGCTGTGCACATGCGTGCTCTAATACTGTAATCCATTGCAGAGAGGCTGGCAGTACTATTGTTTGGTGCAATCTTTTCCCTTTGAAAACTGCAGAGGAACCTTCATGTGCTGTTACAAAGACATCCTTAAAACATCTTTACTGCAGGGTCCTATGTTTCAACTGCTGGAGCAGCAACTCTTAAAATAGACGAGATGGCTGAATGTGTGAAAAACATTTGCATCTCTTTTTCTGAGCTCTGTGAGTCCTGCATCACTTCTGCAAGCAAGCTAAAAGAGTTGAGAGTTTTGCAGATTTTTGTGCTCCTTTAAATTCCGCTCAGGACAATATATTAGCAGATGAAATAAGATCCAAGGCTATCTTCTGGTCACATAGTCACTGATACTTGAAACAGGCTGGATTTATATGTAGTTACTAAAAAATATATAGCAAAATTAAAGTCTCAGACACGGAGTTCATGTGCATTGGCCATTGTAAAGATAAGTAACGGCTGTTATAAGAACACTTAAATGGTTACCTTTGGGACATAAAAGGGATCTTTGAAGACAGTAAGTCTTAATACAGAAATGTTTACTCATAAAAAATACATTTGGAATGGGGGAGGGGAACACATTTCCTATTAATGTGGTTTTTGCCTTTTATGGCAGGTTGTAGCAGGTCTTTAACCTCTGTAGCACTTGAGTGAGGATAGAAATGAGCTTCTCTAAGTATCAGCCCAAAGGGCCTTTCCTCACTGCCTGTATCTGCAATGTCTCTTCTAAAGATGGTTTTAGTTTATTCTTCTTTTCTGTGACCCAAATGAAAAACTATACTTTTACAACTTCAAAACCTTCCAATAGTTAAGTCCTGAGGGCAGAATAGAAATGTCCTCCTGAATTTGCTTCACTTAACCTTGTTTTGTGAAATATGGGGCTGATGGCCTAAAGCATGCTCACACACAGTGGGGATTTGAAGGCAATGTCAGCTGAATAAGGCACGAGAACAGAAGAGGAAATTGTCCCTTGAATGCCATGTTTATAGATACGACACAGAAGGGAAGATGTTTCTTCAGGTGCTTACCTGGGGTGCAGGTGTGCCCAGTGTTCCTGATCTGCCTCTGGGTGCACATAGAGTGGGTGGTGGCTCAGGTCGCCTGTGAGTTTTCTGGCAACAGCTCTGCAGACAATTTTGATACTAATTTTTCTAGGCGATTATTATGCTCCTGAGTGAGACAAGAGGATATCAATAGTATTTGATCAGTCTGAATCCATAGCTAGGGAGGATGTGATTTCTGCTTTAAAATTTGTAAAATTATTGATGGGGAAGGACACAAGGTGCTGGCGGCCTCAAAGTAGTAGAGAGAAGCTGAGAGTCCTTTATGGACACCATAGTAGATTATGGTCAAAAGCCTTTACGAGGATAAGATGATAGCAGCAGAAGTAGCCTGGACCAGTTGTACAGGAGGAAGGCTGAGCTGTGGAAGCGGGATTGGAAGGTCTTTGACCAGTTGGTGTCCAGAGATGTGAGGAACAAGAATATAACAGCAGGGTTTGAGCCAAAAGACACCATTTTGCGCACTCTTCGAGAGAAACACGGTGGCCAAGGGGAAAGTTAGGAAATACTGCACACTCACAGAAGTGTAAGGAGAAACTGGCAGGGTGCAGAAAAAAACAAAAAGTAGAAAAGTCAGAAAAAATACATGATGTTGTCAAGTTGAGGTTACCAAGGTAAGACAGTTTGATTTCTGATGAACTTTTTCTCTAAGCCCATGGCCTAGTGCAAAATTAACTCTTCACATGCCAGTCACAGGGCAGAACTAGTGGTGGGCTTTGTTATTCTTATTCCAAAACATGATGCTCATCCAGGCAGTAATCCTTTAGGTAAGCAGAAGAAATTAGGTTTTGAGTCACATACCGACCTGTCTTTGTAGTTAGTACAGCATGTTCTAGTCACGTAATGAGATAGAAGACAGATTAAATGAAAGACAGGCAGGATTTTCATTCAGGAAATTGGTATGGTAATGACAGATATGAGGTCTTGGCATGTTTCAGATAGGCTTCATCTAGCCTCTTCAGGTAGCAGATACAAGCACGATTCTCACTTATATTCACCCAGTCAAGCATGAGGAGGTAACAAGTTCTCTGGGGAGACTGGTATTTAATATCTGCCAGATGCTTGCTAGAGAATACTAATACAGATCCCAGATTTAGTGTGCCCTGGCAATGCAGATTGTTGGTAGCAACATGCCTGGCCCTACAGCCACATCTCCCTTAGCTCCATGGCAGAGCTGCCTGATTTTTCATCCCCTGCTATTTGGATTGTAAAAGTGATGGCTTGGTCAAAGAAGCCTTTTACTGACTTCCCTGGGAGGACAGTTAGCAGGCAAGAGAGGGAGTGATGCTGGGGTTTCCGTCAGGGTATCACACTGGTGGATTAGGGAACTGGCAGCATCGATTGCCCTGGATGTCACTTAGTTTTCTTGAGCAGGACAAACCAAGTGCTGTGATGCATCAAGGACCACGGGGAGGGTTTGTGCTGGAGGAAAAGCATCAGCCAGCTCCTGCAGTGTGTGAATTCCCCTCTGAGACCACAGTGAGGGGGGGAGTGCAGCAGCTCTTATGGAGTTCCTGCAGATTGTCTTCAGGCTGAAGCGGGAAAAGACCTACACTACTAGGAGTTTCGCTTTCTTGCCAACTAAAGGGGAAGGGAAAAAAAACTCAAACCCCTGTGAGGCTCCATATAAATCAGGGCAATAAAACTGCCTGTGGTCATGATCAAATTATACGGTCTAAATCTATATAAAAGAACTGGAGCAGGTTCAGTCCAGCACTAATGTCCTTTTTGCTGTAAACAGTGAATGGGGCATGAGAAAGAGGAGAGAGGGCAGGCACTGGGATCCCAACACCAACACACCGGGGAAACAATTTGCTGAGGTGGTTGAAGTACATGTTTTCAAAATCTGTTTGTGTCCATAAGGGTTTAAGAAAAAGGATGTCGTCTGCTTACTCAGTAACTTGTGTGTGGCCTGTGAGTGGTTTCAGATACTTGGCCAAAACCAAATGATCTCTGCCTTTGGGAAATTTGAAAAGTATGTGTGCATCCCAAAAAAGAACAGAGAATTTCTCTGATGTCCCATGCTCCTGCCACAGCGCCTTGTGTAATTGTGGCACCGTGTTGTAAAGGTGGGGAGAGAGATTGCTGAGCCCTCTCTGCTAGAAACAGAGACCAGATATTATGATTTGGGGTTTCAGAAAACTCTGAGTTAATAGATTGTTTTTAATGGGAGAAAAGTCCACCAGGGTATGTCATATATCTTCAGAATTCAGCTGAATGCTGCAAAAATGTCCATATTAGGACATGGTACTTACTACAAGTGAAATAACAAAACGAGTGAGCTTTCACAGTATGCAGAACTTGCAGATGAAGTTGAAATTTCTGATGGTGTAGGAGATTTTTAAACGGAAGGCTTTGGCTTCTTTTCTGAGTACCCTGGTCATGCTGACAAGTTTATAAATCTCTGCGGTGTTTGACTAATATCCCAAGGATCTACACTGTCCTACTCAGAAGTAGCTGCCTTCAGTATTAATTAAGGGCTGTATGAGGGAAGAGCAGGGAGAGCAAGGAGGGTGTTTCAAGTCGGGCAGCCGCTGCTTTCAGAGGAAATGAGTAGAGACTGTACAGGCTCAGCCTGGAAACCTGTGGGGCTCCCCATGGCTGCACAGCATCTCTATGGGGCCACCACAAAGTGTGAAAGGCTCACCGGCTGGCCTGGGAGAAGCAGGCAAGGGGGGGAAAATATGGGAAACTAAAAGCAGTAGCAGGTTTAGGCACAATGCATTGAAGACCACTGCAGGCTTAGATGAAGGAAATGGCACCAAGAAATTTGATAACCTGTTATATTTATGTAGCACATTTCATCCTCAAAGCATTTTGCGAACTTAATGATGTGCAAACTATGCACACACGTATCCTTTCATCTGCCAACAACTGTAGCTGCCTTCGGTGTGAAGCCTGATGTTGGCTGCTTTGCCATCACAGTACGGAGTATAGGACAGCAAGTGGAAAATGCCTGAAGTGCAGGCAGATTTAGGAAGGCCAAACTTAACCTTTGGGTGAAACAAAGGGATTGAGAACACTTGTGCTGGCAAAGTGCATGGATGGCAATATCTTCTGTGACTACAGTCAGTGATTAATCTTTTAGAGATCCCATCAGATAGAGCTCTCTTTAGGGAAAGCTGGAAAATTCACCTTAGCTGTTTAGAAACCTGGAATGAGCTTGCTTTAATGCTACTTGGCAGCCTCTCACTTCAAAAAGTACCTGCTGACTCCAACTCACATGAGCTGCTTCTTCACCTGAGATACAATGGGATCAAATAACAAAGTTCCACAGATGGCATTGTGATGTCATCCATTTCTTAAGTTTTTCCACTTAATGGCATTCTTGTATAAAAGGAAGGGTGCTTATTTTTTAAAAAGGGTCAATAAGTGGGCATTAGAGATCCTGGGACATGTACAAGTTGATAGCATTTCAAAGTTGTCATGAAAGAAAAAAAAAAAGCCACACCAGCACCTTTGCCCCTGTTATCATCCCAAGGAAGTTCTGCATTTTCAGGCATGATAGTTTTCAATGTCACCTGCCCTGTAAGAGTTTTGGTGTGCTGTCTAATCCTCCAACTTAATGAGTTCTGCAGGGATGCACCATGATAACTAAAGATCATTTACCTGAATTGCTTTTTAATTTCTGGAATGGGAAGCTGCTTGTGCAGCAGGATAATTACATTATAATTTACAGCAATCCAAAATCAATAAATTTAGTCATATTGGAATAGTGAAGGAGGATGAAAAATCCCCCCACCATTAAATTATTTTGCACTCCGTACTTGATGTTCCAAGAACTCAATAAAAAACTTTGGGGGTTGGGAGAGATGATTGGAGAATCACCGGCTTCGTGAGGCTGGTCGGTAAATCAGCTTTGTCTGGTGATTTCTATGTGGCATAACACACGGTGTGTTTGCAGAAGAGGGCAAATGTAGCAGATCATGTCCTCTTTCTGATTAATTTTAATTCCGGAGTATTGAAGGAGGGAAAATGCTTTGTGCTCTCTGTCCCCTTATTCTGGTGGGGAAAAGCTGATGAACCATCACCAGCTGCAAGTTAAACCTGAATGTCTACCTGAGCTTTACTCTCTCCCTGAATGTGACAGGTGGAGTTGAATAATTATTAGGATGAGCCACTAAGCGAGCTGGTTTGGTTTCAAGCTCTTGATGTCTTCATCAAGATGAGAATGGAATTTTTTCTCCAAGTTAGTATTTTTGCCATGTACAAGCTATTTGGCTTATTGCAGGGAGAAATTAATGAAAGCCCATGAAGTGTGTTGCAAGGAGAATGAGTTATACAACATCAGAGCTTCCTGAGCTTCCCTGTCCAGGAAGGACCACAAAGGGGATGGATTTTTAATTCTGGAGAGTGTTGAAAACCCAGCAGTGCTCAGGTTGCTGGAAACAGTAAGGGAGGAAGGATGACCTCGGAATGAGAAGTTTGGTCTCAGGACCTCTGCCCCTGATGCCAACACCTCTCTGGTACAAGCCAAGCCCTGGCAACACCAGCAGTGATTTAGCCTATCCCTGGGTCTCCAAACCAGTGGTGTCCAAAATGCTCCGTGTTTTCAAGGATCCACCCAAGAGTCATGTTTGGTTCTGGCAGGTGGAAAGAATGGCAAATAGACACGGGTAGTACAAACACACCCCTCCTTTATTTAAGAGAAATATTATTCGAGCAGACAGTTCAAAGGAGTTCGGTTGGGCTTACGGAGATTGGAGCTGTGGGTTTTGGATAGCGTTTTTTTCCTTCTATTTTCTTTAAAAGAAGGCTTCCTGATTGCATTAAATCCCACCCATGTCTTCTCTGAGGTATGGCCTTCTCAGTTCATCTCACAGGAAGATGTATTAAGTGTTTCTGGACTTCCCCAACTCAGGCTGAATCAATTTTATTTTTCCTTTCAAACTGCAGAAAATCTGTCGATGCTGCACCCAAAAAATGGATGTTGTATGAAAAGGAGATCACTTTGTCTCTTGTATTTGAGGAGGATTATGATCTGGCATGACCTCATTATGGGTTAGGCGAGGATATTTCTGGAAATACTAATTAAATACTTTTTCCATCCCCTGTGCCCTTGTAGCAAGTGTAGACTTTATAACTAGAAAAGGAGGAGGGGAAAAAAAAGCTGTCTGCGAGGAATTTTTTCAAGTTCTTTTTCCAGTCAAATGGAGGAAGTACAGTTACTGTCATGATAGCAATATTAGAAGCTATTAAACAAAGTTTTCTTAGTTGTGATGAACTAGAGGAAAATAATTATCTGAAATAAGAGAGTAGAGCTGGGGCTCTCCAGGCGCTTTTGTCTATGCCTGACTTGTAATTTCTTGTAATTTCAGCAAGATCACTATGGATTTCTGAAAAAACCTTGCCTTAGACAGGATTTTTTTGCTTTAATTTTTGCATTTCCCCACATTCAGGTTCAGTGAGCACAAGCAGTAGTGCACAGCTCCACAAACTATCCATGTTGACAACAGCTAGTGGTGAGCTGTAGCATGGGCTGTAAATCTGTTAAACGGGCACAGCCGGTGAAGAAATTACATGATACCATGTCCTAATGTATTTATTAATGGTTATTCTCCTGTTACTTCTTGTGGTGATATTCTCCTCCTTGACTTACCCATTTTGTTTCAAGACACATCCTCAACTTGTGGCATGTCAGTGAGTTTTAGCAGCTCCGAATCCTGCCCTGACCGTCTGAGCTGTTTCCTATTGAGGACAGTGGGAGTCTTCCACTTAACTTCAATGGAAATTGGACTTGGCCACTGACAAAATGTCTATAAAAATTGCCTTCAGAAAATAAGCTTCCAAATGTTAGCACTAAAATAGCAACATGCAGGCCCAAACATGTCTGTATTGAAAACACATGCTGTCAGATAAAAATGTGTTCTTACAAAACCTTCAGACATTATCATGTGGATTGTAAAGGATATAAAGATTTTTAATTTTTTTTTTTAAATTGTATATTTAGCACTTTGGTTCACCAGCCTGTTGTGTGGCATTTCACACAGGATTGAGTCTAAGGAGGTGAACACCAGACTTCTCTGTACAAGCAGTCGGTGGCTTTTGTTTCCGGTTATTGTTCTAAATCCAGAGAAATGGTTCTTCTTTTTCCTGTGAATGCGAGATTTTGTCCAAATTGCAATATTCCACTGGTATGTAACAATATCCAGTCCTGCGTTTTGTTTGAAGTCTGGTTGCCTCCACAGATATGAAACAGGACTGCTATATTGTAGCCAAATGAGGGAAATGGACACTTCCTCATGTTAATTTTAGGAACTGCTTCTTGACCTGCAAGTGGCAACCTTACATTGAAACATTGCAAATCAAAAGGTGCAGGGGAAATGCCCACAATTTACACTTTCTCTCCCTCTGTCCTTCACAATGGTTAACGTAAATGAATGCTCTGGTTAGGGTGGCTTGGGACAGGTGATAAGTAGACCATGGCTTTGTCTGTCATTGGCATTCTCAAGTGCTGATGGACCTGGATGATGGCTTAAATGGATGTTGTAAATTGTGAAGTCCCAGGAGTGGATTGATAACGGATAACTTGATTTCCGGGCAAAACAGGGGCAGCTGTGAAAGTAGTAATTCCATCAGCTATCCCAAGCCCTGCTGCCTCTACCCATCAGATAGCCAGTGACACCTGGCCTTTGGCAGAAGAAGCTGAGAAGATTTTATCTGGGCTCATTTGAGATGACTTGTGTAACCATCTCTGTCTGCCAGATTCAAGTCAATAACGTTTGAAATCTCCCAGCCGCATGTTTGATGAAAACAGTTGTTTCCTTTGGTTTTGGTTCTCTTATAATAAATAGTTCTTTGCAGGGGCAAAATCAAAACTTTTACTATGAAGCCTAGTGAAATTAATTGAACCTGACTGCCTGGAAAAGGGAAATGTTTGGCAGGATAAACCTTCTTGGGGACCTAATGGAAGCTGAAGATCAGTGGATAAAATACTGAGATGGGCTGCAATTTGCCAAGACAAACACTTGGACACTTGCCTCACATGGGATATACTCATATCAGGAGACCTTGGTGGTCCTTGTATGTGGTGGCAGAAGCGCAGTTTTGGTGCTGTTGGTTTGATGTGATCCCCTTTCCTCTTGAGGAAGGACTGCTCTGAGAGAAAAGCTGTTAGTCAGGGTTTGGCAATTGTGTTATCTGAGAGAGGCCTCTCCAGCCTCATCTACGTCAGCAAACTACTCTAGTGGAGAGCACAGTTTATACCAGTGGAAGGTCGCTTTCAGCTAAAATCCTTTCCCCAGCCCAGCATAGACTAAAATAGTTGCTCTCTTTTTTTTTCCTTTTTTTGTTTGGGATTTTTGTTTGGTTGGTATTGTGTTTTGTTGGGATTTTTTTGCAGAGGGGGCTGTTTTTATTGTCTGTTCTCAGGACTTCAGGAGAGCAGAGCAGGGTGTGGAGGAAAGGTACTGGAGCTGCCAACANGTCCTGGTTCTCTCTCTTTGGTCCATAGGTTTTCACCATGGTCAGTCCAATTCACAAACAGCAGCGGGATGCCTGGAAGAACATCTCTACCCCTTCTCTCGTAGGCCTGGGGGCCTTCAAAACCCTCAGCCTCCCGACGCAGGTTCTGAGCTGGCACGCTACATCTTACTACTGAACTTTTTTTTCTTCTCTCCCAAGTATGTTATTCGGCAGAGACGCCTGCCTTTATCTCTAACCTTGAAGGCCATGGCAGCACGGAAAGCTCAGGCCAGAGCTGAGCTGTTAACCCCCTCGCTACCAGAGCAGCAGAAAAACCCCCTAAACCATAACAGATGCTTAGTGACCAGTCCAGACTGTTCTCATCATCTTAGAGAGGAAAAGCTTGCAGAGGCATCTGCACAGAGATTTATGCATACCACATTTCTGACACTTCAAGAGAAGGGGCCCCGTACTTCCATTTAACCTAGAAGGCTTCTGGGAAGCTCCGATCTTCCTCTCCTAATCTTGATCTGAAGTAGGGCTGTTCCTTTGGGTAAATGCACTTGGATAAAAGTGCAGATGGCTTAGGTCCTGGTCACTGCTGCCGCAACGTGCTGTGAGACTAAAGCACAGCTTGGCACAGCCACTAACCCCAAACTGATTATGTGAAAAAGTAACACATGAGCAAATTCAGGGTGAGGCAGAATCACAGAATCACAGAATCACAGAATCACAGAAAATTATGAGTTGGAAGGGACCCACAAGGATCATCTAGTCCAACTCACCGTCTAATACCCGTACAGCGACCAAGAGCACATCCCAGAGTATAATAACAACCTAGATNAAGAACAGTATGGGATTTAAAAATCTCAGCCCTGTTATTAATTTCTCTGGAAAAGGTGGACCAATGATTCTACTTTTAATTCATTAGTATTTAGGCTAAAAATATGTTGACTCTGCAAGAAAATTATGAAGTACAGGGGAAGATGTGATAAAATCTCCCTCCTCCTCCTCTTAAAAATATGTTTTGCACAAAGACAATCCACTGATTAGAAATGAAAGTTGTAGTCCTGTGGGGCCAGATTGGAATTACTGCATACCACTTGTCTTTGAAATCAAGGCCTCCAACCTTCTTAATGTCCAGGTGGGGAATTCCGGTGGCTTTACTCTAATCCAGGCAAATCTGAAATCCAACCCTGTTGGGAGGAAACAATGTGGGAAACAGATTCATCTTGATCTCGGCTTTGTGCCTTGGAAAACGATTAAGACCAACTGTTAAGCAGCTCCCGATAGAGTTCACAAACCTGCCGGCCTGTGTGTGACACACATTTCTCAGTTCAGGCTTCACCCCTTAAGATAACAGATGGAACTGATCCTGTTAAGCAACGAAGTGGGTTTCTGTTATTCCCCAGTTGTTAAAATATTATTTCTGTAGTTGCAAATTATTTTCAATCTTCTTGCTTTGCTGCAATTAATTTTTTTCACTTTTCATTGTTGGTTTAACAAAATTAAACCCAAACAATTTCGTGCTGCCCACAGTCAGCCACACTGACTTCTGAGAGAGTGATGTCCTGAGACACTAAATCCTGTGCAGCACTACTGAGGTCACACACATGGTCGTATCAAACTCACCCAGTGGGGTTCCTTTTATACCCTTTTTTCTGTCCCGATCTCGCTCAAGATAACTGGTTTTATAGCAGCTTTTGATAATTTCAAAGTGATTTAGAAAATCAAGTCCTTTGAGGTAGAAGAGTATTCATGTTCTGCACACAAATAGAAGGGGAAGGCAGAAAAGCTGCTTTTTGTTAAAGTTTATTTTGGCAAAGCCGTGAAGAAAACCGAGGATCCATGAGTCCATTTACTGGTACAGTTGTTAAGAAAATGACCTCCAGGGAACATTCTCCATAAGATTTCAGACCTGGTGAAGGCTGGAAGAATATCCTGGCTTTTCAAAAGCTTCCTGAAAATGAACATTAGGAAGTTTTGAGGTCTTTATTCTCCTGCAGTACTGGTTAAGGGAGGATGTTAGGAAAATAATAACTAAACATTAATGTAATCTTGATTATTTTTCTTATATTCATTGCATGTGGTTACAATCAACACCCATGTGCAGCAAAACCTGTTCCTGGTTTGATTCTTGGGTAATTTTGCAAGTAGTTACTAGAAGATTTGTCAAGTTTGGCACCAAACTGTGCTATTTAAGGGTGGAATTTCAAAAGCTTCCAGTGGAATTTGGAGCGCATATCCCTCAGTTTCTCCCCTGCAAATAGACATTTTATTCTTTATAGTGGATTTATCATTATTGCAGTTTTGGCAAGAATTTATCAGCAAATTTTGTTTAACGCCATTCCTTAGCATTCCTTTACTTAAAAGGCATGGACAGCTTTGTTCTTCTCCCTTTCTTTTTACACAGACCATCTAATAGGTGATTTTTAGAAGTGAGATTGAATATGCAGTATTGTGCACCTATTTTATACTATGTCAAGCATAAGGGAATTGAGTCTAGTTTTTTTCCTTTTTTCTACTGGAAATATTTTTCTAAAACCCTCTGTGTGTGTGTGTGTGTGCTAGCCACCCATCCAGCTCCATGCTGTAGGCATGGTATCTCCTGCTAGGACCAGGTGGAGCTATCAAACCAAAAGAATAATAGTATCATAGAATAGTTTGGGCTGAAAGGGACCTTAAAGAGCATCTCGTTCCAGTCCCCCTGCCATGGGCAGAGATACCTTCCACTAGACCCGTCTGTTCAAAGCCCTATCCAGCCTGGCCTTTGAGGGATGGGGCAGCCACCACTTCTCTGATAGTCTCTTTCAACCTTAAAACTGGGGCAAAAGTTTTGTTACTTTACCATGGGGCAAAGTTTCGTCTGTTGGTGGGGTTCCTTGTGGTCAAGTTTGCTTTCCTCTTTACCAGCCCCATTTTCTCCAAAGATTGCCCCTGTTCACCCCTTGAAGGCTGCGCAAGACACCACGCATTGGAGCTGAACCTGGAGCTTTCTGGTTTGCACAAGTTGCACAAGTTATTTCAAGAGTCCTTTCCAGCCCCATTCCCAGGGCTTAGCAGGAATGAGCAGGGTAAAGCTTCTCACTAATCTATTTTAGGGTGCTGTGATTTGCCACCCACAGGTGGTCCTGATTCCCCTTGCTTCTCATCTGCAGAGCTCCAAAGCCCTTCTTCACATCATAGTGTCTCTACCCCATAAGTATCAGTGCCCTGCTTTCAGTGCACTTTGCTGTGGTCCCTGCTGAGTTCAGTGATATTTAAGCATGTCCTTGAAGTTGAATTTGAGCACAAAAGTTGGGCTGAATCACAGAATCACAGAATTATTAAGGTTGGAAAAGACCATAGAGATCAAGGAGTCCAACCTATCACCTGTCGCCTAACCTGTAACTTAACCTGTTGTCATCCTGCTGCCAACACCCATCCTACCAATAACACACTACCCTGATATCTAGGTCATGCTGCTCAGTGCAGTATCCAACCTTTTCTTAAACACCTCCAGGGATGGTTCTTTCCACCACCTCCTTGGGCAGCCCATTGCACTGAGAGATCACCCTCTCTGGGAAAAAGTTCCTTCTAATGTCCAGTCTAAATCTCCCCTGACACAGTTTAAGACCATGTCCTCTCGTTCTATCACTGGTAGCCAGAGAGAAGAGACTGACCCCAACAGAATCGAAGGAGATCCTAGCAGCCTACGAATGAATGGGGATGTCAGTGTAAAAAACAAACACTCTTATAGTTCTGACTGATTTTGCTCTTCACCTTTGCAATTTTGTAGAGTTGTTCACAGCTAAGAGTGGGTGTTTCCTTCTTCTAACATGCTGGGAATGCAGTTAAAAAATGAAGAGCGTGAAAGGGAGCTCTGTTAGCACCAGGCCAGAAATGCAGTCAGACGGTCGAGGAGAAGTTGAAAGGAGTTTGAGAAAAATTCACATCTGTAACAGAGTAGGGTTTTATGTAGCAATATACATATTTAATTTATGCTTGCAGCGACAGCAGTTGTATATGCAAAAGCAGGCGTGCAATTACATGTGCACTTCTGCTTGGGATTCCAGGACTTAAGAAAGAAGCGATTATGATCATGGATGAGTTATACTGTAACGGCTCTTCATGTTGTATAAGGAACATCTGCATGCCATATTATGCACATGTGAAACAGTTTTTATTATATTAATTTGATTTTCATGGGAGATTGCATAGTAACCATTTATGTTTAATGGCTGCATAGAAACTTATCTTCCAAAGAGTTCTCCATTTATGTACATTGCTCTTGACAAGGCAGAATGTACCAAAATGGTTGACATTTACACCTCTAGAGTTAGTAATTTTGTAGTGGAGAATCCAGTTGCTTTGTTCTAGGGGTGTTGCCTCATGAGGTTTTCATTGTAATTAAATGCATGGGACTTAATTATTCTATTTAGGTACATTTCTTAATGAATAACAAATTTGTTGTGATAAAAGTTGCTTCTCTGTTCACTGATTATGAGAGAATGATTGAAGAAGATTGGCTGCGAAGGAGCTTTTGCAGTTGCCAGTGTAAGATCCTCACTTCTTTTTATTTATTTATTTGTTTTGAACTGTCATTTCCTCTTAGACGTCTCCCCATGATAAAACTCCCTTTTCACAGATTGTAATTTCCTCCTTTTCCTGGTTCTTCTGAGGCTTCGGAAAGTATGGTTCAGCAGTTTGACCTGCTATATTGAGCTACATTCTTAAAAAAAAGACACGCACAAGACCTTGTCTGAGAAACAGCAGAGTATTTAAACTTCTCCCTTTCCCAAGTTCATCCTTTAACCTGGTTATTTACTGTCGATGGTGTTACCCATGTTGATGCACTTGGGTCTTTTATGACTTTTCCTGAAGTCTTGTCCACACTAATTTCTTACGGTGAAAGGTTCCCCTGAGGAGCCATTTGTTAAAATCTCTTACGTTTGCAGGCAGTAGTGAGTGGTGTGTTACAGCTGTCCATCTCAATTTCCAGTGGAGACTTCAGACAGTGTTGCATTTGAACAGCTGCCTTTGCTTCTGTGTTTTTTCTGAGGCTTACAGTTTCCACTTTTGAGATTGCCTCTGTCAAAACCAGGAGGTTTTTAACGTCAAAAAATACTTGAGAGGGAGGGTGCATGTATGATCATCTCTTCAAGGTTTTCATTCTTTGCAACACAATAGCAAGATAAAGAAATTACATGAGGAGAGATGAATTCTAAATAATTATGTTGATTCAGTACACAGAGATATGCCAAGCCTTGCCACAGAAGTGCTGCTGCTCTGTTTTATGTGGCTTTTATGTAGTCTAGAGGGAGCCCCGTGAGCACCACAACAGGCTTTCAAAGTCTTCCAAAGGCCGTTCCAGTATCCTACCAGTCCCCTTCCACAAGAAGTGCTCAAGGGAAAGGGTGAGAACAGGAGGCTGCAAAGAAAATTCATGTACCTTAACAGAGTGTAAGGAACAGATTTGATTTCTTGGCACTGGTAAAATAAATGTTCGTCTTTTGAGTTTTGTAAATAGAATATTTGAACTGGGGGGGGGGGGGGAGCCCAATGTTGATGTATATCTCCTTGGGGGGGGCTTTTCCCATTCTTTTTCAGACTCTGGGTTTAATAATAGTAATGTTCTTGTCATATATTTTAGATAATGGTCATCATATTTTCTTGTCTCCTTAGAGACACTGTGAAAATTAATTAGCTAGTGTTTATAAAGGAGGACCCTCAGTTTCTGTTACTCTGACTAATTACTCTCTGAATACCTGTATTGATTTATAGCAGGAGTGCTCCCAGGATGGGAAGATGTTTTGCAGGGAGAATAGTATCTGTATCTGGCCAGAAATGACTTGGGGTGATACATGCTCCTGGTTACCCAGCCAGCTCTGAGAAGTATATTGACAAATACCTGATACTCGAATGTGTCACCTTACCTTGTCCAGGCCTCTGCAGGATGCATTTATAGCAATGATTATCTCCATAGTTTGTTAGACCAAATAAAACATGGCAGGATGAAGAGTTCTCAGATTTCAGGGTCTGAACATCAGGGAAGACAGGCTATTGTAGGCTAATATATTAGTGCGCGTGTTTGGGTGCATAGATAACATTTGTACATGTCAGATCAGGATAAACTTATTTCAATATGGGTATTTTTTCCTGATCTAACAAGTACAAACTTTGACTGGTGGTAAAAGTATCACTTCGTAATTGTATTTAATAAGGCAACAGCCTGGGGCCAAGCACCCGGAGATCCCAGCACTGCTGGGTTTAAGAATGAAGCAGGTCTCAGTCAGGGCTCTAAGGTGTGGACATACCTTTTCCTTGTACTCCATTCTGGCAAGGACTCTGGCACCCACTCTGTTTGACAGGTACAACAGCTCCAGATAGATTTTCTGACCAGAAAATGCAGGGCTTCAGGCAAAAACCTGGCCAGAAGAACATAAGCTGAAGAAAAATCTAATGACCAACCACCAGATCATGGTGCAGATGGGAAAGCATACAGAGGAAGAGGACAAGTTCCTCTACCCGATTTGTGTGCCATCCTTTTCCTATCACCTGCCTCTGAAATGAAAGAGTTTATTTCAGGCCAGGTATGGAGCGAAGGATACGCATTTCTGCCTGCTGTGAGTCAGAAGCAAAGTTGCAGATTTGGTCTGGCAGAGATGGAGCTGGGTATATATTGCAGCCCAAGCATAATAAAGGTCTGGAAGCTGTAAGTGGGGAAAACCACTCACAGTCTTGGCTTGGCAAAGCTCTTTAAAAAGAGCTCTTTGCCCCAAGCCACAGAGCCTCCCAAATCTCAGTTGGTTCCCAGAATTCAGACACCAGTGTTCCTACAAGAAATGAACACACACGGTTCATTTTAATAAGGATTGAATTGGCAGTTGCATAGAGTATTAGTTACAAGAACATAATAGGCACAGTAGAGGGAATCTTTAAGCTGTTTAAAGTGTCTACAGGGATATCCAGTCCCTTGTACAGTCTTTTCCCTTTGCCTTTTTCCAAACAGTCATGCAATGCAGCAGAAATGTGTAATTCTGAGGAGTAATGTAAATACCCTTTCAGTGCGATAGTGCTACCCTTGGGGCTTTCACCACTTCCTAAAGTGCATTAAGAGTTGTGCTTTGCTGCAACTTTTAGGGATCTTTGCTTTTGTAGGCCTGTTCCATGTCTGAACATCTCCTAAGTGTTGTGACCTTTCAACACAGCATGTTTTTTGTGTGACTCTTGTGATATTTCCTCGTTTAACTGTAATGTGGCATCATCTCGGCTTTGCAGCCTCAAGGGTCAAATGTTGTGATTCCCTAGATGCAGGGAAGGCATAGATGTGACTCAATGACTCAATTCTAATTTTCTTTGGGACTTAATGGCTTTGCCTGTTGGAGCAAGATATGTACTGTAGCAGAGAGGCCTTGGATGACATACTATTAGTATGCAGCTGAATAGAGAAGCTCATAAAATCTGTGTGGAGCGTGCTGGTGGTGGTGTGCAAATGAGCAAATTTAAGGTTGGAGAGGTTAAGATCAGAGGAGGAACCTGAAAACTACACTACCATTTGACAGCATGGAAGAGAAGAAACCAAAGCTACTGGTTCTCCTGATTTGGCCGCTGAGCACAACTGCACATTACTGCTGCAGCAAAGTGTCTTCATCAGAGGTGGTCCCCTATGTTGCCTGGATAAACCACTGAGGATTCAATCACAACAAAATATTCTCATCACTAAGTCTGCAGATCTGGAGGGGAAAGAAGTGAAGAGTAGAAACAATGGATGTTTTTTACTGGTTGCCAAGATTTATAATGATGATTACGATGATGATGAGTAGCTGAAGGAATGTTGCTCACATTGTAAACCACTGATCTCCTGACACTCATCATCAGAATTTCAGCTCTGAGATATTTTTTAGAGCTGGGGTGTTTTCTATCCTTATCCAAGTGTTTTATTTAATACAGCTGCAGCCAAACCCCTAGTATGGTGATTTCCAGCTGCAGAGCCTGTGATCCCCTTTCCCAGGCCCACCGTTGAGGACTTGCCATGCTGAAAGCCCAGTGTGGAGAGGAGGAGACAAGGTGGATGCCACCATGCAACATATCTTGCTTATCTTTTTTTTATACAGGGCAGGTCTCTCTGCTCCCGGCTTACAACTTTCTACCAGCAGCAGCTGCCACTTGCCAGGCAGAGGCAGGAGGAAGGCAAGGGAAGAAGGGGGCATGAATAATGCAGTGCAACATATTTATCGACATTGTCAAGTTGAGCCTCAGATCAAGTTCAGTGGGTAAAGAAGAGGCTTTGAATTCCTGCCATGATACGCATTAAGATTCAGATAAGTTGATTTTGTAAAATAAGTGAGTCCGAGAGGCTGAAACACAGGAAGTGCAGCTGATTTTTTTTTT